>CM023453.1:121074368-121171868 GCA_013339765.2 Haemaphysalis longicornis
CCGGCCGGACGCCGTCAACTATAAATGCATTGATCATTTCGAGAAGTGCTTTCTTGATTATAGGAAAAAACACTCTGTAGAAACCCGTCTGGATCCCATCTGGTCCAGGGGCGGATTGCTCGTTCATGGCGTCGAGGGTGTCTTCCAGTTCCCTGGCTGTGGCCGGAGCGCAGAACTGCTCGAGTAGGTGCTCGGGGACGCGCGGTACCCCGTCACAAAACTCCCTAAGCCTCTCCTCGTAGTCCGGCCCCCCCCTCGAACCCCTCTCTGACGTGAACTGTTCCGATACGTATTGCGTGAAGACAGAACCTATGTCCTCCTGCATGTCACTCACGCTCCCATCCGGCATTGTCACATTTGGCACGTGCGAACGCGTTTGGTCCGCTGAGCCGGTTCTAACATGACGGAGAACAGCTGGGTTAGACACTGGCCTGCCAAGCACTACAGTCTCGCTCGCCGCTCGCGAGGACAGCCTCAGAAGCAAAACATAACGCGCCTTTAGCTGGCTCGCGTAATCACGCATAGCGAATGTTAGGGGAGTGCCCTTATTTACTATACGGAGTCGCCTCAGCGTGTCGTTTAGCTCTTCTGTGATCCTAACTTTCCTTTCGCGTCCGGCACGCACAAGCAGCCCACGGAAGCGCGCCTTCAGTTCGTCCCACGTGGTGGAGCTCGCCTCGGAAACCACCTCAGCCGCCAGAGCTGCGCCTATGCTCGCCGAGCTCGCGGGATCGGTCAGAAGGCATTTGTCCATCCGCCATAGGTCGCAGCGCGGGACGCAATCCTCGAACGACAGAGTGAGCGACACCGGTCGATGGTCGGAGATGCGCGGGCAGTCGGTGGGGAATGATAGGACGTCACAGGTGTTTACGTGGCGGCTGAGCTGTGGCGGAAGATAGAATTTGTCTAGCCTGCTAGCAGACCTGCCCCTAGCCCATGTGGCCGCAAATTCATCCCCGTGCACCAGTTCCCACGCATCCTGAAGCCGAAATTGGGTGACCAGGCTGCGGAGCTCGCCTGCGCCTTGGTAGGGTCTACCCTGCCCAGGTCCTCGTACGTCTCGCTGGGGGTCCAACACACAGTTGAAATCCCCTACAAGCATTGTAGGATATTGCTCTAGTAAGTAAGCGTCTAGGGAGCTGTAGAAATCAGCTTTGTAATTGCGCCTAGTCGGTGCGTATACGACGACCGCCCGCACTCGGCGCGAACTCAAATGAAAATCTACGGCCAGTGTCCGGCCGTCCAAACCAAAGGTACAAAAGGCTCTGTTGCGCAAGCAGTCCCGTAAAAAAACGACCCCCACCCCCGATGCGAGAGAGTCACTCAAACTAAAAAACGCTAGTACTGCAAACTTTTCTCGGAACAAAGAGATGTCGCGTGGAGTGTGAAAGTTGCACTCCTGTAAGAAAAGGATGTCAACATTTCGTGCTCTAGCATAGTGCATGATTTCCCTTTGCTTGTCTGGGCTCCGAAATCCCTGAGCATTCAAAGTGAGAAAATGCACCAGCATTAAAAATATTAGTGCACTACTAGCAGTTGACATTCTTTCCTTTTACAGCATGGTTTTGTCAGGTGGCTCTGACATGCATAATTTCTTACTCTTTTGATATTTTGAGTCCGCAGCCAATAAACTCCCGTTGTTAATCCGGTCCAGGTTCTCGGGATTCTTCGTCTCGTTAAGAAGGTCGTCAACTTGGCTGATTGGGTTTACCAGCCGTGGATCCTTGGGGACGGTTGACTCCCTCTCTGGACCGGTCGGCTTGGGAGCTTTTGCGGACTGGCTCGCTTTCACTGCCTTGGTCTTGGCGCTCTTGCCGGCCAGGACGTTTGTGCGAAGGGGCACCCCACGTGCTCGAAGTTGCCGGGTGGCGTCCGATGGCTCTGGATCAGATGCCTCCGTTTCCTGCGACGTCGAGTCGGTGGAAGAGGACGTCAGATCGCCGAGAGACGACTCCGGGTTGACGCGCTGCTCATCGTTGCTCTCCGGGGTGCTGTCGGCGGCACCGCAGACGGACAGGGATGCCCGGATGAGACCGCCTCCTCCTCCCCGTCGTCAGTGGACTCGCCTGAAGGGGTCTCCATCTCGTCGGGCCTGTTGGGATCGTCCGATGGAGTCTCCATCTCGTCGATGACCAGCTCGTCGTACGACTCCGGCTCCAGCTCAGGACCAGCAGTCCTTCCCGCTCCGCCGGCCGGGGCCAGCTCGGGAAACTCTCCAGCCGCTGCTAGGGCATAGGAGCGTGGCTTCAGACAGTCAGACGACGCGTGCCGGCCCCCGCAACGACGGCACGAGGCGGTGCACTCGGCGCCGTCATGGCCGTAGTCGAGGCAACGGTGACACCATGGGGTCCGGCAGTCCCCTCCGTGATGCCCCTCACGACCGCACCGTGAGCACACTCGCTTGACCCCCCTATATTCACACTGTACGCGGCAGCCCTTCACCATCATGAAGTTTGGTATTGGCTTGATCATTTCCATTCTGACGAGCCGTGTGCCCGTGCCGACGTAAGGGCGGCCCTTGAACGTCGGTTCTCTTACGGCGATCACTTTGCCGTATGGGGCAAGCGCTGCCTCGAGGTCGCCGTCAGGAATGTACAGTTTTAGTCTGTACACCGTTACATACAGGACTTGGGGTCCGACGCACGCAACGGTACACGGGATGCCGTTCACGATGATGGCTCCTCGTTCGCTTAGTCTTGCTGCTGCAGCAGCAGTCTTCACAGATGCGCAAAACTTGTAGTTACCCTGGTGTTGCAGGGACTCCAGGCCGCGAGGGCCGACGATTTCTTCAATTGAATCAATGATGTCGTCTGCGACGGCATCCTTCGGTACGGAGAAGACGAAACAGTGCGCCTTCGGCGGCACCTGCCTCCCAGGCGCCATTGTTGCTCGGGTTTACCGGGGAGGCCTAGACGGTGGTGCAGACTTCGCGGGCTCGGCGCGAACTTCGGCGTCGCCTCATCGGGAATGGCAGCCCGAGCATGTCTAAAAAACCGTGCTCCTCAGAGCGCGTTCGGCTTACGGTACCTAGTTATTCGCTAGCTCGATAGGTGATAGAAACTGGTAGGGCGACCGAATCGGTAGCCGTGCCTGGCGGGGTGTTGCCTCGGCACAACTAACACGATCCGATCGCGGAAAAGATTATTGCGTGACTTTGAGGAGAGACCTGAGCGATAACTGAGCAAGCTCTTCAGAGATCACCTTCGAAATCTACCTCCCTCAAGTGACCAGTTGCTGCCGCTGTTGTGCACAAATGTTTAAAGTTAATTTGTAGTTCTTGGTTTATAAACCTAAATTAGCGGAGACTACTCTCGCCGTTACATATTCTTTTTAATAAATCCATTTGTAGTACGATAACGTGAATTCCTGAAACATTACTGTAATGAGTAGAATGGTACCGCTGAAGCGACGTGTTCGGCAAAGGAGTGGAGCCTGGTGGAGCGTGCCCGTGGTCGACGACCAGAATTTTGAATGGAGGGTAGGCGGCTCGAATTGCACAAAGCCGGCCGTCGACGATATCGCCGGTCCTGGCGTCTGCCAACGCCTGTCTCATTCACCCCGGAGGTTGAAGCGATCACGGATGCGTCGGTAGCGTTAACACATCACGGATGTGTCGGTAGCGTCGAACACACGAATGCAGTGGTGAGCGTAGTAGTTTTAATGCTTTTAATGCGTAAAGGAGGACTGTGGTCGAAGTTGGGGGAATGGGTGGTTAGGCCGCCGGTGATGATAAATACAGGACCTGCTTCGGAGAGAGTCGTTCAGTAGCGGTTGTCTTGGTAGTAGTACCGATTCGCGCAGGGGGAACGAAGAACGGCGCCTCAAGTTGCAATCCTTATAAGAAAAAGTGAAGCTCTACCACGATGACTTGATAATTACCGCCTGCAAGACAGCAACAATTTGTTCCCTGTAATCCTGTAACAAACCGTGCAGACAGACACCATACACAGACACCACACAGCACAAGTTGCACAACCAAGCACAACACAACAGAGAGGTGAAACAAATAAAAATATGTGGTCAAGTACACGCGTATGCTGTATTTTAATTACGCTAGAAAAAGGGACAGCAATCAATTTATACCCTTGTCACACGGCAGATCTAATGACATTTACAGCAAATGACATTCGCTCTAAATGTCATTAATTCGGCGCTACACGAGAATACCGAATGACATTCAAGGCGAATGACATTTACCGGCTAACTGAGGTCCCGGACCTCAGTTACACCTCAGTTGGCGGCCGAATGAGTAGCCTCGACAGCAGTAGCGCGTCCCTAGACAGGAAAATTCAGTAACAAACCAAAGAATGCTGTTTCTAAAAGCGGTCAGTAAACTTATATTGTCTTTTCTGTATTGTTGTTCTAATAAAGAAAGACCAGCAAGTACTAACAAAAAAGAAAATCTCGTCCCCAGTGCGCACGCTACCCTAATCCGGATTTTTTGCAGACTTGTCTCAGCTTGTGATGTCTACTGATGTCACCTAAATCGGTGGTTTTCTTGTTTTTATTTTTAAAAATATTCCTTTATTACGTTTTTTTTTTAATATTACGTGTGAAAACCAGGGTGTCGAACCGGAATTTTTTCGGGTTCGGTTCGGGTTCGGGTTCAAGCCTTTCGGGTTCGGTTCGGGTTCAGTTCCAGAGCACCATTCCGTTCCGGTTCGAACCGGTTCGAACCCGTTCGAACCGGTTCAAACGGGTTCAAACGGGTTCGAAGAAAAAAAAAGCAGGCGTGTTTTTTTCTGTTAATTTTTTGTGCTCGTTTTTCGTTTCCTTATCAAATCGGCATAACAACAAATTCATAATGAAGGTTTCTTTGTCCAAATATTTTGTCTTCGCCAAACTAAAGCGACCCTGCAACACGTTTTTCAACTTTTGTCTAAATCTTGAGTGCTTGCAGAAAGTAGTCAACCAACGCATTATACTATGGGGTCGCAATGTGCCTCAGCCAAAAATTACTGTTCTCTCCTCGTCAGATAACATAGAAACTTGCTCAAAATATTTTTCTCTCCTTCCCGGTCTTCGCGTTCTTCGACCGCTGAATGACGTCATTACAGCGGTGTAGCGGCTGTTTGCCGGCTTTCCTTAAGTTGCAGAATAGAACGCATTTGATAGCCATCTAAAAAAAGCCACAAAAGCGAAGCAGAAACGGAAGGTGTATCCGCAGCGACGAGCAAATCACGCACTGTTGCTCTGTGCTGGCAATAGCTATAGTTTTCGCAGTGCTTCCAGATGCGAAGAAGATTGAAAGCGTTTTCGAAAGTGTTTATTTATTTATTTACTGCTTTTATTTATTTATTTATTTATTTACCTAGTTATATTTATTTATTTATTTATTTACTGTTGGGTTTAACGCGCCGTCGCAACGCCGACGACAAGGCGCGCCATAGTGGAGGGCTCCGGATTAATTTTGACCACCTGGGGATCTTTACGTGCGACGAAATTTCGGACACACGGACGTTTTCGCTTTTCGCTTCCATCAGAAAAGCGGCCGCCGCGACCGGGAATATAAACCGCGTCTGTGTGCTCATCAGCGCTACGCCTTAGCCACTGAGCCACCGCGGCGAGTTTATCTAAGGTGTTGAAGAGCTCCTTTAACTGTACCCGCAAAATGTTTTCTATGGTAGTGTGACGAGTATGTGGCGCCGACTGCCAAGCGTGGCAGGTGGCATTTAGAAAAATTTCCTACTGCTCATCTTTTATCTGCTAACAGAGCTGTTAGAAAGAAAGAATGGCTCTAAAGACTCATTGGACGGCGGGTATAGGACGACATTGGATAGGGAACCACTGGAGATAGGAACTTGCTAATGGCCCTTCAGCGACTGGTGACAGCGATTGGGCTCTAGGAAAGATGATAGCCAAGTGAAGTCACAAGCAGCAGTAATGATCACTTGTAGAGAGAGAGAGAGAGAGAAAATGAAGTTTAATTCAATCGAGGCAATGTTTAAGAGAGGCGTCCTCATTCGAGGGGGCCGAATCGACAGCCGTTTCCATCAAGAACAACTGATCTTCCAGGCCGCAGCTGGCCATGGCTGTCTCCCAATTCTCTATGGAAACGTGAAGGTTGGATGGATCTACGGCACACTAGTCGCAGCCGCCTACTATGTGTATGAGGTTCCCAGGCTCTCCACAGAAGCAACGCAATGGAGAGAGTTGTGTCCCGTCAAAGAGGTGAAGTCTGGCGTTGTGTGGGAAGGTGTATGCCCACAGGGTGCGGAGTAATGTTTCCTGGTTAATCGGTAGCGATTTGTGCGGGGAGGAGTACGTTCTATGGAAGAGGCCAGAGTGCTGAGTAACTTCTTGGTCTGTGACTGCAGGATGCATGCACTCGGGCCGGGCTTCATCAGCGCCGGCTAAGCGAGTCAAATCTCGAACCACGAGGTTGATGATCTTGTTTGCCGTGGATGCCAGTATGAGCTGGCGCCCATACAATCGTGACTGGTCTCGTTGGTGGTCTCTGATTGATCATCGGAAGTGTTGTAACATGCAATCGACCGTTGGCAAAGTTGGGCCACGCCTGCTAAGGGTCTGTTATGAGAGTTTTGACGCCGCTTTGGCTAAGCGCACGTGCTGTCGCCGCTTCCTCAGCTTAGAGGGGGCTGTGTTCGGCGGTTGAGATGCTACACCTGTGGGAGGCTGCAGAACGGTAACACAAAGAGAAGGTACTGAAGAATGCTATCGGGCGGCTCTTGCATCAAACCAGTTGATCGTCCCTCCCTTTTTTCTTGCAGTTTAGTTTCTTTCCAACTGTCTCCCCTCATATATACACACGTTTTGAAAACTCTTTGATGAATATACAATATGCATTAGGCAATTAGTTATTAACTTTAGTCCGAGATGTCAATTTTAATATAGCAACAACATAATAGCGCAATACGGGCATAAAGAAAGACCTTTTATAGCATTCAGGCGGTCTTCACATAACTTTGCGGCTACTTTGTGCGTGACAAAATTTCCTGATTGGTCGAGAAGGAGAACGCTGCAAAATTTCCAAATGCCAAGGACCCCAAAGATATCATGTTTGGTCCGACCGTCGAATCCGCCTTAACTGACCCGCTAATTCTTTTAATCAAAATTAATCAACACACCAGTCCCAATAATTCACATTAGCTCATTCACTCACCTAACTAATTTCAACTTCAACTTTATTGAGCATTTCGTACATAGAAATGCGAGGACAAACACAAAAAGCTGCAAAACTGCAGCTTGACGAGGTGTTTGCACCTTACGGTTGGCGTGGCAGAGCAGAAACAGGAGTTTAAAGCATACGCACAGGAAATAATCCTAAGAAAAAGAAATCTCGCCTTAACATGTCGATATTACATACAAACATAAAAGAAAGCATTAAAACGCACTATAGCTCACAGTTTGTAAAAGATACTTATTAAATGATATACATACACGCATATAGGCACTCATAGGTACATACATACATATAAAGGTTACAAAACAAAACAGGGTACACAGGTACATAAAAAGAGAAATATTGGATATGTACGGAACCTGTGTAGACACAAAAAAAGCAAAAGACAAAACTTGAAGAAAAAGTCATGTTATATACACGTATGCATACACAGAAGTATCCACATAAATAAATACACACAATATTGGCAAAAATCAGTGTACGGTACTTTTTAGATGCTAAAGTTTGCAGGGAATGAAGACAATGCCAATAAAACGCTTGAAAAATATTACAAGTAATTTTGGCTAAACCAAGGTTGCCACGAGAGACAACGCTTAATAGATTGTCAGTTAAAAATGTTCTATGTTCAGCAGTAAACGTTTCCTTAAGTCTCACTTAGAAATTGTATTTATAGCTATGCCACTCTAGGCTAGGTTATTTAAAAGGCGGGCAGTTCGGGATTGCAACCTATCATTGCCATAATTCGTTCTTGAAAACGGCACGAACCATGTACTCCTTCCCCTAATTTCGTACGGTACGTCCAACGGTTTTCTTAAACTACATAGACTTAGATATGCTGCACCGTTGTGTTGCAAGCTATTTTTATACTTTGTTAGAAGATTAAAGTTGTAGATACATTGGACAGGAAGCAAATTATACTGCAGAAATAGTTCGTTGGTGTGAGAGTCATATGGTACAGTTGCGATATGTCGAATGGCCTTTTTCTGAAATAAATGCAGCTTATTAATATTTTTTGCGGAACTGGTTAACCATACGAGGCTGCAGTAATTGACGAGAGCTGTGAATATAGCATGATAAAGAATAAGTTTAATATTTGATGTAACCACAGGCCGTAACCTACAAAGCACCCCACACGCTCGAGATAAATTAGTGCAGACGTGATCGACATGGGCATCCCATTTTAAATGTTCATTAAAAACAATGCCTAATGTTTTTATTTCACTAACTATACAAATCTTTTCAGATCCGATGTACAAACTGAGGTTTCTGTCAACAGATCTTTGAGCTGGTGAAAATAACACCGCTTTAGTTTTCTTAGTATTTATTTTTAACGAGTTTGCTTTAGTCCATTTGTGAAGCTTTTGGAGGGTTATATTTGCTAAATGCAAAAGCTGAGTAGTATCACACGATTGAAAGAAAATGCTGGTATCATCTGCGTAAATAATAAAATGTGCAATGTCAGTAATTTCTACGATATCATTCATATAAATATTGATCAGGATTGGCCCTAGAAGACTGCCTTGCGGAACTCCAGCCCTTACTTCTTGTGAAGAAGAGTTGTGTTCCTTTATTGCTACGACCTGTTGCCGGTTACTTAAATAAGATTGCAAAAGAGTAAAGCCCCCGGAATCCATAATGTTGTAATTTTTAAAGCAATGTTAAATGACTAATTCTATCAAATCCTTTGAAAAAGTCTATAAATATAACTAAAGTTACCTTCTTTTCTTCAAATCCCTGGATTATTAATTCTTTTTGCGTTAGTAAAGCTAATTCGTTGACATATGTTTACGAAAACCGAACTGTTTTGATGATATAATAGAGTGTTTGTCACAGAAGGACACAAGGTGTTTCGCGATTACTTTTTCTAGCCTTTTAAAATAACTGGAAGTACAGAAACCGGTCTATAATTGGAAAAATTGATTTTGTCCCCGGATTTAAACAGTAGCGTGACCTTAGCTTGCTGCATCTTTTTTGGAAAAACACCAGTAGTAAGGCATAAGTTATATATATGGCTAAGCGGCGATACAAGAAGGTCCAGTACAAACTTAATAGGCCGAATCTGAAGCCTATCGATGTCTATGGCCTTGCTATTTTTTAGTGACAAGAAAATCGACCATATTTCCTGAGGCGTTACCGGAGAAAAAAAAGGCTCTGTGGGGGTTAGAATCCTTTAGGAAGCTCATAGCGCTTTCATTGTGGGAGCATTGCATAAGATTCGTTAAATAGTGATTAAACTTGGTTGCCAGTTCTTGACCCTTGAGTGGTTTATTATCTACTGTCAATTCAAAGTCGTCGTTACGGGGGGTAAGTGGGTGCAAAAGTTTATTCAATTCCCGCCACATGACATCACGCCGGGAGGAAGCCTCAGAAAACACATGTTCGAAGTACATTTTTTTAGTATAGCGTAAGAACTTTGTCACAAAGTTTCGGTACTTTTTAAAGGCTACAAAATCGTCCCTGTTCTTTGTTTTTACAAACTTATGGTACAATAAATCTTTTTTACGGATCATCTTCAGACATTCGTCTGTAATCCATGGTTTCCTTATATTCTTATTTTTCTTGACCATCTTAAGAGGAAAAGACTTTTTATATGCATCTTTATATGATTCTAGAAAAGTATCGTAGGCATCATCTGCAGTGGTGCACAGAAGTAAAGGGTTCCACCAAATAGAGGGAATTTTCTGACGAAAAGTAGTCAAAGTATTCTGATTAATATCGTGAAAAGCGAAAGATTCGGGGCATTGCTTACATCTTAGTATTTCTGTGTGCATTGAGAACATATATATAGGTAAATGGTCACCTATATGTACACCAATCACACCGGACATGGTACTGCTACTTGTATCACTGGTTATAAATACATCAATAAGACTTTGGGAAAGACGGCCCATACGAGTCGGTTCTTTGATCACGTTCATGCAGCCGAAATAACCGAAAAGGAGCTCTAGATCACGCGAATGTGCGCTTGCCTGTAATATGTTAATGTTAAAGTCCCCACCAATAGTTATTTGTAAACCATAAGACGAAACAAAATTGAGAAGGTCTTCTAAAAATGCGAAACAATTTTCGAGTTTTCCATCAGGGGGGCGGTACACAACAACAAAAATAGCATTTTTACATTGCACCGTTAAAGCTTCATAATCTGTCGTAACTGTCGAAAATTCGTTCATTGTACTACAAGAAAGCTGTGTAGACACGAGCTGTAACACACCCCCACCTCGCGGTGGGACCTATTTAGAAAGAACGTGTTGAAGCCCGAAAGGCGCAGCACTTCTGTGTCACTCGTATACCAGGTTTCCGTTATCATGACAACGTCGAACTTGAAACTTTCAAAGCTGCGTTTTCTTTTCTTGTAGTTTCACATTCTTCTTTCATTTCCTCGTAGCTTTTGTTGAAGAATTCGCAGCTTTTTTGCATTTCCACATTTTCTTTCCTAGTGGTTTCATATTCTTTTTTAATTTCCTCGTAGCTTTTCTGCATTTCCCTTACTTCTTTTCGAAATTCACGCTTAAGATCAGCGATCTCGCGTCTTAGGTCAGCAATGTCAGTTTTCATGACCAAAGCAATGCGGGATTATACACAAGGGCACACAATAGCAATGACACTGGGTGGTTGGCACCAGAGGCAACAGAAAAAGTCACTGAGTAAGCGAACAAAGATTACTGCAGAATATTCAAACCTGTGAAATAGGAAGGCGACTATCAGGCGACCGTTCTGTTCGCTGCCTCCGCTGCCAAGTGATGCTGAGGTGGACGGAGCGTTCTTTTAAAGGATCCACTTCGTGACGAAAGCCACACGTGGTCCAGGAAACAGGGGGTGTGGGAGAGGCGATGTGGCGAGGGGGTGTGGCGAGTCTACCCGCTAACCCGCACTAATCGACTTCAATCCATTCACCTCTTAAGTTTAAGGTTAAGCAGATTCGAGATAACATAAAAATGCTATCAAATATACTTTAAAAGTGGAAATTAGGATTCCCCATTTTTTTAAATCTCATGTTCTCTTAGAGCAGTAAGCAAAAGACACAACGGCACTGTATACAAGAAAAAGTTACGTTAATTTTGAGAACTGCGAGTGTTTGTGTCTCAGTGCTGTTTGTATATAACTGCCCATTCAAACTATAAGTGGAAGATATGGATGTATTGTTGATGGTGTCCCTGAAGGCCTTCACAAGCGGACAGGGATGCATGCGAATTAACAAGACATTAAAAACTTTACGCGATTTTAAACACCATGTAGAGAAACCATGAAGAATATTCCATGATATGTTGCCTCGTAATATGCGTTATAACTTAAGTTATTCTAAACGTAAAAGATAATTGGGAGAGATGGGCAGTGCCTAACGCAAACTGATAGTATATACGGACAACTTTACATTAAATTGAGGGAAATAATTAGAAGAGAACATGATGGGCCTTGGGAACTGCAGACTACGCAAAATATTTCATGGTTCTGTCTGGGGAGTGGCAAAATATCTTCAGACGCAAGGTAGGGTACCGAACTGGAAAACTAGAAATCACATTTTTGAAGCCCCGGAACCGGTTCGGAACGGTTCCTTCGATTCGTTCCGGTTCGGGTTCAGTTCCAAAATGGCGGAAAAAATACGGTTCCGGTTCAGTTCCGGTTCCGGGCAAAAATTCGGGTTCGGTTCCGGTTTTCGGTTCGGTTCCGGTTCCGGTTCGACACCCTGGTGAAAACATTCTATATGCGTTTGAAATGTAATTTTGCGGTTTTGCAAGCTCGCTATAATCGTCACCGCTATCACAATCAAATGACATTTGTTCCGCCGTGTAGACCCGCACGGCCGAGCCGAATGTCATTTACATCTAATGTCATTCAGTTTGAATGACATTAGATGTGCCGTGTGACAGGGGTATTAGTTCGCAGACTAACGTACAAGCGCTTCGTTATTGATACAAAATAACAGCACAAAAAAAAACACATAGTACTAAATATTCCAGAACGATGGCGCCACATACACTGCAACGGAGCTCGACGACACAACGCGCGAAGTTTAAATATCGTTCATGATACGTGTGGTTGTCCTGCCGCCCTCCCATATGGTGCGCTGCATGCTGAGTAGCGACAGCAGGGATTAGCAGCGATAGCAGGGGTTAACGGGGCCGACGCGTAAGAAGACCGGTTAGCGAGAGTCATTATATGTGCCCCTATTCGGAATCGGACAGGAGTCCAGCTCGGTCACTAGCAGCCAAAGCGCGATTTCTTCTCTCGGTCATTACTTCGTACTGCTGTTTCACAGCTCACACTCACCCGCTTCTTTGTTTTTACATTAGATTTGATTGATTATGAGGTTTAACGCGCCGACGCTGCACAGGCGATGAGGCGCGCCGTAGTGGAGGGCTCCGGAAATCTCGAACCCACGGGCGTTTTCAATTTTCGCCTCCATCTGAAGAGCATTCAGCGCGACAAATTTTCCGTCTCATTCGCCCTCATGGCATGCCTGTTCGGCGGTCAGCTATGAAGTGCTACGTATGCACGGCGGATTTCAACTCCCAGCGGAACTACAGTAGACTCGCGATAACTCAAACTCGAATAATTAAAACTTTCGGTTAATTCAAACAAGGTTCAAAATTGTAGGTGGCCCACTGGTTTCGACGTATTTTAAAGCCGCTAAATTCAAACTGCTACATTGCGTGGATTCGGGTAATTCGTACTTCCTGCTACTCCTTGCCCGAAAATATCCCGTGCCTTTGCCGCTTCTAGCGGCACATTTTCATCCTTTATATCACTAACAGTCACGAATAAAGCCATTTACTTGCATGCACGTGTCAAAACGAATTAACCTGCGCGCGCCAACAGCCGTGTGTTGGCGGGTTGAAACTTTGTTTTGTACTCTCATTCAGAGATAAAGCAGTCGTCGATTGATGATTTTTCTTTATTTCCAAGTGGGAATAGCACATCAGTATTGTGTGGGATGCGTTGTATCATAAATATACGCGAATGGTTCATTACAGCACGTACAAGTTTGCATGTTGCCCTGAGTCATATTTATGAGAACTGATAATTCGAACTTCTGGACTTCACGAGAAAACCTGGGGTCTCTTCGCGAGTCATATATCGGCGAGTCTATATTTATGAATCATCGCTAGTCTATATATCCGCTTCGTTACCGATCTCGGTTTTCGTTGTTGTACTTGTTCTTATATGCGCAGCAGGCCGCGCAAAGTGGAATAATTTGCTCACTAATAGCGTACTAATTCTTCGTTGAATTCACCATAATCGGCGGTCACTGTATAATTATCACTAAACGCTTCTAACGGGTTCATTAGACTTGCGTGTTCAACTTGCGTTGTTCAGCACGGGGTCCAGCATTCCTGCATGAGCGTCTTGGCAGATGTCGCGTTCCCGGGCATTCTCATTGGAAGTTGTCTGGGAACCGATATCCGTGATACCGAAGCGATAGCGATGGGTAACGACAACGTAGAAGAGGCGGCCTGCTGGATTGATTGATTGATTGATTGATTGATTGATTGATCGATTGATTGATTGATTGATTGATTGATTGATTGATTGATTGATTGATTGATTGATTGATTGATTGAAAAAACGTTTAATAATGCAGGAAGACCAGAAGTCCGAGCGTCGGTAAGGGAAGAAAGGAGGAGGTAAAAAATATAACTGCAGTATACCTCTGTTCACATTGAGGTCTCGATGATGTCCATTTGGGGAGGCAGTCACAGGTGGAGTCTCAAGCGTGTCCGCTGCTAACCAATCACAGGACACCAGTCGCCGATATGCGCTATCATATAGTCGCGCTAGGCCTCTTTAAATGAGCCATGAAGAGGAAATACAACTTCGTTTAATTTAAAAGAACTAGGAATCAGTATCTCACTCAGCTCCATTACAGCCCCAAAAGATGTTTTTTTAACGAAAAAAAAAGCAAGAAGTATTTAAAAACTTTCAAATTTTGGCCCACAGTGACGTATTATGAGCAAGAATGACGTCATACGGGCCAACGATAAAACATAATTTTCAGTGCGTTAACTGCACGTTAGCATTCAAGTGATGTGGTCAAATGGAACTAGAGGCCCCATTACAGACGTCCAGTCATGTGTCGTCGCGACAGGTCAGTTAGGCGGCCGCCAATCGCACAAACAAGGTTCCGTGACAAAAAGTTGCGGGAAATTGGCCAGGGGGTCGCGACTGCTTCACACGTTTTCTTCAATATCTCCGTTATTTGTGCGAAGATTGCGATGATATTGGTATCATTGTTATCGGGACTAAGCAGTCTTTCTAATAAACCAAACTTGTATTTTGTCTTCATGGCTCTTTTAAGCGTTGCTATTTGCACGAGTAAGGGGTTGCCTGGTAGAATTGGGCCAGGTTGAGGGTGCGGAGCAGTGAAAGCAAGGTGGCGATTGAAGGCTAGACATGCCCAGACCAAGTAAATGAGCTCGACTCGGAGGCTCTAGTGACAATGTGGGATTCGGGGAGGAAGACCGTAAGGCGTGTACCATTTACGAATTGTTTCTGGAGTGAAGAAGAGCGATTTGAACCCAACATTACTTACAATGTATCGCGAATATTTTTCTCTCTTTGAAGAAATAACGAAGCAATATGCTCGGGAAACAAAACAAAATGGGAGCCAATTTATTCTGCGAGGGTGAATGAACAGCGAAGCAGTATAAAAAAGTGACATCGCGCACAAGGTTAGAGAAATAGAACGTGCTTATTTTCCCCCCACTTGGTAACGTTAGGGACTATGCCTTTGTGATTATAACGAAACTTGGTAAGACTAGAGTTCCATTTTGGCACGAAAACATGGGGCTGTCCGTTTTCCTACCGTAGAATCTCTTGTATTGACAGCAAACGGTAGTTCTGTAACGTTTACAACTGCGCTGTGAACGAATTATGACCAACAAATGAAACTATGAGTAGCGATAGAGGCCTCCTATAGCGGCCCATTGTCACATGATTGATTTCTTTTAATGCGTAGCACTCTTTGCCGAGTACCCCCCACAGCTAGGACCGTGTAACTCCCTGCATTTCCACAAAAATGCAGATATCGCGGAAGTTCCACCTGTAATCGCTATAGTAGCGTAAATGGTCGCACGAAATTATTAAAAATAAAAAAGAAAAAAACAAAAATATAACAATTTACCAAAAAGGGTGAAACGTATAATGCTCTGAATTTCCACAATAACGCAGATTTTGCGAAATGTTTATCCCTATTCGTTATAATAGCCTAAATGAAGATAAGTGGTCGAACGATATTTTGAAAAATTAAGAAAAAAGAAAAATATAAAATAATTACGGAAACTGGCGAACCGTGTAACGCACTGCATTTCCACAATAATGCAGATTTTGGGAAAGTTTCAAATGTAATCGTTATAATAACGTTAAAGGAGATAATTAGTCGGACGAAATTTTTAAAAACTGAAAAATAAGAAAAACAAAAAAAATCAGGAAAATGGCAACACGTATAACGTATGGCATTTCCGCAATAATGCAGATTTCGCGATAGTTTCACATGTAATCGTTATAATAGCGTAAATATAAATTATTGCTTGGACGAAACTATGAAAAACTAAAAAAATAAGAAAACTACATAATAATTACGTGTAATTGCGAACCGTGAGACGCCGTGCATTCCTACAATAATGCAGATTTTTCTAATGTTCCAGTGTAGTCGTTATAATAACGTAAATGGAGATAATTTGTCGGACGAAATTCTGAATAACTAAAAAATAAAAAAAAAAGTTTTCAAAAATTAATTACGGAGTATGTCAAAACGTATAACGCATGACATTTCTACAACAATGGAGATTTCGCAAAAGTTCCACATGTAATCGTTATAATAGCGTAAATGGAGATAAGGGGGGAACACAAGATTGAAAAAAAAATCGTCATAATATCGTCCAAACCCCCCCCCCTCTCTCTCTCTCTCTCTCTCTCTCTCTCTCTCTCTCTCTCTCTCTCTCTCTCTCATTATCTCCCCCTATTTTGTCCTCATGGCATCGGGACGACGTTATGATACGTTTAAAACGCGGGAACTGCGAACGCAGATGATCCGGCCGCAAAGGCTAACCTTGAGTCCACATTATCATCAATCATCAACACAATTTATACAACCCTTAAAGGGAAGCTGAAGCGCTTTCCAAAAAAATTGAGTTAGATTAACAGCTATATAGTTTCTTGCGCGCTGATTCCGAATATCACATTGAAATTTATTGTACATGAGTCCAAGTGGCATTTATCTTGCAAAAAGCGCGGCCCCGTTTGAAAGACGCGCGCTTTTCGTCTTTTGACGCCCCTGATTGGTTGCGCCCGTCATGACGTCAAAGGAGGACACCCTTCGGCCGCGCGGGTTGTCGGAAGCATTGCGAACGATCGCACGGTTGCCTTTGCGGCAATTTAGCTTGCAGTTTAATTTTGGCACATGACTGGAAGTTTGTTTTATAATTTCCCGTGCTGTTGGTTCAATTATCTTGGAGCTTATATTTGCTTTACACGACAGAGAACCCCAAAGCAGTGACTGTGACGTCGACTAGTGGGTTCCATCAAAATATTTTTGAATTAGGCAACCAGCATAGGGGGATTCTATACCTTAAGTTAATATTAGGTACTGCCTTAACTGTTTCTTATTATACACAAAACCATTTATGCCGAAGATTAATGGGCGTTTTATAAACAATCTACCAGCGAAAAGCACGTACCTGCACTGCGCGAAAAAACTAGCGTTCATGCGCTGTAAACATATATGCGAGACACATCTTGCCGGTACACGCATAAACCAACAAGCAGACTCTGCTTCCGCATTTCCTTTGTTCGTTGTCGCCCACCTCAGCCCCGTTACTCATCCCCGTACAGACCCACACGCGCGCGCCATTTCGGCAGCGGCGCTACGGCTCCTCCGCGATTGCTAGCTGCACTTCGATGAGTGGCGTCTTACTGCTTCACCTGCATTTATTCTGAAAACACTGCAGCATACTAGTACCTGCTCAGCATTATTGGCTGTAGTAGGGCTTGATTTTCGCTTGTGCGCTGCGCATTCTGCTACAATATTACGGCCACCTCGTTATAATTAACAGACCAGTCGGACAAGGCAGTTACGTTGTAGTTACGTTACTTTAGGTAACAATCACCAAACGTTTGTGATAATGATCATTGGCCTGTTTCAGCATTTCTAGATTTAAGCATTTATCGCGCTAGTCGGACAGAGGCCGTATATTTACTCTTCGCTCCTAATTTTTTTAGTATCATCATTATATATATCACCGACTATCACTGGAGCACACTTGAGGTTCAGTGACAACAAGTGCTTGCCAGGTTATAATATGCAGCCACACGGAATCTTGGGCAAAAAATTAGGCCCCCGCAGTCAACACAAATTATAGCACGGTGGTGGTTCAGAGTGGTGTTTTTTTTTTTTTTTAATTCCAGACTAACATCACCTTATCGTGACATGTATACTTGCAAAATAAGTAATCTGGTTGTCTTGGTTCTTTTACTTTGTAGGAATACTGTTTACCTCTTAGCCGGGAGAGAACTTCTATCAGGATTGGCCCCTTGTTTTAGTTTCGCCAAAAAATTGTTTTTTTGAACACTGTCCTGAGCCCATAGGGAAAGAAAACCGACGCGTTTAACGAAACAGGTATTTCCTGAACATATGTGACTTGGTTTCTGGAATGGAACGAAACATCCCCGGCCAAAGTACAGCAGTATTCCCCATCCTTCCTAAATCTAGGATCTAATGTGAACATTCACGTCCGTCGCATCAAAAAAAAAAAAAAACCGCATTGGAGCGGTTTACAAAGTATTTAACGTAGTGTAGTATATTCTCTGTCATCAAGCACAGCCACCTCGGCTGTCGCTTCCGTATGTTATCAAGCATCCCGGCGTGGCATTATTCTGCTTAGGAAGAGGGCATGATAACGTATGCCTGGTTTGGCGTTCGTGCATACTTTTTGAACACGAAAATTGTACAAACGAGTGCTATCAACCACAACAACAACAAGTATCATTCCCAAGGAAACACGGCGAAAAGAGCATGGCCGAGGCGGCCGATCCGGCCGGAAGTCCAGGTATGACGTTTTTCAGCCGGTTTTCGCCCGCGCTCTTCGGTCTTCCGGCATCGCGCGGCGAGATGGGGGCGGGGCATCGGGCCACTTTTGTTTGCTCATTGCGCCGCTTCTATTGCATGTATTGCGAAAATATTTCGTACACATGAACTATTCAATGTGTACTTGCTGCTAGTCAACTTTTCTTTTAATTCTAAAACCGCTTCACCTTCCCTTTAAGTGCTGCTAGTGTGGTCTGCATAATTATCAACGGTAATAAAATCATACGCATTCACCCGTGGGCTCTTCAGTCGGTCAAAGTTTACTGCATACTGTTTTCAAACTTTCCCCCCAGCGGCAGCTGTCTTGTAGGTGCACGAACTTGTTAACTTGCAGAAATCTTCAGCCATCGGTACACCCTGCGCCACATACGTTTGACGTCAAGGCAAATCGATGAGGGCTTTCCGCGGCCCACATTTTATTCCACGCCAGAACCGATATGTGCTTTGGCATTCGGAACTGGACCTTGCAGCATACGTTTAATTAACAATGTCTCTGCGGGTGGTCACAATGCCGTTTTAAAATGCTCTACGCATCGAACGTAAGGAATCGCTGCATCGCGTGTCGCCGACCTCGGACTCGGGCATATTCCGTTCCGTACAGGGACACCCAGTCGTCATACTAACCTTTGCTCGGCATCGAAAATAGTGCGTTGCGCTCCGGCATACCGCAATACCAGACTGGGTTTCATGCGTCCAACCTCACTTCTCCATACGAATCGATTACTGCGATTGTGGGGTGCACATTTAAATTTGCCGTGCGTACGTTCAGATTCGTGTCTCTGAGCGTAGGCCCACTAAATAGACTCCAGCGTAGGCTTTTAGGAGGCAAGGTCAATGATTTGCGACGGTAATGTTTGCCCGGAGGTCGCTTAATGGAACGTAGTACTAGTAGAGAGAAATCACTTTACTGAGTTTAAAGTGGGTTTATGGGAGTGGTGCGGCCGTCGGCTCGAGGCCGGCGGCGACGAAGTGTCTCGACCTCTGGGTGCGAGGTGCCCAGCGCTCCCTCCCACTTCTCGTCAAAGGGATCTTTAGGAAAGGCTTTCAGGTACGCTCAGTGTGGACTATACGGCGAGGAATATTGCGAGGGGTGAATTCGGAACGTCGCAGAGCAATTTGCTCTCTGGAGTGTGCGACGCCGCAGGTATTACATTGCAAGGCTGTCGGTGGCGGTTCGAGATGGATCCTTTTCTACATTTCTTGGCGCTGCCATTCTCTATGCTTGAAGCCCATTAGGACAAGTGTGCGAAGCTGGGCGAGTCGGTAAGGATTCATGATTAGAAACAGCGCAAGAGACAGGACGAGACAGGAGTTTCCTCGTCCTGTCTCTTGCGCTGTTTCTACCCATCAGGAGCTGGGGCTGCTGGCGTCTCGTGTCATCGTCGTCGTAATCGTCGTCTCATGTAGTCATGGTCCTAAAACACCTGGAAACTCGTCTATGCCTCGCGCTAGAGCGTAACTAATAACCAGACCACTCGTTTACTCCTCGCGCTGGAGCGCTTCGTAAGAGAGAGAGAGAGAGAGAGGAGACTTTATTGTCATCATTTTTAAGACGAATGCACCGCGCCGGAATGTCCGGTGTCGTCGTACCATCAGTATTGGTAAACGCGTGCTAGAGAAACACCGGGACAGTCGTTTACGCCTCGCCCTAGAGAAGTATACGTGCTTCAAGGACAAGAGACTTGACAGTCAAGCTGTATACCTCTACCTCCAAACGGTTTCATCTCCGTTGGCAAAAACGCCAAGGCGTTAAGAATATACTTGCGCACTGAATGCTTCGCCACTCCCCAGGTTTCACGTTAGTGTAGATGGCCCGGTGTTTTTTTATTTGAAGCGGTTCTGAAGACAAGATGCAACTTTGTTTCACTAAAAAAGTGATTCGTAACACTGACATCACTTTTATCGCAGCCTCCAAACAAATAGTCGATATAGTAACGAAAACAGATTAAAGAGTTACGGCGCCGCAGCCACTTTTCGGGCGGTTTCTCTGTGACGTCAGAGAATGAAGTTTGTGTGATTGGCGGGCGCCGGCATAAGCCACCGCTAAGAAACGTTACCGAACGACAGTGGTGGGACCTGTAGTTGCGTTTGGTCATACCACTTGAGTGCTAACGCGCACTTAACGCACTGATAATTGTGTTTTTACGCTAGCCCATATTACGTCACTCATGCTCGTATTACTTCACCGTAGCGCGAAATTTGAAAGTTCTTCAGTATTTCTCTCGATTTTTCCGTCAAAGAAAAAAAGGTCCCGGGCTATCTGCACTAACGTAAAACCTGGTGAGGGGCGAAGCATGCAGTGCATAAGTGTATTCTTGGCGCCTTGACGTTTTTGCCAACGGAGATGAAACCGTTGGGGGGGTAGAGGTGTACAGCTTTGCTGTAAAAGGCTTGTGTCTTTGAAGCACCAAGCTCTCTAGCGCGAGGAGTAAACGAGTGTCCTGGTGTTTTTTTACTGCGAAGCTGTATGTGTCTAACCCCCCCGTTTTCATTCCGGTGAAGCCGATTTACTCGGCTCCACTCCGGGGCTCCGCTTCGCCACCGCCGACCGCCTTATCACAACTGCTATTCCCCTCGCCAACATTATTGTCGCCTCTTTCACAAGTTGCCTATCGGGTGACAACGGCCGCAGCGCGGTATTAGATGATTGCGGAGAACACACAGAAACGCGAATGGGCGCAAAAATGACCGAAAGGCGCCGCCACCGTGGCCTCGAAAGGCGCCTAAGTCAAATATTCGAGCTCGCCGAGTAGGAGTGAACTGAAAGAGCCACTTGCCCAGTTGGAACGCCGGTGCGAGCCTACAGTTCTTCAACTTTAGAGGCTTTCCAAGCGACATTTTCAACAGTGTATTTCACGCCTAAGTGTGCGCCCATCACCGGTTGCCGGTTTCTGCGTGCACGGGTTGCGGGGAGAGGGGGGTAGGGAAGTAAGGGCGTGCACACACGGCTGCGCTCCATGCCGCTACCGATAATGCCCGTTGTGCTGGTTCGAGATTTAAACGTGGAAGTGTCATCGCTCAATGCGTCCTGTCAACTTTCCCCAGTAATCGAGCGGTTTCGGTCTGGGTTGGTGTGTTACACAACAGCAAGGGGGAAGGGGAGGAAAGCGGGGAGTCACACGTTTCTACGCTAGAATAAAGCTCGAGACCTTCCAGCTTTAACTCTCGCTATGGGACGGAAGAGCGGGGATCGAGAAGCGCCCGAACAGAAGCGCGAATAGGCGCGGAAGCAATAGAAAGCCGCTGTCGCCGCCGTGCGTCCCCTAGTTCCAGCTCGTCGAGTAGCTGCGAATCCCTCCCGGATGAACGGGGACTTGCCCGCGGGCAACACCGACGTGGTACAATATCACTTGTTCAGCTTAAAGGCCTTTTAGAGCGACATTTTCGGTGGGTTCTTTCACTTGTATGGGTACGCACATAACCGATTCCCGGCATGCACTGGTTGGGAGGGCGGGCATGCATGCGAAGCTATAGGTTTCATGCCCTTACTGATGACTTGTCGGTTGTGCTGGCGGGAGGTTTAGATGTGGATGTCAAACGGCCCAATGCGACTTGTCCGGTGTCCTCTCGGTGGTCGAGCGGATTGGGTTGGCGTGGTACGCAGACAGTAAGATGCCTACGACGCGGGAGTAAAACAGGCAGCTCCGTGTTAGTCCGATAGACTGAATCTTGGCACCTACCAAGTTTCATTCAGCTAATTGTCTAGGAAGTATGCTCAATCGCAAATTACGAACAAACGTGTTTTCTTTCCTGCACCAAGTGGACTGCGCCCAGCTTCCCAGGTCATCCTTCTTCACAGAGTGGAAGGGCGCTAATTTTTTAGAACGCGTTACGTTCCAGCGAGAGGCGTAAACGTGTTTTTCCAGTGTTTTAGTACCGTGACTACATGGGACGACGATTGCGACGACGACAACAGGAGACGCCAACAGCCCGAGCTCTTGAGGGGCTTCGCACCTAAAACACGTCTTTCGTGGTTGGCATAGATTTGAGTGAGATACCAAAGTCGAATTCTTTCAAACTGAGTAACACTGTTTTTGCCTTCATGTCCCTGTTCAATATAAGGCTGGTCGGATCTGTCGTTGTTCTGGGTATGCTCTTTGAAGGCTGCCGTAAGGGAAGTCTCGCGCTGATTCCCGCGGTTTGCGAGCGAGCGAAAAAAGGCGACAATACCCCTGGGACTTTCAACGAGGAGTGCGATAGAAGTGGGGCGTGGGGCATTTTCTCAGACCTTCACGTAGCCAGGCAGATGCCTGCCGTGCGAGAGGGAAAAGCGATTTTGACTTTATAACGGTTTCGTGGCTGCTCGAGGTCGTCCAACCTTGATGATAACAAAGGTGAGGGCCGCAGTTGGTAGAGTTGTGAATATAAATTTAGCGAGCGGGCCATACGAGTGACAGGGATCAGAGAAACTGGCAAACCGTACGTTGGCGCGCCACGTATAGGATGTCGATCTGTTACCCGTCCTGGTCACTTATTTATGGGCATGCAGAGCACGGTAACTATGAATTCACAACCTTGACGAAGTTTCCTATCTTGTTTCTCATGGTAATGTTGTACACATCGGGATGTGCATTAATCTGCGTACTGGGTTGTGTTGCTCTTACTTAGAGGACCCTAGTTTATTTATTTATTTATAAAGGGAAGATTATAAAGCTCCCGAGGGCCCAAGTGCCTTTGAAACGCGAGGTGTTGGAGAAAGAGAGAGAGAAAAAACTTTATTCGCGTAGAAGTAGAGAAAGTAACTGAAATTCAAAACAGCGCAAAAAAGACGGGTCAAGAAACGACGACACACGTATGGCGCTGACCAGCAACTGGTTGGTTTATTCCGCGGTTTGCGAAATATACCCAAGGAAGGAAGGCGAGAAGGAACCATGATAAAAAAGAAATACACCAACAATACACACAAAACGCAATATCTATAGCACGTGCATTGCCCAAAAAGTTAGCAATGTTGATACAGCGCAGCGATCTAACACGCGGCCAGAGGCGGGAGGCAAGGAAACGCAATCCTGGACAGTGCAGCTTGGTTTTTTATGAGTCCATGGATAGCGGATTTTTTACCTCGTAATTGAACAGAAGGCTTACAACACAATCGCCGCCTGCCTTGTGAATGAGGTATGCTTCATAGATTTCACGCTCGCTGTTTTGAATTTCAGTGAGCATGCACCAACTAGCCCAAACCACCGCTCTAACGCAGTAGGGAGCTTGGACTCCCTCTGCCGCGTTAGTCAGCCAGGAGATCTTGGTTCCTGGCGGCTTCTTTGGCCATCTGGGCAAGGCGTAGCTGCATTAGGGGATCGGAACTGCGCAGCAGGGTTTTTCGGTGCTCTGTGTGTTTGATGTCTATGGGGGGTAGGTGAGTCTTGTACCATGGTTTCTACCGGCACTGACACATAATGCGCGTGAGGTCTGCGCGGAAACAAATGCTCCGATGCGTGTGTATTAGCGCGCAGTAACCACCAAAGTCACCCACCGTTCAAAACAGATTTAGACCTCAAGCTCATCACCAATTGAATACGCATTTGAAGTAGATTGCACACGTGGAACTTTCCGTGAATCTTTCCTTTTTTGTGCTTGTCCACCCCCCACGCCCGCGGCGTTCCTTTTGTAGTGTGTTGATTGCACGGGTACTTGGGTATTTTCCTCTTTACAGAGCAGCGCTGTTACACTACTCGCTATGCCCAGATATCGTTTAATATTTTTTTTTCACATGCGCAGTATTCCCAAGACCAAAAATTGGGCCCATCTCCCCGCGAGGGGGACTCGAGTAAATGCGTCGCATAGGGGGTGGGTGTATTGCGTTAACGTTTAGTGTTTGGAGAGTTGGTGGTAGTGAATGCGTTGTATCAGCAGCTTCTTGACGTAGTTTGAATGAGTCAAGGATATAAGGCGCGTTCGTAGCCTCCCATTCTGTGTCGGCTTTGTGGCGCAGTGCGTAGAGCACCATGTACATTGCGTTCCGCCCGCAGGGTCGAGGGATCGAAACCAGGCGCCGGATAGTATTTTTTTATATAGTGTAGGGGGAGGGGTGCGGACTACGACTACGGACGTCAACGGAGGTGACATCGTGAGTTACTGAAATGCTCTGCATTTAAAACATGGCTTTACCCTCAGCCTTATCCGTATAATCACATGGAAACGCATTTTGAACAGATTAGTTATCAATAGGTGCACCTACAGTCACTAGATAAGATACAGAGTACCGTCACTGAGGCACGCAACTGGGCAACGGTGGCCATTTAGGTGCTTATCAGTGTTGCCAGATTGCCGCTTCTGCGGCCTCACCGCTAACTTTGACGAGGTCATTTGTAAACACAACTGCCAAAGACGCAGCAAAACGGCATATCCGGACACACTTCAGCTGCTGGAATTCTGCTGCAGGCCTTATCTTTGATTCGCGTTCGGAACGTCGTCAGTCGCGCGCAGCCACAGAGGAGGGAGGACAAGCAGTCTACCACAGTTGACCGACTAAAACGCATAAACAACGAAAATGGCGGCGCCCATGCATGAACCATCGCAGTGTAAACAAATGTCACGTGATGCGAAATGACCAATTATCACGGCGGCGGCGGCACGGAACAATAGGAGAAAAGTGCGCCGGCACTCTGTACCCTTATGTAGTGACACTAGGCGCCCCATTCGCAAGATCAGTGGAGTCAAAATAAAAGTTTGTGCGTGTATTTATGTGTCTTTCATTAGAGGATACTATTGTCAACGCTAAATATAAATAAAAATTGCTCGTACCTGTGGCCTAAACTCGGTGTCACCTCTCTATGTCGTCTGCTACAAAGCTTCGCTTGTCATCCACCTTCACGGAGGGTAATGGCTGGGGATATTTTGCTCTCTTTCAATTTCCGGCAAAAAAATGAGAGAGAGAGAGATAGATAGATAGAGAGAGAGAGAGAGAGAACCTTTAATGAAACCTGAAAAGGCTAGCCCCACCAACGGTAGGGCTTGCTACTCCAGATGGGGGAAGGAAGCTCACACTACTGCGTAAAACTTGAAGGTAGCGAAGTTGTACGCAGCAGTAGCGTTTTTCCTCTTTTTCGCCTCGTGGCGTTGTTTAAAGGAGCCATGAAGAGAAAATACAACTTCGTTTAATTTGAAAGAACTAGGATTCAGTATCTCACTCAGCTCCATTACAGCCACAAAAGATGTTTTTTAACGACGAAAAAGCAAGAAGTATTTAAAAACTTTCAAATTTTGCGCCACGGTGACGTGTTATGAGCAAGAATGACGTCATACGGGCCAACAATAAAACATAATTTTCAGTACGTTAACTGCACGTTAGCATTCAAGTGATGCGGTAAAATGGAACTAGAGGCCCCATTACAGACGTCCAGTCATGTGTCCTCGCGACAGGTCAGTTAGGCGGCCGCCAATCGCACAAACAAGGTTCCGTGACGTCATAGAAAAGTTGCGGGAAATTGGCTAGGGGGTCGCGACTGCTTCACACGTTTTCTTTAATATCTCCGTCATTTGTTCGAAGATTGCGATGATATTGGTATCATTGTTATCGGGACTAAGCAGTCTTTCTAATAAACCCAACTTGTATTTTGTCTTCATGGCTTCTTTAAGGCTCACCGCTGTACGAGGGACCACAGCTGGATGTTCGTCTTCCTCTATCGCACACGGTAATGCGCCGCACGTGACCTCATGGCCTTCCTTCGTGACGCGCGCTTATCGCTGTGGCGGCGGCCTCCTCGACACGTTCCGCGCACCGGTCCCACGCCTGTCTTCTTTCCCTCCTCGCCTATCTCTCCCTGTGGCCCATCTCTCTCCGTTACCGGGCCGCTGCTCAGTGCCGGGCGCTTGCGGAAGGGGGTGTGGTTTGACCTCTAGCGCTCAATGGCAAAAGCTGGTCACCCCGCGAAGATTTCCCGAGGTAGCGTTGTGTAGCTTGCGCTACAAAAGAACTAAGAATTTCGAAAGTAAATATGCGAATGGGAAGAGCCTCGCTCCACACGCTCGTGGTTTCATGCTGAGAATTTAGACTCCAGCGATGTGGTCTGAACCAGCGGTTCTAACGCGAAAGCATTGGTTGGCCGGGTGGTAAAAGCGCGCACCCAGACAGTGTCCCCCGAAGGCGCACACAAATGACGTGCTCAGTAGGAAAAGAGGGTGCAATGCCACGCCGCGCGGTTTTACACCTTTTTCGATAAAACTTAAGGTTTGGAAAATCTCAGAATAAAACACCCCTGCAAAATTTGGGGAAGCTTTCCATATTTCGAACCGACAAAGTGCATACGCGAGCCCATTCAAAATTCCGCTGAGCACGCCTGAAATTGAGGTCCAGAATGTAGCAAGTGGAGGAAGCAAAGACAAAGCGCCGAGCGGAACACAAAATTCTACTCAAGGACAGATAAAGAAACCGGCTATGCTGGTCAGAGAAGAGTTCGCCACATTTTTCCTCCTTTCCATTTGTATCTGGTATCCCCTTCCACGTGTTTTATTCCCATGCAAATAGTTTTTTTTTGTTTCAGTAGGACAGTTCATAGTTGCGCTGGTGTTGTCTTCTTTGTTCTGCGTGTCTTCCCGAAATTCGTGTACGCTGCGTACGACGAAGTTGAACCACAAGTGTCCATTAGAGCTGTGTCCTCAGAGCATATGTCATCTCCCACAAGAACTCACGCCGCTCCCAACACCTGAGGCAGAAACACTTTGCGCACGCTCTATTCCCGTCGGCTGCAACAAATCCCAAAGCGCATGCATCAGAAACAGACAAAAAATTCCTTGGGGCACTTAAGTCGGCTTACGTGCTTTGAAGGCCAAAGCGTGGGGATACTTATTAAAAACGCCTGTACTGCCACATCGTACTTCTCTGTCTCTTTCTTCGCTTTTGTTTCTTCGTCATATTACCGCAAATTAATTCGACCAGCTTCTTTTCTTCCACGTCACGTGATCACGTGACGTCACCTTCAGGTGTCAGGGTGCACGCACTATTCTTTACCTTTCCGTTTCATAGTTTAGCGAATTTTGTGGAGCGGGCACATTAGCCCCTCAACCCTTCCGCTTCTTGGCCAATCCCCCAAGTGGGTATGTGTAACAGAGGAAGGAACAACAGCGACACCGACTTTTGTTCTACGCTGGCAACTTTCGGAGATAACACAGTCGTAGACGCCTTTAAGATTAATGATCACTTGGCAGGAGTGTGATCTGGAAGAAACCATAGGCTCAGCGTGCCTATCCTAGCATTCACGTTTTTCATAAACTATGGCAGAGCGATTAGAAAAAAAAAATTCCCCGCATTTCCCCGAGGGGAAGAATGTGAAAGTGCGAATGCATGAGTTGAATTTGCGCGGTTCGGTAATGTTCCGCGAAAGAGAGATCACCACACACACACTACAAAGAAAGAAGATGCATTTATTCACAGAACCTATTTGTGTTGTCGTTGTACTTGATTGCTAGAGCGGATCACAGCTTTGAAATTTCGTGTCAGTACTCCTTTAAGCGGGTGCATTAGCCCTTCTCACGCCCGATTCCTGGCCAATCCCCCACGTGGGTATGTGCCATGTCAGCGGCCAGGCAGCGCGCGCCCATCTCCCCCCGTTGCCAAGGAAGACGAGGAGATTCCTGGCCAATCCCCCACGTGGGTATGTGCCATGTCAGCGGCCAGGCAGCGCGGGGGTGCATTAGCCCTTCTCACGCTCGATTCCTGGCCAATCGCCCACGTGGGTATGTGCCATGTCAGCGGCCAGGCAGGCGCGCGCCCATCTCCCCCGTTGCCAAAGAAGACGAGGAGATTCCTGGCCAATCCCCCACGTGGGTATGTGCCATGTCAGCGGCCAGGCAGCGCGCGCCCATCTCCCCCCGTTGCCAAGGAAGACGAGGAGCGCGCGCACCCGCAGCTGTTGCTATGCGGACGGCGGCGGACGCTTCAGGCTCGCTTAAGAAGTGCATTCGCACTAAAAAAACAATCTAATGGAACATCACCATCTGCGGGTGATACAGTATACCATGTGGACTCAATTCAAAGTTCTTCTTAGGAATCCTTTGGGGGAAATCCCAAAATAGTATGGCATCCTTACAATTTATGAAGCAGTGCTGAATAGTTTCCGGTACATTCGCACAGGCGACAGTTCACAGAAGACATGAAAATGTTCCGGTTGTGCAACCACGTGTCAGCAGGCAAAGTTTCGCTGTGCAGGCTGAAGAAGAACGTTTTAAAGCTAATCTTTTTTTACCTCTACCCCCAAGGGTTCTTTCGCGACGTTGGTGTCAGAAAACTCGCGTGAACAATTATAAAAACCAATTTACTGGCACCACCAGGAATCGAACCTGGAACTCATAGAATAAGAAAGCAAGAGCCCGTTGTCTCACCGAGTTTGACTACAAGACCACTTGGAGACGCGGAAGACAGGGGGTGCACTCACCAAGCACATCTGCGGGTTTACCCCGTGCAGTGTCGCTGAATGCCACGCGATAGCGTCACTAGACATCTCGCGTCGCTGTGCGGTCCACGAATGGCACGTGTAGCGGCCCTGTGCGCGCCTTGCGCATGCGCTAAGTGTTACAAAAATTAAAGGAAGCTCACAACAACGCATTTCAACTCACTTCTAGTAAGCCAATGTGTTAAAGCCTGTAACGTCCAGTGTTCGCGCAAAAAATCACAGCTGCTTGTCGTTCGGCCTCACGCCACACGACACATCAAGGAACACGTTGAAATTCGCCTTGATGACCAGGCCACCACTCGAAGCCCCAGCATCGAGATCCTGGGCCTACATTTCCAGGCTTACACCAAGAATGACGTATCCTTGCAGCGCCTCAAACATAGCATCAATAAAATCATACGCATGATCAGGCGAGTTGCCACCAAGAAGCGAGGCCTCAAGGAATTCGGTACCTTTCGATCATTCCAAGCTTTTGTCCTTTCGAGAATCACTTACGTCAACCTCTTGTCTCTCTTCTCGGCAAGGAGGACATAAAGATGCTTTATATAATGATTAGATGAGCGCGTCCGCAGAGAGGCTGGTTAGCACGGGGCTACACAACACGGTGGAAGAGCTGATAGAGGGCCATCTTTCTAACCAGAAGCTTCGATTGAGCAGAAACTACGGCGGATCGCCGCATCCTTCACCAGATTGGCTGGGCAGCACAGAGTGTCACTTCGCTTGATCTACTCCCGGACTCTTGGCGACAAGAACTAAAGATGTTCACTCAATTGCTTAGAAATATAAGCCCTCACACGACGAAGGTCACCGAAAAGCACGGGATCAAGTGCTGAACACCACTCTTTGTGCGGATCTTGCAGGTATCTTCACAGACGCCTCCCAACATCGTGGGCAGCAATACGCCATCATCGTGGCTACCTCCAGAACCAACCTCCTTGCTTGTGCCGAAGACATGACTGCATCAGAAGAGGCAGCCATCGCCTTGGCTCTCACTCACCCAGGGGTTCGTAAGGTAGTCACCGATTCCCATCAAGCCTACCGGAATTACCTGTCGGGTTAGGTATCCCGACCTGCACTGCGTGTGCTTAAAAACCACTCCCCAAACGGTTCCATTCAGCTCATCTGGACACCCGCTCACGCTTCCATGGAGGGCAAACGAATATCCCCACCAGCAAGCCTGCGCTTTAACATCCCTTGGCTATGGAGCTGCACGAGGGACAGTCACCCGCTTGTCACGTTCAGGGAGATAACCCAGCGTTATCGCCTTCAGAGACAGACCCTACCTTCGCCCTGCCCTGACCTTTCCAGAGAACAACAAACTACCCTACGGCTCATACAATCCGGCTCCTTCCCACACCCGACACGTCTTCCCTTAATGCACCCGAATCGCTAAAACGCAGAATGTAAATTTTGCTCAGAAGTGGGAACACTGCTGCACATAATAGGGGGTGTGCGACTTTAACACTGGGCACGCTCCTCTCTTTCCGTCAACTACCGAACAAGAACAATGGGAGATGCTGCTGTCCAGTCTCTCTCTACCTATCCAGCTTCAGCTGCCTGGACAGAGCGCAGGCGGCGCGGACTGCATATGGGCTCCAGTGAAGAAGGAACCACTCCTCGGGGCCGCACTTTGGGCGGTTCAGAAATCTAAATACAAGTATTTCCTCCTCCTCCCTCTCCTCCTTCTCCTTTTGCTGTATCTCTGCGCCGATCTCGTTGCCTTCGTCTGCGCCGGCAGAGACGGAGAAGTGAGATCGTCTAACACCGGGTATGAGCTTCCTTTTTTTATAAAAAAATTCCCCCGCATTTCCCCTAGGGGAAGAATGTGAAAGTGCGAATGCACGAGTTTGAATTTGCGCGGTTCGGTAATGTTCGCGAAAGAGAGATCACACACACACACACAACTACAAAGAAAGAAAGATGCATTATTCACAGACACCTATTTGTGTTGTCGTTGTACTTGATTGCTAGAGCGGATCTCAGCTTTGAAATTTCGTGTCAGTACTCTAGCCCTTCTCACGCCCGATTCCTGGCCAATCCCCCACGTGGGTATGTGCCATGTCAGCGGCCAGGCAGCGCGCGCCCATCTCCCCCCGTTGCCAAGGAAGACGAGGAGATTCTGGCCAATCCCCCACGTGGGTATGTGCAATGTCAGCGGCCAGGCAGCGCGCGCCCATCTCCCCCCGTTGCCAAGGAAGACGAGGAGCGCGCGCACCCGCAGCTGTTGCTATGCGGACGGCGGCGGACGCTTCAGGCTCGCTAAAGAAGTGCATTCGCACTTAAAAAGAGTTTCCATTCATGTACTACACCAATTCAACTCAACCAACCACCGTCATGCATCATGCATTGATTTAACCTTACGAAGAATATCTCTTTGAAGTAATAAATGGTGTCGTAAAGAGAATTTCACTTCTCTCTGGTTTCACTTTGTGTAGAGCGACGTGAGTGAATTTATGTGACGTCGCATGGGTAATCGTTGTGGGTGTCGTTTACAGCTTTGCTTTCCAACCACGAATTTTTTTGTTGGCGTGAATTTTTTGTGAGGATAAAGCGGCATATTACGGATACGTAAGAGCACATCTTGTCCAAACAAGTTACAATAAACAGTTCTGTACAGTGGGGCTGGGAAAAGCATGGCGATTAGGTCCTTGTAGTGTTTAACACGAGACATAGTGAACATATAATCTGTAGAAAAACGAACCAACAAAACCTGTACTGAAGTGTGCACTTCATACATCAATCCCCAGAACGAGGTTTGGTCGAGAATGATGATGAGACAACAAGATTGGGCAAAACCTCGGAAAGGCGTCTATGAGCAAAATGGTTTCTCGCCCGGACTGGCGTCTTCTCCTTATTAGTTGTTCACTGTTGTCCCCTTTAGAACCAAGTCTACAAAGTTGTTCATTGTGTTTTAGGTTTGTTTTACATCTTGTAATCAACTCATTTGTATGGGTACATAGTTGTAAATATGTGTAGTAAATGTCATTTCCTACATTAAAAATAGGCACAGTTGTAGAGCACTGGCTGCTGCCTTGCGCAGACCAGGGTTTTAAATCCCATCACATTATGCATGTTTTTTCTTTAGTGCGTTTGACCAGAGAAAAACGGCGATTTTCGCTGAATTCTGCAACAACAAAGAGCAAGAGCGCGAACACTGTCTGCGACGCGTTCCGCAGCCCGCGCATCAGAAATAAAACACGTTACCATTAAACCTATCAAGAGAGCAAAGGGGTCTCACTGAAGTGCCCCGTTTCACCTTGGTTTACGAGTAAAACTGACACCCTGGCTGCTGACGCCTTTATTTGTCGTTCTAGTGGAAACAACTTCTATTTAGCGATGTTTCAATGCCACATGGGTCATATTCCGGCCACGATCAGGCCATCTTCGGCTTGCCCTTAAATTTTACTCCTAACCTGGTTTCGCGTGTCGTGGCGGCTGTCACTTTTTGAACCCCACCCATTCGTTTCATTTCGCCCTTGCGTTCCTTAGCGTCGCCCTTTTTTTCTGCGCAAAAATGTCCAGCGTGCCTTACTTGAATCGTTTACACGCCAACTTGTCAGTAAGAATAAAGCTATTATTTGGGGGTGTTGGGCGACTCTTCCATTAGGTATACTTTTTTCCTTAATCAGCACAACCAGCATTGTTGGAGACCGAACCGGGGAAAAAAGAAGGAGCGCCGTCTGTTCTGGCTACAATAGAGACGGAAAGCCGACGACAGCGATATTCTCCACGAACTATACTCCTCGATATCCTGACTCGGCGGAACCAACAGTCTTTCCAGTTTAGTGTTTACCTTTACATTTATAACTGAGAAGAAGGGCTGAGGCGAACAAACGTAAGAAAGTACAAGACAGTGCAACGCCCCGCGATTACATACTTATTTCTATTTACTTTGCAATTGTTCGAACAGAATCGGGAACCCGGTGCTTAAGCCGAGCGGCGACCTGAAGAGGGGCGTCGTAAGCGCACGCGATTCCCGGGCATTTCATGAATGGAGCTTCCAAGGAGATTTCCGAAATCCGAGCGGCTCAATCTGCAAGCGCTGGTGACAAAGGCCCAGCCCCATATTCGGCTAAAAATCCGTTTCACAAGCGTATCCATTCCTTTCCCCTAGCTGTTCACTCATTTTATTCTATCGCACGCAGTCTATTTGTAATCCGATTAAGCCCTCAAAGCGGGAAGCTTGGCCTTTTTATACACGTACTCATGGCTCGGTAATTCTGTGCAGCGAGTCGAAGGCGGCGCACGGGTGAATTGACTTCGCACTGTACGCCACGTGCTCGGGCGAATGGGAATTAGTTCGAGGAGTTTTTGGAGGAGGACAAAAAGGAAAACCTTGAAGATAACATTGCGACGATAACATTGTCTTGGAGTGGTTATTGATAACGTGGTGGCACTTAAAGGCAAATAAAATTAAATGCCGCGACGTCTGAGCCTGCTTTTTCGCCGGAGTCTCCGACCCAACTTCCAGTGTGGGCCCCTTTTTGCGCTAAGAATTTTCTGACACCACTTTGCGCGCATCAGTGAAGGAAGCTGGCGGAAAAAGTTTTTCTCACCCTTTGTAACAGTTTGTCGTTCTGGTTTTTAACTCACCCGTGCAATATTTATTTACGAATTTCTTTCTTTCTTTCTTTCTTTCTTTCTTTCTTTCTTTCTTTCTTTCTTTCTTCTTTTCATAGTGCCTTCCTTTCGTTATATTTTTCTTTCATTCATTCTTTATTTATTTTCTATTTCATCTTTTCCATCTTTAGTTCTTTCTTTCATTCTTTCTTTTTTCTTCTGTTTCATTCTTTCTTTTTTTCCTTTTTTCCTTATTCTTTTGTTTTTGTTATTCTTTCTTTCATCTTTTCTATCTTTACTTGTTTCTTTCTTTCATTATTTTCTTCTTTGGTTTCCTACTTTCTTTTTCATTTCTTTCTTTCTTATTTTTGTCTTTTCATTTTCATTCCTTTCTTAGTTCTAATTGAGTAGTTTTGGATCTTAGTAAACGTGTCTAGTTACAAGAATCTCCGGCCGAAAACCTTGTGCAGTTTTTGCGTTCGGTAGAACGGAAATAAAAACAAGCACTTCTTGAACTCTGTAATTCTCTCACTATCGCATTCTCTCTCTCAGTGTTGCAGTGGTTCAGGAAAGTTTCGCGCGAAAATGTATAATACCTAATTTTGGAAAATAAAAACCATTACTGCGTATCATGAACCTTCCTTACACGGGGTGCGAAAAATTGGCCCAGTAGAAAGTTCTCTGAACAAGTCAAAATTTCGGAAGCTGTGGAATCGAATAGCATCGCTACCCTGTTTGTGCGACTACGTAAGAGAGTTCACTCGGTATCACTTACCTTGTGCTTGATGCTTCGGCAAAGAGCAATTTTACCGTCACCACACTGCTAATAATATATTAAAACCTAGGGAAACAATCTTAGATTGATGGTTTAGCACGGCAGACTTCGTAGAGTGGAGTGCCGTAAGGGTGCGAGTATCAGGGGTTAAAAGTATAGCGGAAGGCGCCGAAGCTAAACCTAGGCTACGTGGCCCACTGTACCGTAACGCCACGGAAACAACAGGATCACTTGTGTTTTAACCGTGCGCCCGAATGTCACACTCGCGAAAGCTTTCCTACTTAATCTTTCTCGTGCAATCACTTTCCGCAGCCGGGAGCTTACCCGCCACTTCGCGTTTAATATCACACTCCCTCAGCCGCTAACTGGTGAGCAAAGTGTTAAAAAGCAGACATTAGAGCACTATAACCTTGCATTGACACAAACATGCTTCACTGAAGCTTTCTACTAGCCGGATCACGTCCAGTTTTCGCGGTCCTTCGGTTTCATCCCGGCACAAAAAGTTACGGAGGAAGTTTAGAACTCAGAAGCCTATTGGGGACCGTCTTGTGATAAGCTGTTGAACTTTCTGTTGAACTTTGCGGCTGCGTTCGTCGCCACTTTATCCGCCCCCCTGGGCAGCACCCACCGAAGCTCCTTCCGCTCGCTTGCCGTTGCCTGAAGCATACTGTCCCCCACCCCCCGTCGGTACCTTTAGTCTCAAGGCGGCACGTATTGCAGGTGCGGCTGCGGCCTCCCATCCTTTGCCGCAGTGTTTCCCTTTCCCGGCGCGCGATCCCCGGCTCGGGCACCAATTTTTTCGTACTTCCCGATTTTTCGTACCTCACAGCGCGCGCGCTTCAAACATGAAAATTTACGCTTTCGCCTTAAAAAATTCGGGTGGAACTCTGCACGCAGTCTAAAAGAAGAAGAACATGTCTTGTGTCATCTTTGCGCAGCCGGCATCCCACGTTGCGTTAGTTGAGTTGCTGGGGCCAGCGAAAATATTATTGCTACGAAGCAGAACCTACGCAAGTTTCCTAAAACGCACCGAGGAAGACATAGTGGCTGGTTCTTTGTTTGTGATCTAAAAACAGCGTCTGCGTGGGCAAACGCGGGCAGAGAAGAACGGAGACAGAGAAAGCGCAGAATTAACCTTTTTTTTTCTCAGAGCAGACTACATGTACTAGCTGCCATCAGCAAACATCGAAAGTTTACCCTGCAATGGCTTGTTGATAGCGCGTAGTGTATGTGTGGGTAGCCTGCGCCGGGAAGGATAAGGTTGGGGTTTCTGTGCTTGTCCTGTTTACTATAGTCTATGACGTAGTCGTCTTCTAGCGCGGTCACTGATTTTGGAGAACACCGAGAAAGAATTACAAACCACAGGTTTTTACAGGACCATATATTCGGCCGTCGTCTCAACAAAACTGTTGATGCGAGACTATGATTGTGCTGCCTCTTCCATGTATTCTGTGCCATCTCTATTGCGTAATAACGTAGCGAATTGGGCGAGTTGGAGTGCGTTCATGATGGTCAGCGCAGACGAAAACCGGACAAGAAGGCTGAGGACGACACAAGCGCTGTCTGGCAACTGAACTTTTATTAGAAAAAAACACGTGTTATATAGCAACAAAAAAAGATTAAAAACCACAAACGGCTCAAAAAAAAACTTGTCACGCAACTACTTAAACACCGGACTTCTCTGGGAAGACAACCTCATCATCCGTAAGCGAAATTGACGGATGGCTCACGCATGTGACCGCTCTTTATAATATTATAAGCTTCGGCTATTTCCCGCGTGCGCTGGCTTTTGCTTCTCATCATCACGACTGTCCGATTAAACTGCGGAGCGCAGCCGCACTTTTGCAGTGGCGGGACAAGTGCGAGGATGGCACGCCCTTCAGTGAAGCGGCATTTTCTCTTTGGCGGACGTTTAGGCATCGTCCCGTCTGGCCGATATACTTGCCACCGCAGGGAAGCAGCGGAATAGAGTACACGACTTCAGAAACACAGTTGGTGAAACGTCTTGGCTTCCGGGCTTTCTGATGCTGCTCCTCCTTCCTGCATCGTTCTATCAATACCGGCACACACGCTCGCCAGCTTCTTGCCTGCACGAAAGACGACATTGACGTCATACTGGCTGGCAATCTTTTCATGCGGTGCGAGACGGAATGCAGACACGAAATAACAGCGACTTCTCTTCGCCTATGTGGGAGCATTGCAGCTGCATCCTGGCCAGAGATTTGAGTTGCTACACAGCGCTTGTGTCGTCCGTACTCTTCTTGTCCGGTTTTCGACTGCGCTGACCATCATGAACTCTATTGCGTAGTCTGTTATCGTTGCCTTCGTTGTCGTCTTAGCGGTTGTCTTGAAATTGAAGTGCTCTTTGCATTGCAAGTATTCATGGCAAGTGCAAAAGCGCGCAGATTGTTGCGATGAATATTCTCACTCATAATGACAGGGGAAGTGTGTTCAGTAGACTCTCGATAAACGGAACTTCAAGAGACCGAAAAAAATAGTTCCGTTTTACAGGAGTTCCGTTTACTGGAATAGGGGTTGTGAAAGTGCAAATTTATGTGCGTACACACTCTTAATACAATTTTATGGAACTCTAAGCACTATAGAGGTGGATGCAGCGGATAGGTTTTCAGAAAGCAAGAAATCTACCAGAGGTTTAGGCACGGCAGTCACAAAGTTGATTTGGCTACAGTGAACCACTGAGCCCTACAAAATGCATCAATTATTTTTGTTTGAGGTCTTAGCAACTGCATCTTTCACCGAGGCTAGCGGCCTCAACTTCGCGAGTGCTTACGAACCATCGAATTTAGAAGACGGCAACGCGGCAATGAAGCGCGATAGCACCACGATTGACACAACTATGGCGCAGGAGCTGAGCCCTGTAAACCTCGGCGTCTTGAATGGAGACCGACGACTGGAACAAGAACTATGATGCTGATTCATTGCGCTAACACGGCTGAACACTACGAGACGAGGCTTACGAGGCCAACGAGGCAAAAAAAAAGAGGGAAAACTGCAAGGAAGACAAAAGAAACAAAAAAACAAACAGGCGGAACCGTAAAGGCTGATTCTCATGCCAGTGGGTGTCACAAGAAGCTCCATTTCTGATTCGTTACACGGTGACACGGAAATTTTAGATTCCGATTACAGAGAGTTTTTTTTAACGTTAGTCTGAATGGAAAACCAACCAACTTACAGGGTACTGTTCCGTTTAAGCGGCAATTCCGTTTAAGCGATTTACGTTTACCGAGATTCTATTGTACTTGAATAACCACCAGAACCCCCTGTGGGCAAGAACTTTTCCCAACTACTGACTGGTGGTAAGGCTCATAGATACAACAATGACCAGTAATGTGGTTAACCTTAGGCATATTTAGGGCAAAACACAAGTACAAAAATGCACCCCACAGTTCTCTGCAGACGGCTTGGCGGCACCAACCACGACATAATCTGCAAAAGCAGCAGACGTTCGTGATCGTATACCCTTGCTCCCCGTTAAAATCGAGAGAATTGAGAAACACCATGAGCCCCCAGCATTTTCAGAAATGCACAGAGAGTTCAGGAGCGCCGAAATTGTTTGATCCCACCAATTTTATTTCGCGAAGCAAGGACCAAACCAACGGCGACGCCTTTACAGGATGGCATGTCCCGCCAGCTTTTTCTGTGTTCATTCTGTAATTTTCAACTTCCATGTTTCTGTTTGTATACGCCTTTTGGCATCGAGCCAATACTGTCCGTTTTTGGTTCCCAACTTTAGGACATGACAGAGCCCCTGGTACTTCATATTACTGAAATGCACAAAGCAGGTAATTTGACATGTATTCATTTCAACACAAAATATTCGGGGATTCCTGCAGCAATTTGTGTTCATCATCATTATCCTTCTCAGGACCACTGCAGGATGAAGGCCTCTTCTAATGACGCCTAACTGCTCCTGTCCTGCGCAACTCGAGTCCACAGCTTACCCCCGAATTTCCTTATTTCATCCCTTCAAAGTATTATGGCCCACCCCTTCAAGACCCATATCTTGCTATCCTCTCTGCACCTCCATACTGCATGGGTTTGCACAGAAAGCCAGAGAAAAAAGGAGCGAAAGAGAGAGAGGGAGAAGGAAAGTTTCCCGCGCACGCCCTTGCATTGTACATGGAAGCCAGATTTCGTCGGTTTCGCTTTTGATATGCGCGGGTTTCGAAAGCAAATAAGCGAGGGCGCCTGGCTACATGACGAAGTCCACTGACGTCTGGCCGTTTGGGATAAGGTAAGCCGTCTGCTATGCTAAAGTGGTATAGCTACGAGAAAATGGGTATTTTGAAGCTCATCAGGCCCAAAAGGCCACTTAAGGTGGTACTAGCGTTCTTCCCTCGAACATTGGGGAAACACCTATTTCAGGCCGAAAAAGTCTTAATTGTAACAACGGTGGCCTTTTGGCAGGGCTGCGCGAAAGTTAGGCAACCCTGTGCTCTATAAAGTCTGGAAGCCTTGGGATAGGAACAGCGGTTCGAAAAGTCCCATTTCCGTATTTGTTTACGTAAAAGCCCATTACATATCTCGGCAGCCCTCGCTCGGGAGGTCACAGCAAGCGGTTGTACTTATTGTGCGGCCAAGTGTGGGTCGTGTCAAATTTTAGCGCTCTTACCTGTGTCACCCCAGATCGCCTCCGTATATCTAGCTCGGTATGGGCACGGCGGTTGCGACATGGCGGTGAACTTATTTAGAGTTATTCCCCTTCTTGGCTAAGTGTTTTTTTTTTCTGACTCTACCTAACGAATAGTGTCTTTTTTTTTCGAATTTAATCCCGCGGCTGGGCCGGTTAGGCTTGCGGCAACTACGGTTTGTTTACGTAGAGTATCGACGAACGCTGTTATTATTTCGGTTTTTCGTTGTTTCAAGTGCCTGTCCGATGCAGCGGAGGTTTTTTTTTAAAACCTATGTCGAGTGTTTAAAGGCAGCGTCAGGTGAGTTAATGGCTTATTTTGCAGTTTCCCACCGACGGCTTCGCCGATTAGGGCTACTTTGAGGGGCTCTTTATAAACATCGCTTTCGGACCAAGCGCTCTAGTTATTTCGGGATTTCCTTTCCTCTAGTTGCCTGCCCGAGGTAGCGGATGTGTTTTTTGAAACTATTTCAACTGTTTACACTCCCCGCCGGGTGAGTTGCTTTTTCTGCGATTTTCGCACCGGCGGCTCGCCGATTAGGGCCAACTGTGACTGTGTCCGTCGTTGCGGAAGGTTTTTTTTAGCTTTTCGAACAATCTCCTTGACCTTACCTAACGAATAGTGCCCTTTTTTCCAATTGAATCCCGCATTTGTCCTTCCGGCTGTAATTTTACCAAAAAGGCGCCTAGAGAGCTCATTTAACTTGCCAAACTATTGGAACAGCCCTGCGATAACGCAAGTATGGCATTCAAGGGGCCAACCGGACGCGGAAGTTAGCTGGATTTGTTTTACTTACCTCGACACCTAACTCGACTCGGCCACCCCCACGCCGAAAAAAAGAAACGTTTATATTCAAATTCTGACGAAGATTAATTTCCTGACGAAGATTCATATTTTCGTCAGGAAATCTGCCTTGTAAGTTCTAATCATTTCACACTCCTCCTTTATAACGTTATAGAGCACCTCTATATCAAATTTAGAACTTCCTAGCAGCAATTAGTGCCGAGCAACATTGTAAGTGCTGTTTCAGCTGCTCACCCTTTGGACAAAACAAAGTTGTACGTTATCCTCACGGTAACTTTAGGATGAAGTCTTGGCAAGTGATATAATACCGGATCCGGATAAAAAACGAAACCAATTTTAAGGAAGCATACAAAAGGAGTTGTGTAGGAGAGATGACCTGCTTCACTAAGAATTATAGTAATTAATATTTGAAACCGACATAAAAATAAAAAATATATATATAATTAGTATTTCTAGTAAAATCAATTTTAAAATTTATTATATAAACTGATCTTGTTAGCTCATTTTTATAATAAAACCTAATTATTAAAAGCAAACTTAGGCCACGAAAAGGAAATTTATTTTTGAAGAAGCATATAAAACGAGTTGTTTAGGAGAGATGACCTGCTTCACGAAATTTCATAGAGGTCATTATTGACAATAAAAATTCCTGGACTATGACCACAGTACACGGCGCCATTATTGAGAGATGAGCTTACTTTTTATAATCGATATTTCTTTCCTTTCTTCAAAATACGTCATAGGCAACAAAATTAAAGAAACGAATTCTCGATATTTTTTGCCGTTGAGTTGATATTACGCTAGGACTATGGCGGGGCCGTTCAAGTGCTTACATGCGGTGTCAGAAGGACAATTACACCGATTCGCGACTCTTTTAGGTGCGGAGCACCTTAGGACCTCACAATGTCCGTCCGCGTCCGTGCGCATAGCATTTACAATCGCCAGAAATACAGAGGCACCGGCGGGATTCGAGCCTGTGTCTGGTAGACCAGACAGAGTTAGTGTCAGTCGTCTTACCCATTGGGCTACGACCGTGAGTCAAACGGCTTACTCCCTCGCCTGTAACGTGGCGGAGTACATTAAGACCTCCCGATGTCCGTCCGCGTCCAGCCGTGCGCACTCCACCATCAAGCGAAAATCAAGCGAAATTCGACTTGAGCCGTGAGTTGCAGTTTCATTTAGAGAATAATCAAAGTGCTACTCACGGCTCAAATCGAATGACGGTCGGGGCGCAAATCGGATGTCACTCGGGACGCAACTTGGAATGTCATTTCGAGTTCCCGTACTACGCACCCTCGCCATCATCCACGGAGGGGAGATGCTGCCATTTTTTTTTTTAGAAGGATTTCCTTCTACACCAGTGCTATCACATCGCTCCCGATTAGGCGCCAGGCAGCGACTGTCTCGGAGCACCGCGCCGGATTCGCGAAAAGCACGAAAAATTGAATCCCGTCCGATTTCCCGCTTCCCCCGGTCAACGAGGCTTCTAAGTCGCAGACACAGAGTCGCATGTAAATATATAGTACAGTGAAATCTGTCGCAGCAATCACGTGCCGTCGTGGGCGTCGCCATAGCAGCTAGCAAGGTCTTCTATACCTATTCGGCTTGGCTAGCCACATGGCTTCTTTTCGCTCTTGAAGCCAAAATCAGCAAAACAAGCAGAGTGCAGGATTGGGCGAGTTAGTAATTCATCTAAAGGACTAGAGGTAAGGCACGCAGGACGAGCGCTGTTTCACAGACGAGTCCTTGTTTTTTCGCTGCGCTGTCAGTATTAGGACAACAAAACAAGGTTGTATTTTTTGTCATTGTTCATTTTGCAGGAATCTTCCTAATAATTCCTGACAAATAAATTCTTGGAGCTCCGTTTTTCTAATAATTCAAAAACTTGAAGTAGTCATTTACAATAACATTGCTATTTTTTCGCAGCTTGAGGCATACTTTTTGAGCCTGTTCATGAACCATGCCAAGGACAAGTCGAAAGTTCTATACCCGGTACATAACAGAACGCTCGCTGACGTGCGGCTCGCTTATACACTGGCACCACGTTTCCCTTAGTATACATTATAATATGAAACTCTGCGATCGCAGAAATGTACACCGGCACGGCTAGGGACCTGTCTGTGTGCCAAGGACAAGTGGAAAGTTCTATACCCGGTACATAACGGAACGCTCGATGAAGTGCGGATCGCTTATACACTGGCACCACGTTTCCCTTAGTATACATTATAATATGAAACTCTGCGATCGCAGAAATGCACACCGGCACGGCTAGGGACGTGTCTGTGCGGTCGATTTGTCATTCATTACCGCATCCCTGACAAAAAATGTCAAATGGAGATATGGTAAAGCGGAAAAGCGTGTAGCCTACTGCTATTCTTGTTGCGCCGCTGTTCAGTTGGTTTCTTGGAAGCCGCTGTAAAATCGATAACACGCTTCAAAGCAGACGTGTGAAAGCCAATGTGGAATACGTTCCAACCCCGATTTGATCAACCGAAATTTTAGGCCAAAAACTTGGTTGTGGCGTGAAATGCTCCAAGTCAATAATGCCATGTCCCAGCAAATCTAAAGGTTGAGGAACGACGAAATACTTCTCCCCGCGCATTTCTTAAATCTTGATATATAATTCCTTAAGTATTAGATTTATGGGCGTTATGGCGTTCGCATTTATGTTTTGGAAGTTGGGTGGGGATGAAGGTAGGGGTTGTATCGAGCTTGGCAGGCGGAGAAGTCATCGGCCTTCTCCCCCACCATCTCCACCACGCCTGGTTTTGCGAGGACTCGTTCACTCTGCGAAGCCCCACTTGCAAAGCCTTCCGTATTTTCTAGTTTACGGCTTATTTGCACAAAGGTTGATCCGTAGCGGCGACGCTGGCATACGATGGCCCGAAGTCTGGCTTAAGGTCAAGCTTTCGGGTCTAACGTTGTTTACCGGTACCCTCAGCTCGACGTAGAATTAGTACGGTGTTGCTTAGGACATTGTAATGCTCAGTTTTAACGATACCTAACGGTGACCGTAAACATAAGACGTTCGGCCTGACGTCACTCACCAAGGCCTAACGTCGTCAGCCCGTACCTATTGTAAAATAGTACTCACTGCACATTAAGCCCTCTTTATAACAAAGACCTCGTGAATCTCCTTTCCTTCCCTTTCTTTTCTTGAATAACTATTTGCGTGATCCGGGAATCCCCACGTAATGCATTGGAAACCATTCCAAACCAAAGCTTCACTTACCGGCAGTCATGGCCGGAGTACTGCAGCGGGAGCTAATGTTTGTCACTGCTCACAAGATGGCTTTCTTTCTACACTTGCTGCATTGCTCAGCAATGTCTAAGCAAGTTCCAAGGCGATAGGAACCACGAGAAGTGTCCTGTCCAGGCTCCAGTTCTTTAGGAGATCTCTTCGTCGCGGCACACGTGGTGCCATCTCGGGGTGAACACGCGAAATAATTTCAATCATGAAAAATACCCACGTCTCTAAATGTGGCTGCTGCCTGTAAGTGTTGTGTGTCTACAGGCATGAATTGCGGATAGTTGCCCGATGCACGAAACTGTACTTTATCTAGACTGTTTTATGTGGACCTTTGCATACTATAGCGCCACATGTGTGCTGAATAACCTTGGCAAAGTATGAGAAAGGCTCATAACTAGAAGTGCGGTGCGAACAATAAGTATAGATGCACACCCTATTTCCGGCCGCTTAACTATCTGTCCCAGTGAACCCACTTTTACCACCGTCTTGTTGGGCGCGAACGCCTACAGGCGACGCAACCACATTTTCACTTCACTTATCACGCACCAAGTGCAGTCGAGATGGGGAATAAAAAGTCAAGGGAACAACAGGACGCGCACAAACACAGAGCCGAGACAGGAATAGAGATGCCTTTATTGCAACAAAAAAACTCGGTTGCCCTGGAAACAGTATTACTTTCTCGCGAGGGGGGAGAGACATCGTCTTCTTTATTTCCTTTTCTCTTTCGCCAAACATCAATCCCGTGGCACCTGCAACGATTGCATTGTTTCAACGATTTACAACATGGCCCCGCTTTTGGCTGCATCCGCGACAAACGGGGAGGAACGGAGGACAGCACACCATAAAGGAGAGCGCACGCAACTACAGCAAACAGGGGAGGCGACGCCGCGACGACCGACGGAGGGGACAGTGCACGCGAAAGCAGAGTCACGTGTAGCGGAAGCGAACAATCGAGTGTACGCCGAGAGCACGACGGTTGACGAGGAGAGTCGCCGTGAACTGTGACTCCTCGCGGAGAAACGTCGACGCGGAGCGCGGGGACACCCGTGACGCCCAGGTCTCCACCGCTGATTGAGCCTGCACGCTGGCCTGGGAAGTAGTGGGCGTCGGTGATTGGCTGTTGCGAGTGGGCGCCAACTTTTGAACGCTCGGATGCTTGGGAGATTGCTCGGTTGGGAGGCGGGGACGGCTGAGGACGGCGCTGGCAACCAAGGGTCTCGGAGAAGCCTGCGCAAAGAGAGGAACAGAGGAGTTGGGGGTCGTCATTCTCGGACTGCGGTTACAGAGAAGAGGAGAGCTGAGTAACACTTCCATGTGGCACCAAAATATTTAGCAGAAAACACGTAAAGGACAGAGACATGCGCTATCAATGAATGCTGAACTAGGTCGTACCCACACGTTGTTAGGGAGAGCTGGTATGTGGGGGTATAAGTAGCTCAACAAGTTGATCGACTTGATCAGATAGCTAGCGATGTATGGACCACTTGTACGACGGCTGAATTTATAAACGAATGAATGAACCAGCAATAAAGCTGGGACTAAGCTGTTATGACCGCGAAATGTATTTATTGGGGCATCGATTGTTTATTCATTAATGTACAAACGAAACCCACCAGGCAGCTATTCTTGTTTGTAACCATAAACTTTGAAATAACTAATCATTGCTAAAGCCTGTAGTTACAAGGATGGCAAAAAACCAACGACGTTATTTTTAGATTTTGTAATTTTTGGCTTCAGACGAAAAGCGAAGCAAAAGGGTATGTTCTTGACGAAGGCCTTATCTACATGGGTAGATGACACACTGGAATACAAGGACTGGAAACTTTAAAACTAAACGCAAATAAAATCTGCGCAGGTGAAACTTAATATAAGCGCAATTCAGACAAAAAAGCCGCGCGTGCAAATACCTAAAGGCGGATAAAAATACAATCCGAAAAAATTACATTCGAGAAAAACATGCTGCTTAAATCGGCTGTATTGGCTGTATCGCAGACGTACTCGTTTCTAATATATATTAATGATCCTACCTGATCGCAATAATCCTTCCTATAAAGCTATTCTCCCATGATAGTGTTCTTTACCGTGTAATAACAAACTAATCTGATAACCCACTACTTCATCCCCTCAACTAATGGAATAAATGGCTAGTGAGTCCTTAACCGCAACAAATCTAAGGGCATGACAATATCACGACGATATCTTTCCTTCTCATGTAACTATACATCATCGACGAATTCTCCTTCCAGCATGTCTCTTCTTACAAATAGATCAGTGCCTGCACTGCCAATTATCTATCGTGGCACTCACACTTAATTGTATCTGCAGAAAATGCAAATAGAACCCTGGGCACCTGCCCCATGCATTCCATAATTCTCCGCTGTCCCTCAAACTCTTATTGCACTGATCACTAATTCTCCCAAAGCTTCAATACTCTTCGGCATAATGGGATCCCGCGCAGCAGCGCCCTAATTAACTCGTTCGAATCTGTTCAGAATCACTCACCTCGTTTTATATGTTCCTAGCATTCGCCGCACTGCAAGCGTTTCCTAATGAAAGCGGACCCTGATCTACCGAATTTAATTACCCGAAGATAAATTGCGCGAGTTCATTTTTCGGTCAACTTTTCTTTCACAATCTATCAAGATTCGAGGATAATCACGCCAGTCATCACGCATTGGCCACTGGCATGACGCTGTCCTTCCTTGCCGCCGTAGAATTTTTTTCAGCATCGCTTTTGCTGGGAACATGCGCTGATTGAAACCAGCTATCATCTTCAATTGCATGGATTCGAGAATCTTCAAGTGTTCAAGTACTGGGATTACTTGACACTTCCTTTAACCTTCTTCTGCGTTCTTTTCTTTTTCTTTTTCACACTCTCATTATTTTTTGTTGCATTTGTTTGAACTTGTAACATATTTTGCTTTTTTTTTGCGTCTATGTGCTGTACCGCGCTGTGTTACTCACCCTCTCCTCAACGTCCAGTGTACTTTTAGGGCACTATAATAAAAAACGAATGAATAAAATACACATATTGATAAATCAAATAATGTTCGTTTTTATTATGCAAATACCTATATAAAAAGTCAAAATTGGCGCCAATATTATCCAAAAACACATTTCTTCACCGGTGAACAGTGCAAAGGCCAGGATTACAGCAGATTCGGTACCAAATTTTTAATTATTATTCATTTCATTGCCATTTCTCGAGAGTACTTCGCCGTCACTAAATAGGAGTAATTTTCAGCGACATTAAAAAAATATGAACTTTGACCATGTATATGCAGGGTACGTGTTTGCCGGGAGATTTAGAAAGGTGTACTTTGTATCTAAGGTGGAATGCTCATTTGGTGCTAGTCATTTTGTATGCTTCCAAATTTCTATGTCGATTTATCAATGAAACCTGCAGTTCATCTATAGCGCTTCGTGAGCCACATTTTCGCCGGACGCAAAAATTATATAAATAAAAAGCGATGCGGCGTCGGAGTTTTCATAAGTGACCGCCTATGTTGCCCTTGAGAAATGTCTTCCTGGCAATGCACGTGATAATAGCAAGGCCGCGTTTAGAGTGCCGTCCGACGGCATTATAAGCCCTCCACTATATCGACATCCACTGGCGTGTTACAACAAAATTGCCGCGTTTGGCAGTACATCGCTCTAGATAACGTAAATCTAGGCAACCTAACCTAAACATAGCACAAGATAACCTAATGCACGCAAAAAAATCATTTAAAGCACCAAAACTAACCTAAGGCATAAAAATTACACTTGATTTAAATAATGAAAAAAAAAAAAAAACCGAGGCAAGAGGCGGTCTCGAACCACCGAGTTTGGGATCAAGAAGTTAAGACGGATCCTCTACATTACAACGACAGGCTCTTTGGCCGGTGCTAGCCTAGTGTTAAATATTTGAATGTCGTCGGACGGCACTCTAGAGCCTGCAACGATCAGCTAGAGTCCGTCGACGGCACCTAGAAGCAATAGCAAAGGCGACTTCAAAGGGACTGGTTGTACAGCGCTAGATAAGACACCTAGTGTTTTATGGAGGTGTTTAATGTAACTCTTGGGGCCTTAATATTTTCAGACTTTTAATATTGCCCCGTAAACATATCTTCTAAGCAACACATTTTGGCTTGCAGTGAAGTGACATTAAAGGGGCTGCATGTATAGCGCTTTGCAAGGATACATTGGGTGCTGTAGAGGTGTTCGGTAAAAGGCCCTCAAGCCGTCATACATTGATTTAAAGTTTCTTATATTGCTGCTGAAGAAAAGTATCCTCTCAGACAAGCAAATGTGTATAGTTGTATAACTGACTCTAAAGGGACTTTGTGTTGGCGTTTTATATAGGGGTACTTTTAATAAAGGGCTCTAGGGCTTTCGTATTTTTAAAATAGGATTTTTTATCTCGCATTTGAAAAAAATATCACCACACTAAAGCCCTTTTGTATAATTGTGAAGCCACATTTTAAAAGTTCGTTATATAGCGCTTCGTAGGGACACATTTCGTAAATTGTCTTAGAGCCTTTCTACTTTGGTATCCAAACTCTTCTATGGCACCTAGAAGATTTTTTTTTCGCATTACATGTTTGTTATAGTGAAGACGACTTTAAGGTTGAAGCCGACTTTAAGGGTTTCTGTGGTTTCAGAGGGCCGAAGCAGCCTTAGGGGCTCGGTCTGTCGGCGTCTCATATCGCTTCATGTAGTCACGGTACAAAAACGCCGGAGAACTCGTTTTCCAACGCCTCACGCCTCACGTTTTAAAACGCCTCGCGCCAGAACGTGTCATCTCCGTGGGCACGAACGCGTGCTAGCACTTGCATCCAGTGTGGCATGGAGCATGCAGCGTTCGATTTGGACAGACGCATCCCATCATTACGCGCCCTCCCACTCTTATCGACCCGCACTGTAACTTTAGCATGCCCACCTGGAATATCGAAGCATGATGAAGCAGTACTCCACCGCATGCGGTTGAACGTCGCCTACACGCGATACTACTGCTACAAAATCAATCAGTCCACCTCGCCTCTGTGCCCACAGTGTGGTGTCCGTGAAGATCTGCAACACCTCATTTGGGACTGTGCGCGATTTAGTACGCAAAGAGTGTGCCTTGCAGTGTCTCTGGGCCGGCCGCTCTCCGTAGGGCTAGAACTGAGAGACGTATTAGGTCCCTGGAATTCTTTCAAACGTGCCTTTCATGCCACAAAAGCTTTACAAGCCTATTTAAAAGCCTCAAGCCTTGATCAGACTTTGTAAATAGTTCAAATAATGTGTTTCTCTTCATCATTATAATCATCATTGTCACAGCATTCATCTGGCGTAGCAAGCCAGGCGGTTTAGCTCGGCTGACATCGCCAGACTCATAAAAGATTGCTCTCTCTCTCTCTCTCTCTCTCTCTCTCTCTCTCTCTCTCTCTGTCTCTCTCTTTCTCTCTAAATGAACACACCGGGACACTCGTTTTTAAACGCCTCGCGATAGAACGTGTCATCTCCGTGGACAAAAACTGGTGCTACAAGAACACACCGGGACACTCGTTTTGCGACGCCTCGCGCTAGAACGCATGCTGCGGCGTCTGACACGAAGACAACTTACGGCCAGTCTGTCTCTCATTTAATTGCTTAAGTCCGTTTCAGCGCAAGAGAGGGCGCCACCGACTCAGCAAGCGTGCGTTGCGCCTCCCACCAGCGCTTTTCCGGCGCCGAGTCAGTGGGCGCTGTGTGACAAGAGAAAGACTAACAATCTTTGAATACACTTATACATTGCGTGCTTCTCCCCTCCCCAGGTTTTCACGTTAGTGGAGATGGCTCGGGATGTTTTTGGCTTCTATTCGTTTTTTGTGGTTAAAATGTTGGAGAAGGATTCTCCTAGCGATTACCACGACAGACTTGACGTCATTGAAACTAGTTGCCTACGTATTAAACCAAGTGACGTCACCCGAGTTTACAGAAAGCAACGTCTCAAGCAATGTATGCGTCCGTGAACGTTTCACAATTCTAAGGCTCTGGCTTGCACCCGATTCTTTTTTGTTGCCCCCGTTCAAACATTTCTTGTGTGTGCAATACCAACGTCGGTATTATTAGAGCTAAGACAAATACGGTTCGGGATCTAGGCGCTTCCACTTCTGGCGCTCGTGCAATACGCAATCTGTTTGCTACATTAAGTGGGCTGAAGTTGGCAGGGCTATGAGTGGTACACGGTTATTTGCGGCATGACAGCTGTTCAGTGAATACATGTGGGTAAACAAGGAATCTCCAGAGCAAGCAATAAAAAAAAAGAAGTGTCTGCTTTATATTACGGTTTTTGCCGAAGCAGGGATAACCTACAAGGTGGTCGGGTGTCGATTCGTGATCCTCCTTCAACATTCTGCTTTCCACGAGATGCATGGGCGCAACCCCGTCAATTAAAGAACACATTTCTGTCACGGTGTTTCTGTTTGAAGGCCTCTCAACTGACGTCGGAGGCTTGGGGCAGAAAACGTCACCACGCAGCTTTCAGGAGATGGGATCTTCACTTCGCGGTGATGTGGACGCGGGTGCTATTTATCCGTGCCTCTTGTAGAGGCCGCGTATACGTGCCTCTTGTACGGAACTGCTGTGTCAAATTTGGTACCACCAATCGTAGTGCTGTCGTCTGCTGCTTAAGTTTCAATGAATTTTAATAAGTCGCTCTGCCGCAGTTTTCGTGTTGTTAGGGCCTGAACAGACACCCTCGCAGAGAACAGCGCGAGCACAAAAACGAGACAAAAATTGGGAAGTCCCAACATTCCTGCCTTTACTGCGAGTAATAGCCAGCAGTTTTAATGTCGCCCCCTGTATTTGAGAAAAAAAGAAGCTTTTTATGTGGCTTCATTTCGGCATGAAGTATGTATTGAGTTATGGGATTGGCTCGTTTCTCAATTTACTCGATTTGTTCCAGTGCTTCTCTCCCCGTTTTCGTCGAATTTATGCTTTATTGCGAGTAAATATAGGTCACTGCATCGCTCCCAAAGAACTTTCGAGCTGCTGACGCACCATGTTACGCAATGCCGCTGCCAACTAAGTGCACAGGTCGGAGCGGACGCCAATTAATGCGCTCAAAGCCGGAAATCGACGAAGCGTAGCTCTAATCGAAAATTCCGCATTCCCGTTTGATTAAACGTTCATAGAGCGGACGAAAGGGGACAACGAACTTTAGAGAACGGAACTGGAACCGTTCGTTGCATTCCGCCTGAACTTCAACCGCTTGCGGTTGAATTGCAGAATGCGCACACGCAGGCCAACATCGGAGGATGGTTCCCTGTAACGTTCCACGGGGATGCGAGAAGCACTCGCAGCGGAAATTGAAGCGTACAGCGGTTATATATTGTTGCGCTGTTGATGCACGGTATGCAAGAGCAAGTGGCCGGGTTCGGCGAATAACGACGAAGTTATCTGCGTTATCTGCGGCTGTTTGGCGCGTTATCTGCGTGAAGTGGACGAAAAGGGGGTCGTTCGCGGACGCAGTCAGCCAGCGTGAGCGGCAGCTGATGTGCTTTCCAACAACGCAGTGTCTAGAGTGCCGTCCGACGGCACTCTAGCTGATCGTTGCAGACATGGCTAGAGTGCCGTCCGACAGCATTCGAATATTTAACACAAGGCTAGCACGGGCCAAAGAGTTTGTCGTTGTTGTGCAGAGGATCCGTCTTAGCTTCTTGATCCCGAAGTCGGTGGTTCAAGACCGGCTCTTGCGTCGGTTGTTTTTTTTTTTTCATTATTTGAGGAGTAATTTTTATGCTTTAGGTTAGTTTTGTTGTTTTAAATGATTTCTTTGTGTGTGTTAGCTTATCTTATCTTTAGGTTAGGTTGCCTAGCTTTGTACTGCCAGACGCGGCAATTTTGCCACAAAACGCCGGTGGACGTCGATATAGTGGAGTGCTTATAATACCGTCGGACGGCACTCTAGGCACGGCCTTCCAATAAACCATATTTCCCTGCCCGTAACTGAATGTCGTAGAGGCAGGTTTGCACAAGTTACTGAAAAAAGCAGGCGATTGCAATCGCAGTCACAGCCTGTCAAAAGTAATAAAAAAAATTCTCTATACTTATCGATTACTTACCATACTATTTTGCATATAACTTTTTTTATTACAGTTAGTGCATCTATACACATGTATACACACATACACATACACATAGCAATGAGGCCGCCGGTGAATCGAGTAGGAAGTGGTCGCATAACCTTCGAGGTTCAGTGCTTAGTGGTTTCGAAAAAGAAGAAAAAGGAAAAGCACTGACAGTTTTTGCGCAGAGCTGAGTGGCTCGAGCAAATGTAATTCTTCTCACCAAAAAAAAAGTGTCTAAAAATATTGTAATGGTTAATTTTGTAAACGATTACTGGGAAAGAGTAATTGAACAACAAGTATCGGTACTCCCTCTGTAAGAAAACAGTAAAACGTAATCGGGTGCACGTAACCCATTGTAACGCGTTACGTGCAAGCGCGGGTAGAGGTGCGGGCTACATCACGACGGAGCTAAAGCCCACCAACGTTTCTCGACAATTAAAGCCAAGACGATTCCGTGTTTGCGCACTTGCGCTGAATCTGCGACACGTAGCCCTTCCCTTTCGTTCAACAGGGCGTTGCTGAGTATTGAAACGATACGGACGGTGCTGTTCTTCCCAACTTTTGTTTTATGAAGCCGGACTTACTGCTGACTGCTGAGACCAAACTTAAAGAAAAAAAACAGAACTGCCTGCAGAGTGCAATAATGCGCAATACAAACGCGAACATAAAAATATGAACCAGAACTCGTAAACCCGTACATCCTTTCCGTGCAAGTCCAATCGTCGCACGACCGAGTTGCACTAATAAAAAAAACATTAAAATAAAAAAATAAATCATGAGTCATTTCACTCTGCGAAGGAGGGTGACCAGCAAAGCTTGTTAGCACGTGAAGTAGAGGTGACACAAGTTTAAACTAAAGGTGAGAGCAAATTTTATTTCTCTTGGGCGTTGACTGCGGTCATCCCTGATGACGGCACATAGAGTTGCTGCCGTTTCTGCTCAATATTCGCGTTAAAGTTGGCTTTGCAGCAAGGCGTTTTTCACGCACGCAGAACAGACATTCGCGAAAGCCTGTCCTTCACGTACTCCGACCATTTCATAGTGCAAGTAAAGTAGCCTCAACGAGAGAAATGCTTTCGCGATGCGATCGGGGCGTGTGCCACTCTCGAGCGCAAATCCCGATCTCATCTCGTCCCCACTCCGTCACACTTCATCAAGCGGATTCCTGGTCACGCCGGAATCCAAGGCAACGAGGTGGTGCATAGCCTCACCCGCGAGTGTCTGCACCGGGCACCTGGGATTCTCTGACCTTATCCACCCGCGTGGGACACTACTCTCCACTGCAAACAAGACTGAAAGCTTCACTACGAGAACACCAGAGGAGCTCTTCGTACACTTCCTGTTCCAGAGAAATTTCTAACCACCACGCATGCAGGGAATTACCCTCCTTAGACCAGCTCGTTACTTTCTCTGCCGTACTAGACGCTCCCCAGCATGTCCAACTTGCCCCGAAGCATGCTCTAATGTAGAACACTATTTACTCCGGCCCCATTGCAATCCAGTCCCCACATTTTCCGTACCCTCCTCCTTCAACGTGGTGGACTTGGCTGGCCTCGGACCAGTTGGAGTTGGAAAACCTGGCTCGGGATATTCTGGACGCCTAATGTTGCGTTTGAATGAAGTTTTTCCTCCTCTTCCTCCGTGAGGAAAAGGAACATCCAGGTGCGTTCTACAACTGCGCAGTCACCATTCGAAATTATAGGCCGCTAAAACGTGAGGTAGCACACACCGAAACGTACATTTCCCGACGCCCCGCACTTTAGAATGGCTTGCGCTTTGAAGACACATGCAGCATTGGGAGTCTGTGCGAAAAATTCGCGCAAATCCAGTCGTATACGCTTCGCTTAACGGGACCCTGTCACTCTTTTTTCAACTTTCTCGAAATCTTAAATGCTTGCAGAACGTAGTCAACCAACACGTACAGTACTTAGAGTAGGGGGTCGCAAAGTTCCTCAGCCCAACTCATACAGTAATTAGATTAGGAGGTCGCAAATTTCCTCAGCCAGAAATTACTGATCTATGCCCATCAGATAACTTAGAAGCTTACTCGAAGGATGTTTCTCTCTTTCCCAGTACTGGCGTTTCTCTACCGCAGGAACTACGTCATTAGAGTGGTGTAGCGGCTATTGGCCAGCTTTTCTTCAACTGCAGCAACGAAAGCATTCCATAGCCACTTCCAAAATATCGCGACAAAAGCAAAACAGAAACGGAAGGCGTATCTGCTGCGATGAACATATCTCGCATTCGCGCGCCATGCAGGCGATAATTATAGCTTTCGCTGTACTTTATTTTATTCGAAGCGTTGCAGAGTCCCTTTAAAACCCCCTCACCGCTCAACTATTTGACATCGACCATATTATTGGTTTGCGTGCTCGCGATTGATTCGTCCACTGTTGCTCATCGAAACGACCCTCTTCTAATACCAGTTGTACGATTTCGTTCTTATTTAATCTAGGCCCCGCTTACGAAATAATTTTGCTCCCGCCCTTATCGCGGAAGCGCCCGCCTTTGTGAGAGTATGCGTGGTCGACCCGTGCACACACTTGTCAAGTTTGTTATCGGTTTGCTCATTTTCGCGCTTTGTGTTTCACTGTCAGTTAAGGAACGTAGCCTGCGTTTTGCTTTCGAAGAGTGCGCGTGACAGTGTGCTGATTGGCGACACCATTGCATATACGAACATGACTGGTGCTAATTGAGTAAATTACCTGATAAATAAGATCTGATAAGATCTGATAAGGAGGATTCACTCATGTTACTACATAAGTTCTTAGCGTATACAGGAATAACATTCGTAACATGTTTGGAGGAAAGAACAGCAAAGGTAGCCGGCCTAAGTAACGCTGAAACAGTGTTTACTCATTTAGCCCAATGTATTGGAGCAGAGTGCATGTTTGAAGGAACCACATTAGGACCATGCAGGGTGCAGCTAAGATATTAAATATTGGTATACTGAAGAGATTTCAAAGATAACCCGAACGTAATAATGACTCGTACGTGGGCACTTTGTCAGTTGTCTTTACCGAGGATAGGGGCAGTTACCTTTTCAGCCCGAATGGCCCGAATCCGAGTGCAGGCAACCAATTAGACATCATAATCCTCGAATGAATGCGGCAGTTTAATTCTCAATTTTAATGGCTGGCACTAAACAGGGTTGCTGCGTGTTATGTTCCGTAATGCGTTTTTATTGGCGAATGTGAATGACTATACACCCGCATTCCGGCGCTTTTCAATATTGGATGTTAGACCAATGTTAGACCGAGAGTTAAACTAGAAAAATTGCCGTTTCCTAAATGGTTCCGCCACGGAACGAGCGATGTCACTCCACGAGTCAAGTCAAGTCAAGTCAAATTTTATTTACCAGATACACAGAAGTGTAGCTCTGGATGGTCTCCTGGGCTAAAAGCTGCAATGAGCAGCTTGACAGGGGCCCAGGAGCCTTTGTACATAATGGCAACAATGCAACATTCACAATTTACAGGAAGAAGAAAATAAATTACTGTACGCTTACATCTCACTGGAAGTAATGAAACAAAAAAAAATACAGATACATTCTCACATTTTCACGAAACATTTTAAACCTACTAGCATCGCTGCAATGGTGTCTCTGTTCTCACAGAATGGGCGTTATTGGGCGATGCGACAGAATTACGGAAATACTGTGGTCTACGAGGTTTGGCTGAGCACTATGGTGGGAAGACAGGGTATATTATAAACACGCAAGCAAAGTAAGCGGGCGAAACTCTCCTGAACATGGGCACGTAGCGCTCGTCTTTTCATGAAAAGAAGAAAGCGCGCATTTACAGAACTTCACCGTTTCTCAGTAGCAACAATGAGAGGATTGCGTGCGCAGATGGATTTGTACATGCCCGTAAAAAAAAAAACAATAATAGAAAGATTCGTTTGTTTTCATACGCAGGAAGGTTTGATTGAAATTGAAAATGCCGCCACGTTTTAGCATCGCGTCTGTTCCCACAATGTTAAACCCGTCGGCATGATTGGTTATGGCAGGCCGACGAAGCAATTTAAAGGCAGATGCGTCACGCTCTTTTCGTACAAGAAAGAATTAACTGCTTGAAAACTCGTTCAGCCGCAGCTTTAGTATCATGCTTACTTTGAAAGACACACCTTATGCTGAGGTTTTGCAGAAAAAGGGCGGATGTTTTTCTTCCCTCGTAGATGGCAGTTTTACCTCGGCAGCCCGTAGTTTACCTAATGTTATTACTAAGCAAAGCACTCCTCTAAACAATCGTTGCTCCTGGCTAGATTAGTGAAAACCAATCATAAATAGAAAGGCAACGCGCGTTTCGGCAAATCCATCAGAGTCGACAATTCACTTCCGCTGTTTGCAGAAGTTTTCTATTTTCTCCCGGACTAAAGCTTTGCAATCCCCATTGCAACTTTCGAAATTGGTTTGGTGTGTACAGCGTGCCCGTATATTAAAACAGCGGCGTTTATTTTAAATGCCACTTATTGAACGTCCTTGTTTGCGTGTTGCAGCTCAAGCAGGAAAAAAAAAAATGCGCCAAACTCGTTTTCATTCCCTAGAGTACCGAAAGCGCTTTTTCTAACGCGCGGAATATTGATTTAACGAATAGGGTGATCGATAGCCTCGTTTTCCGGAAATCGCAATTTATTCAACTGTTCACTTTTTTTATGGCAAATAATTTATTTTCTGATTTAGAAACTGTGTGCAAAAACACGATCTAGGAAGTGCCCAGAAGGAAACTAGTTCAGGGAGGGCGCTTTGTGCCAAAAGTTTTTATAAAAAAGTGGAACAAAGGCAATCAGACTAACGAACAAGCGAGCACACGAAATAAAAGAAGACTAACGGGTTAGGGTACAAGTAGACAACGGTAAAGAACAACGTTTGCTGTTGTGGCAAGCCGGTGAACTGCATGACGCGTAGTTTCGGTTTCGGAAGAGCAATTTTGCCTCAAACACGCCTGTGACCTCCCGCTCACTTAATCAACGACATTCCGGCCAGCTTTCTAATTCGAATTTACTTTGAAGCAGCGCCGATTACTTCTCCTCCTGAACCACGCGAACTTCAAAGCCACGTCCACACATCCGGAGCGTCCTATATACACCGGCGGTATCGGGAAACGCGCGAAATTTCCCGCGTGGAATTCGCGTGCGGTATGCTGCTGAAGTGTATACAAACTAGCTCTCACTCGCACACGCGACACTGGCTTTGACGTTTGTAGTTTAGAATCCCACTGCATTATTGCAGTGGCAACTGCGTATGGAATTCCACGACTACGTTCGCAGCATGGCTGCTAGCGGGGACCGAAGGCTTCGATCGGGAAATGGCCGAGCGATGCCGTCATCACAAAGACAGCCACTGGCTCCTGATCATGGCGACGGTGTTGGGTGAAAAATATGCAAGCGTGCGATGCAGTTGTGAACACTTATTTTGTGCTTTCGTTTGAGAGGCAATGGTGATATACCCATTCGACAGCTTATAGTTGCATGAATTCGGCGGTAAATATTTTTATCAGCTCCTTCCTCGTGATTATTCTTCATATGCGTGCGTTTTTAAAGCGAAGCTTTTTACCTCTACCCTCCAAGGGTTCTGTCGCGACCGTTGGTGTCAGCAGAAAACTCCCGCGAACAAATAAAAGAAGTTAGTGGCATCGCCAGGAATCGAACCTGGGATGAATAGAGAAACGGAGTGAGAGCCCGTTGTCTTACCGATTGACCTACGAGCCCACGTGGAGACGGGGTAGACAGACGGGGCACTCACCGAGCACATCTGCGGGTTTACCCCCTGTGTTCTCGCTGAATGCCACATGATAGTGTCACGCGACCTCTCGCGCCGCTGTGCGCTTCCCCCACGGCACGTGTAGCGGTCGTATGCGCGCCCTACGCATGCGTAAGGAGTTACCAACGCATGGTATGTCACTTTTCCTCCATCTCTGCCACCGACCTCCTCGCTTCCGTTGGCGGCGGCAGAGACGGAGGAGAAGTGAGATCATCTAACACCGGGTTTGAGCTTCCTTTAATTTTATACAAAAAGAGGTTCCACTCATTTGCTTCACCAATACAACTCAACCCAACACCGTTCATGAATCAGGCATTGATTTAACCTTAGCAAAGCTGATCTCTTTGTATTAATAAAGGGTGTGGTTGAGTGCATTTCACTTGTCTCTAGTTACACTCTTTGTAGAGCCACGCGTGTGAATTCAAGTGACATCACATGGGTAATCGTTGTGGGTGTCGTTTACAGCTTCTCTTTGCAACCACATTCGCAGGGTGAATTGGCGTGCATTTTTTCAACAACAAATTAGTTGACTTTTATCGAAATACTACATTTTGATGATTAGTATTTTTATTTATATATTATTGAATGCAAACCTGCCAGCTTCGCTGGAGTGGGGCATTCTCCTCGCTTTGTCTTCTTTGGTTTTGGGAGGGATGCACACGGAAAGGAATTAGAACCGGGGGGAAATATATTAGCTCACTCCTCACTCTCACTCACTCACTCACTCACTCACTCACTCACTCACTCACTCACTCACTCACTCACTCACTCACTCACTCACTCACTCACTCACTCACTCACCTCACCACTCACTCCCCTCACTCACTCACTCACTCACTCTCACTCCCCTCACTCACTCGCACGTCACGTAGCACAGACGCACACCCTACATGGCACTATGCAACGCAGCAACCATTACAAAAGCGAAATAATAAGCTTAGTTATATGAACGTTGGGAGTTTACCTCTGACAAAACAACCGAGTTTTGTCAGTGATTACTGCCACAGAGGGACTTTAACGAGGGCGATGTCGACATCCCTCAATAGTACCTCTCAGGAAACTCGGTAGATAGAAGTATGACAGGACAAAAGAAGAAAATGGAATGGCTACGTTGCAACCGTAAAGGAACGTGTTCAATTGGCTTGCGGTGAATGAAAGTCGAGTGTAGGGCCGACTACAGCGACGATGGTGAAGCCGCGGAGGAAAAAGCACTGGGATGAATATGATTAAACTAATGGTTTAAGAGTGCGCACACCCGTAAACGACGTGTTCATTGCACAGCCCGGAAGAAATTTAACGAACGATTCCATGCGGGCGTAGAATAATTTCGATAATATTTTAGCCTGTTGTGAATAGCTTGCAATTTATTGGTATTTGCGTCCATTCATCATTACTTGTGTCCATTTCTCATAAACCATGGGCTTTCACTTCACTGCATTGCTGATCAGAATAAACAGGGAATTATTTTTAATACCATGAATTTCGAGTTTAAATGTTAAATTAACAAATACAGTTATATAAATGTGAAGTTACATACCTTTTGAAGAATAACCATGCTGCACCTAAGAAGCTCAATGTTGAGAAAGTAGTACAAACCTAAAGCCTTTCTTAAATGTTGTAACCTTCACAGTAACTAAACACGATCCTTCATGTCGCATTTTTAACGACATTACTTCAGCAGGAATTTCGTGATCCTGTCGGATCTTGTTACGTTGATTGAAAGATTTCGCGGTAGCTCAGCTCTGCTTAGTTCTGAGACGGCGCTGTCTTCCCGCCAAAATATTGCCGTTGCCAAATTGCAGTATTAACCGTTTTCACTGAAAAGGTCACCTACGGACACATAATATAAGCAAACTTCAGTAGTTGTTTTCTTTACAGCGAACAGCTGCGAAGGCGAAGTATGACGAAGAGGAGAAGAGATGTTTTTGGAGTCGCCGTGCGTTTACTCCACGCGCTCTCGTTTCGGCCAGGGCTCAGCACCTGCGTCGCGTAGTAACCGCCGGATTTGCGTGCCGTTATCGCTGGCACGCAAATCCGCAAATCCGCAAGCTGAGAGAGGAGGGTTCAAGTCAGCTTAGGACGGGTGGATGAGAAGGTCGCGCTAGCTGTCGCTGATGGTGTTGTGGGCTTGCAGTGGCTAAGCGCACTTCTAGGGGCATAGTATAGTGGAGGATTTATTAAAGCGAAGCTGTCTATGCTTCACTTATGGTGATGTAGTTACGCTAAAACGCGCTGCAGGAAAAGTCCCCTTTAGACAACGTATTTCCACAATGCCACATTAACCATGCCACACACGTAGACAACGGGAGGCCTTTACGCACAGGACATGATACGGTATAGCACTGCAAGACACATTCGCATTGAGTTAGAATCGCTGACGATGATGAACGGCCCCTCACCGCATTCCTAGTCGCTCAGCATTTGCTTGGGCTAGTTGTGCGGACGTGTACTTTGGACTTCGGCTGATTTGAAGTGGACTTTAGCTTTGGACATTGGCAGTCTGGATTTTGGACTTTGAGAGAGTGGCTTTTTGATTTTAATTCGACTGAGGTTGCACGGAGAAAGCTTCGCGTTTCAACCACCTTCCTTTTAATAAATGGAATTTGGTTTTTTGTTTATTAGTGTTGTCGCCGGGCGCGCAGGTTTGCGGCCCTATAGTGTGGGCTCTAGTGGGTTCTTGAAATCCTCAACCTAGTAAGGGCGTAAGGATCGTCTCGGTGGGAGGCACTCTGTGTACGGCGGCACGGTACACTTGGAACACGAGAGGAGGTGGTACCGGAAGGAGTGAAACAATGCCGAAACGAGTTCGAACGGGTCTTCATGTAAGTCTAACTACACTGGTATGTGAGCGTTATGGTTAAAAGACGATTAGGCAGCAGTGATTCGACCGTTTCTGAACGGCGCTATAGGAGAGAGTATGGTGCGAGGAACAAAGTGTACAAAAGAATATGTTGTAGGGCCAGTTGGTACTCAGCAATGGAACACATTACAGCGGTGAACGTTGACGAAGACTTGTCCCTAGTGCCTTCTAAGACTTCGTTAACCTTCGCCTTGTAACGTGTTTCATCGAACGAAGTGCACGCTGGAGTGTACGGCGAGCCGGGAAACGTGCGTACCTGACTTTGACAGATCGTTGGTACACGGTGGACGCTGCACTAAACATGCTATCGTATTAAGACCGCAAGAGCACTCCACAAGACGCAAACAATTCGCGCTCGGGCAACCAGAACCGCTCTATCGTGTCCGAGCACGCTATTGCTCGCGGGCGTCTTCTAAGGAAAGTTTTAACGACACCGTGAGGGGCTTAGAAGCAGCCGTTTTATGGCCCCTTGCACTCGAGAATTCAACGGTCTCAGAGGAGAGCGATCCGCAAGAAGCATAGAGGAAACGCGCGACGAAGCGGCATCATCTCCAGGGATGTAGAGTGCAACGGATCGGGTGCACGAGGCACACCGGAGACGTCGACGACGCCGTAAAAGCGTCAGCGCTGCGTTCGACAAGGTGATCGACAATCGATTATTTCCCGCAACACGTAGTACTACATTTACGATTGTTCCCGAGACTGCCAAGAAGGACTACTCTACCAATCCTAGAGGCGACAAATTTTTTTCTCGTGGTTTATTCTAATGACCAGCTTAATTAAACGGCTAGAAAATCGTCGTCGAAAAAAGGAGAGAGGGTGAAGGGAAAGTTTGCGATTACTCGCCGACCAAGGCCAGTCTGCAAAACAGCGAAATGAAAAACAAAGTCCCCCCCCTCGAAGAAATAAACCCCACGCGATGCGAGGCCGAGCTTATCGCAGCAATATCGTTTCTCCCTCGTAAACCTGTCACTTGGAGTGCCCTCGATAATGGCCTTTGTATATAAGACGCGATGGCCTCCGTATGAACGAACGTACGTGCGAGATAAAAGTGGGGTTGCGGAGGGTTTTCGCAAACACGGGGATGCTGCACACTTTGTGGACGCTGACATTTAAAGGGGATTGCCACGGTCTGCGACGTTCTCCCGCTTGATCGCCGCCAGTTCACGGCCCCCACGGGGGTCGCTCAAGAGAAGAGGGCGAGACAGAGGGTAGGGAGAAGCCTTGCAGTCTCTGTACACGAAGAGAGTGCGGGCTCCGGACGTTTCCCGCCGCCATTTTTATGTATTTGGTTATTTGTTGCGGTGAGACACGGAGGTTTTAGGCTTAGAGGGATACACATAGCCCTCAAAGGTGCGCTTAGCACAACAGGCGTCGTCTGGTGGAGGCTCTTCTGCTTTGTCTCTCTCTCTCTTTCCCCTGCAGTACACGTCGTTTCCATGGCGTGGGTACCTGATGCGTAAGCGAGGACGGATGTGTTTGCGAATATTTGTTTTTTGCGGGCGTTTGTCGGAGAAGTTCAGGCGTGCGCCCACGCGTTTGCTCGGTGTGGACTAGCTGGATCTTTCGCAGTGGGTTTCATCAGCCATGCCGCCGTGACAGGCGCGTCAGATGACGCCACTGCAAATTGAGACACCAGGTACTTTATGTGGGCGGTCTTTGTGGTCGTAATTCAGGCAGCGGATGAAAGAAACGGAGCGTTTTCCTCACGCCTGCTCGCTTGTAGTGTTCCGAAATGTATCGCATTTCCGGTGCCGGAGAAGCGGATGAAAGGGACGTAACATTGCGGCAGCCACCGGCTCGCGTTCACGCGGCGTGTTCTGCAATTTCAAGGCCCCAATTTATGGCCGCCTAGTGCATCTGTCTGGAAGTATGCAATTCGAATTTTTTGCCACTTCAAAGGGTTCTGACAGGCGACTTCTCTGCTTACAGCCATGTGATCGCAGTAACCGTATAAACCCCTTATGGCAGCCCACCGCGGGAAGCATTTGTGCACCTTTATGTATCGTTTCTTCTTCTTCTTCTTCTTCTTCTTCTTCTTCATCATAACCACCACCACCACCACCACCACCACCACCACCATCATCATCATCATCATCATCATCATCATCATAATCACCAGCCTGTCTACGCCCACTGCAGGGCAAATGCCTGACCCATAGATCTCCAATTATCCCGGTCCTGTGCTAACTGCGACCGATTGTACTTACTGCGTGAAATATACGGTTTGTACTCAATTTAGCAATAACGCCTGCCTAGCCTATAGGTAATTGTAAGAATTAGGGATGGATTCACTTTTTTTCCCGACAGCAAGAGCGCCCGGAAACTGAAAGGAAACTGGTGAAAAAGATGATGCTATCGGAAGTAATGACAAAATGTCGGGTATAAGCGAGTACACAAGGCTCGGTTCGAATTCTCCGAGTAGCGGCAGGCAGCGTAAATTACTAGACGGGACACCAGTTACCCTGGCTTTCGTTCCAACCGTCGAAACGACGGCAGCGTCGACAGCTTGATAGGATAACATCGGCAGTATTCAGCAAGGCAGACTACCTTGACATTTTCTCACACAAATAGGCGCCAACTGCACTTGAACAAAAGGCAGATAATTTCGTAGTATAGGCGTGACATTCGAAATGCAACGCGTTTTTAAATTTAATTGATTGATTGATTGTGGAGTTTAAACGCGCCGACGCAACGCAGGCGATGAGGCTGCCGTAGTGGAGGGCTCCGGATTAATTTTGACCACCTGGGGATCTTTAACGGCGCTGAAATCTCGTACACATGGGCGTTTTTGATTTTTGCCTCCACCAGAAAAGCGGCCACCGCGGCCTGGAATCGAACCCGCGACCTCGTGCTCAGCAGCGCACGCCTTAGCCACTCCCCCACGGCGGTGCGTTTTTAATTTCCATTCTTGGTTTAAAATCATATTCAGCGCATCCCAAAATTAACGGTTTTTAAAATCAATCAATTCAATCCAAATTTCTGGCCCGCTTGTAATTGCACTGTTGTTTCAGAGCATTTTTTTCAACTGTCTGGCACCTATTAGGTAAGTGGTTAAAAGAAAAATGACACCATAAATAAACGAAAGATGACGTTCCCAAGATAGTCTTGGAGATCGGATCAAGGTACGGACCGCAAGCGTACACAACACACACACAGGCAACGGACTTCCACATCACACAATAAAATCAATTAAATATCAGTAATACTATGAAGAATATGATAATAAATGTATATGTATACTTCACCTAGATCTTATTATATTATATATATATATATATATATTATATATATATATATATATATATATATATATACCTCCTACCTTTCACCCCCGCGCACGCTGCAATGGGCCAAACGGGAGGCACGCACCTGTTAGCTGCGGAGTGGCGGCGGCGGGATGGTGGCAATGGAGGTGGTTGTGGTGGTGGCGTTGCGACGTGCGCTGGGGAAGGTGAGCGCCCCCTTCAGTCCTCAGCGCGGGCCGCCGCCGCCGAGCGCTTGTAGAAGCCCTCGAAGCCCGTGCGGTCGATCTCGTCGAAGTTGCGCTTGTAGAAGCCCGGCCAGCCGGCGTGGTCGATCTCGTCGAACTCGCCGTGGCCGTAGCCCCGCTTGCGCAGGCCACCCTGGTCGCCGCCGAAGGTCAGGCCGCTTAGGGAGTCGAACCTGCGCGTCAGGGAGAGAGGTCGTTCCTTCGAGTAAGCATTCCAAGTCCCCACGTTAAGTGCAATGCAAAATGGCGCTACCGGCTAGCGTTAGCTTACTAACTTTTAGGGACACTTGATGCAACTGTGCCGTTACTGCCAGTTAGTTATTTAACTTTTTGATTTAGAACTACTCTTTTGCTATTAAAATACCTTAGCAACAACAAACACTAATTTTTAAAGCGAAGCTGTATATGGCTATGTTCCGGAGAAGCCTGCATGCGTCCGTCGACAGAGCCGCGTAAAATACGAATTTTCGTCTCCAGGGCTGGAGTGAAATCCCTCGTAGCTTCCAATCTAACGTAGATATCCAAAAAAAAGTGTAGTGAAATTATCTGCTAAGACGACTCTACCATTACACCGAGTTTACTTTTTTTTTCGTAATTAGCTATTCCAGCGTAAAGCTGTAAACGTTTCGGACTTCCCGTCTGTTGTCAACGCATGACCGTCTACGCAGGGAGTACGGTTACAGAAAACGGCTGTAACTGTTATTTTATTAGTACTATCCCGAAACAGATCACATCAAAATTAACCGTAATACTACTCTACCATTGCGCAATACCACACACATTACTCAAACTTGTTATGCGCCAATACAGCTTCGCTGGTTCTCAATTGTCACAATAATGAAAGGACTTTAATTCTTACGGTATTAAGAAGTTAATCCGCAGCGCACAGTGAATACACTGTAAAATGCCGATGCGAGACTTCATAGTTCGAAGACAATTTCAAATACCCTCCGTCTAACGACGACGATGGTTGAAACTCGAAAACTTATTCAGCGCTAAAGTAAAATAAAGTACTGTGAAAGTCAAAGCCGCTGCAGTAAAATTTTAAGCGTCCACGATCAAAGGTCAAACTTCCTGCGAGTTTAAAGTCAAAATTTATATCGCAGCAAACGAATCCTTCACGAGGAAGCTGAGCAGCCGCCACCTCCACCAATCGTCGTCGTTCAAAGCGGAGCGTTCAAATTCGCTTTAAAATCCTGCCTCCTTCGACCCATTTCCGAATGGCGCAATTGGATAAACGTCCGTTTCATAACACGATGGACCCAGGTTCGATTCTGACCGCGCGTAGCGTTTTTTTTTTCTTGTGTCGTCATAAACATGATAATCATCAGTATGTGCCCTCCCACTGTCTAAAGTAGGCTTTTCAGCAATGCGTTTTGGTTGGGGCATGGTCATCAGCGAGATATAGAAAGCTTCGCTTTAATATTTCAACAAGCATGGTAGGGTAATGAGCATTCTAAGACGAAAAGCAGAAATGAGGGCGGACTGTGTGCATACCTCCATTGTTATGCCTCTTTACGGTCCCGCGGTGTGCTTGACCGAAATATCTTCTCAGCTGGTGTCGTGAACTAATGAGAAGGTGCTTTTACGCAGTGATCCCGTATTTTGCGTGAGACATTTTCTCCAATTCGCCCCGCCACTGTTTATAAATTCCTTCCCTGATTGTTTATGAAATTGCTTTTACCATACTGCTTGTCTGATCCTCTCAATATTTGTAGCCCGTTTGAAGAGAACCCAATTACGCACAACATTTCGCCGTGACAGAAGCTGCGCCGCTGATGACCTTTACGTCGGCGCTGTGCCACATGTTGTCGCCCAGCTTCATACGCTCGCCCGTACAACTGAAAGGCGTTTCACTAAGGTGAATGCGAGAGCTAGGGTTGGTGCGGGGGGAGCGCCACTAGGTTATGCACTGTAGCAGAAGACGCGCTTCGAGGCATCCCGTCATCTGTGCCACGCACCGACTAAACTGGCCGTTTCCATGGCCGCTGGGTCGAGTGGCCGTGGTGCTGCCTATGAACGAGTTCTCTTGCTGGTACAGCGTTTGAAGCGAAGCCTATTACTCCAGGTACAAAAACATAAAACGCCTGGTAACGTACCCGTGACCTTGAAGCTTAGCCAAGGTCAAACAAGTGCCTCGTACGGTTTTGCGGCGCCGCCGATCACGCTTCGGCCCCGACCGAGCCAATTCGAAAGTGTCTCGTGGCCTTGCAAAAGCAGCGCGTCTCATTTTTCAGCGCGGAGAAATACTTCAACAAGCATCAGGTAAGAGATGAATTCGGAACGGCATGCAATAGAAGCTTCGCTTTGCGTCGATTCCCACCTGTGCACGGGACTCAGGAATTTCTGTCGCTTTGCGACCTCGGTTGCGAGGCCTCACAATAAAAACGAACAGAGTTGCTGAGTTGTTTTTATTGCCAAGTTGCACACACCCGCTGCACAAATCTTTACCTCAGACATGTAAACTCACGCTTAGAACAACAAGCTCGCCGACCATGAATACGTTTGTAGGAAAGTTTAAGCCAGTCGGGCTACCATTAACGGGCGAAATCCTGCTCTCAACTCAAATAAAGGTAATATGTTTCAGCCATACGCAATGACCTTATTGTTCTTTCGAAGCTCAGAAAGTTTTAGCCGCCACGCGTCTAATAGTGGAAGCGTGAGTGTTCCGACATCTGCCTCAGGTATGTGTGTCTGTGTGTTTGTGTTTGTGTTTGGGGGGGGGGGGAGGTTACCCCTCCCACTCAAAGCTGTATTTCCAGTACGAATTATGCCACTACTTTTAACTCTAAGCGCCAAATACTCATTGTGGTGCACTGCTTTAAAGATATACAACTGAACGTTGTTTACTTCTGAATTGCCATGCTTCACGGGTAGAATAAAAAAAATGGTGATAATAATGAAATTACAGGAAAACGTCGCTCTGCGAACAGTCATAAAAACAAATTTCAAAGTTAAACTTATTTTCTCGCTTTCATGCAGGCACACTTCAAGGCATCACAGAAGTATTTGATCTAGGCAGGAAAACAGCTGCTCGGATTGAGGTTGGACAACAGCATGAAATTCTTCGAACCTCCTTTCAAAGCGTATTGCATTGAGCCTAGCCCCTTTTTGTTTTGTATATAGGGAAAAAAAGGGGGGCTAAAAATCTCCGCACTACTTGGGCCAAGGTTTATTGCTTTCAAGAAGTTCGGCCCCGTGGGCTTGCAAAATCAATATAAGGCTACCTTCCAAGCGGGATCTTTACCTGTTTCCAGGCAACTTTTACATCTTTAGAACCGAACGTTTCTCATCTCTTTGTCTTTCGGCCCGGTTAGGCTAATAAAAGGACCAAACAGAAACTGGAGCACACGTGCCACGTGCTATTGTATCGAAACGGTAGAGATGCGGGCGCTTGAAGTGAAGTGGAAATCCAACACACCCTGCCATCACGCGTATACTTCAGCAATTGTTTGCTCCAAAAAGTAGACGCAATCCCACTATCCAGCGTTCACAACCTTGGGCGATCAGTCATTTTGCACGCTTCTGACGGATTTCGGCCTGGCTTCGACGAACGACGCCGGCACAAGACATCTCCGAATGGCACGCGATAGTCCTGAGCAAACAGTGAAAGAAATTGAAGGATCAACTCGGGAGGGTACGCAATCGTTAAACTCACAATCAAGCAGTCGTCAGCGAGGCGTGCCATCCCTCGGCACGAGGAGCGTGCCTTTTCGCACAGGCCTGACCCGGTTTCAACCGCCAATCGCAGAACCCCAATGCCTCTCTATTCTTTTTTTTTTTTTGGGGGGGGGGGGGGGGGTTCATTTGTAGCAGCTGGAATATTCGCACGACCTCATCGCCATCTGGCTGTGCAACAAACAAGTCTGGATCGAAGAAAACTGACTTTCTCTGCCCTAGGTTTTGGTTTTGCTTCTCCTCAGTACAACCCAGCGCTGCAGGCAAAGCACGCTCTACAGGGAGATAGACGTGCCGTGTACGTAAGGAAGTCGCGAAAGGAAAACGAGCACAACATACGGACCCGGCAGACGAAGAAAAGCAAAATCTGGCAGAACCCGTCTGCGACGACTCTCGATTAGTATTCAGCGAGGTTGTGAGACAGATTTCTATCGACTTACTGAATTGAGTTCAGTTGACACACCCTCCCCTTCGCATTGTCGACGTGCATTCGCTATCATAGCTGTAAACATTGTCGTCCTCAAGCGTTCGCGATGATACGACATTAGCTGTAGTGTGGTCAGATGATTCACTTCTTGAAAGGTACGGCTGTTCACCCATAGAACATTGAATATACGTCTTTGCGAACACCAGTTTTTTTCGGAGTGTCCGACAATTCAGACGTTTATTGCATGCACTGAGCGCCGGCCTGGGCGATCAACTTCGGCTGGCCCACAGAGCTGTCGATGCCGTTCGTGCTCAAGGCGTCTTGGACTGAGAACACCTCCTCAAAGATTCAATACAACCCCATCTCTTGACTTCAATAAATGTTTATTCTCTCTCTCTGCAAACGTTTTTCTTCTTTGGACTACTATTTAGAGACTGCTTGATTGTTGTGACATATTTAGTATTCTCATCAGGCGTTGAAATCCGCTTGTAGAATGTATGAAGGTTGTCTGCACGCGAATAACAGTTGAGATGATGTTATCGGAAGTGACATGACACTGGGAAACAGCTAAATCATTAATAAAACGAACAAAATTTCGAAGCCCCCGGAATCTGTTGCATTTCGCGTGGTTGTTTAACGTTTTTGCCCATTTGTGGTAAAACTGCGGTTAGTATTAGTTGACGCGGACATTAAGCAGTCGAGAATCTCGGCTTAACAAATTCTAGAATTGGGGCACAAAATGTGGAAAGCCTAGCTTAACTGTACAACGAGTTCAGTTGTACAGAGCGTAGATAAGGCCCCGCACCTGAAGCAAACCTTGTTTAAATAAACACCCGTAACGTCGGTTACGCTACTGCTGTGCGGCACAAAGCACCACAACGCTATCTACCGCACCAGTGATCACCAATTACTGGAACAGACCGGAAACGTGAGCGTTATACCAGTGTAGAAAAAAAAACATGACCATGCCTCGGTGACTTTGAAGTTCGCGGACTGTAACATGACGCTGGCAGCATACCGATAGTTGGCTCCCGCGCGTAGAGTTCAGTGTCGCGTTAAACTCGCTGCGTTACGCTAGGGAAAATACACTGGTACAGTTGCGAAGCGTCGTTTGAGTTCCTAACCTCGGCAGGAAAAAGATGCAAAGAAACCTTACAAAACTCTCTGAAAACGCCACAACTCCTCGGCCGTGGTTAGGGGCTTGGGGCCATGCTTTCGTCGGGCAGGCAATCGGTTGCTGTGCAGCTTTAATACGGCATGGTTTGCTCGATGCTATGATCGAGGAAGATAAAAAATGGAGAACGAAAACAAAATCTCACTTCTTTTAATTTGCATATCTGAGCACTCGCTATGCTTTTGCGAAACGTAGTACCCGTTAAAGTATGCCGTTATTTATGATCGGACATGGCGCGGTGGTCTAACCATTCGTCACGCGGAGATGAATGGTTACATGAGTTTCCGCGCTGTGAGGCGATGATGTACAAAAAAAGAAACAAAAACTGGGTGAACGGGGCGCCAAAGTTGCCTGAACACGAGGTGTAGGTGCAGCAAACTAGGGCCGTGAATTTCTAGGTACATAGCAAGCGCGCACACGCCGTGGATAGTGTTGTAAGCAGCTTGCGCCGTGCATAGCACGTATGTAGCTTTTCGCAGTCGCTAAAATTGACGGCGCGTTCGCGTATCTGGCGAGCTGAAATAAACGCACTACGTGTTGGCGGGGAACGCCTTCTGCGGTGATTAGGCGTGACCGTAAATATTTGTTTTGTATAAACTGTGGAACAACTACCTGGGGAGGGCGATCTCTTTAGAAAGGGAAATTGTGCGTTGCAAACGGGGCATACTAATTTATGCCACCGAAGCAAAGCAGCCTTACACTCCCAAAATTCCAAGGCCGCGTTAGTTTTTCCCGAAAACGAATGAAATGTGGCCAAACGTGTGTACTCCAAATTAACGACGTACAGTTTTCGACTTCAGTTCTGAGGGGACTACGACGTAAAGAAAATACAATTCAATGGTCGACAACGTCGTTGAAAACTTTGGTCGTACAGCCGGGATGGCAGTGGAATGGTGACCGTGTTAACAAAAAGGAGCGCTGTCGAACAAACTGCTTGTCCAAACTGGCGGAGTAGAAATTTCAGCCATTGAGCTCAGTTGCGAACACGCGAACTAGAACGAAGGTGGCCAATCACGGCCGGAACATATTAGGGGTACAATGAACGAGATCCGCAAAAAAAAAAGACGAGATAGAAACCGCGTCCGGGCAAGCTGGCTCGATGTGTAAGTTTCGTAAGCAATCTAGAGCCCAGTATTTGCGCAAGCGGTGTACATGCACCAATTCGAAAGATCCCTTCGGGGTAGGACATGTCATACTGCGTTGTTTTTTTTGAAGCCGCTAGGAAAAGTTAGTTTCAGCAGTCAACAATATTGCTCCAGCAAGACTGTATTCGTCCAACATTCTAGCAGCTCGTCTAACAATCGAGCCTTCACAGGATGAGCGAATCTCCTGTGCCAGTTCAGAAAAATCCCTGTCAGCGGATCCCCTAATCTCAATTAGGCATTTTGTCCTGATGCCTTCTTAAACTTCTTCGCTCCTTTGGTATGAAGACTGTTACTCGCGTAGCTCATATTTTCTTTGTTCTCCGTTCACACTCGACGTGTCCTTTCCTACTTGAATCGGCCGTCGAATACGCCTTCACTGACAGCTTGTACAAGCTCAGGTAACGGTATGAACCTACTACCCTCATGGCAGCTCCTCTAAACAAGCCACGTGAGCCTGTCAGACAATTCTCAGTGAACTACAGCTCCTCTACCAGAATACATGTGAAGATTCCATTGGTGAGTGAACCTTCGGGTAACCAATGACCTGTTACGTGCCATCCTTATATTCGGAAGTGTTCTTTATTCCCATTTCCTCTCCATTCCCTTCCTAGGGCCTTCGTGCCTCCTTTTTATTAATAAAGTTGTTACTACTACTACTACTACTACTGCAACTCCTCTGTTCTACGTATCCACCGCAAGGTAAAGCATCTAACGCACCAATACGTTTAGTGTAAAGTTAATTTTAGCATTGAATAAACGCAGACCCGTCGTAAGTTATACGTGATGCCGAATGTAGGCAAAATACGTCGGCAAAAAGGCCATTCAATTTGGTAGTTCCTCTGATGGCGAAAATCATACTGATGGGATGATGATTATGATGATGACGGATTTGGGCTGCTTCTGCCATTGTCATGTTCGAAAAAAGATACGAAATCGCCCTCTGCGATAATGGTCGGTTTTGTATAACGAGCTGAACAGCAGGTTACGCGCGCTCATTTTTGAACGTGCAGATTCAAAAACTTGGCAAGCTATTCAGCATTTTCAGAGGAGACAGGGATGCGAGAAGCACACGTTTTCTTGCCTCCGCTTCAATTTTTTAAGGGAACCTACGACAGGTCTTTCGACTTTTTTTATGCCATAAATGCTTTCAAACCCACTAAGTACTTAGATTACGAGGTCACAAAGTACATTAGCCAGAAATTACGACTCTATGCTCATCAGATAACGTAGAGACGTGCTCAAAAGATATTGCTCTCTTTCCCGGCCTTGACTTCTTCTACCGCTATACATGCCTTATTACAGCGGTGAAGCGGCTGTTGGACGTCTTTCCTTCCTTCAGTTGCAACCCTGAACGCATTCGATAGCCGCTTTAAAAGGAAAGCCACAAAATCAAAGGAGAAACGGAAGGCGTATCCGCTGCGACAATCAACCCCCTCCGGGCTGGCGATACTTTCGCAGTGCTTCCAGACGCGAAGGAAAGAGTGAAAGCGCTTGCCGGCAGTGTTTCAGGGTCCCTTTAATGTCCTGCCACGCACGTCTTACGGCGTGATTATTCAAGTCTTTCGCGGCAGTTATTCGACACAGACAGGTTTAGTGAACAGAATAAATTTATTCCAAGACGGAAATGTTAGCTCTACCCTTGTTGCCGATAGCGCGCGTTGCCCGAACAGAACAACTCGCGATGCCAATTTGTGCAATGTGCATCACACGTCAGCTACTCGACGGGAGGCGGAACAAGGACATTTCCTCCTTTCCAAGCAGCCATTAAAAGAGATACGGTTTTCCCACAGTGAGTTTATTATTATGACTGCGGGAAAGTTTCGACAATGGGGAAAGAGGACAAGCAGGACAAAGGTAGTCCTCAACTGTAGCAGGGGCCTTTGCGATGTGCCAGCATTAAGATTTCGCAGGGCTAGCGTATATACACCTGCTAGGGCTTGGGCTAGGATGTTCTTAGTGAAGTAGTAAACTAGAGGAGAAGAGAGATGACTTCGTTGGACATTCTAGCCTCAACGTAACCTGAGTGAAGGAAAACGAGCTGAAGTTTTTGGGGAAGGAGGCCATTTTGTGCGCGCAGTCAGAATTCACTTGAGTCACGCAGGGTCATATTACGCCTCTGCCTTCATGCGCTTTATTATCACCCAAAGTCCCGACACTCTCTCTTAAAGCCGCCACACCGTACGTCGTACCGTATCAGCCACATCAGCGCCATAGCATGACTTCACAGTCGCACTTCGTCAATACTGAACTCATTCTTTCCTCAAGCAATAATCCTCTGAAACAATCTACAAAATACCATATCCTCATTTCGTGACCGCAAACTTTCCCGCGACAAATTGATTTATTGTAGGGTTTAACGCGCCGATGCAACGCAGGCGACGAGGCACGCCGTAGTGGTGGGCTCCGGAATTCATTTTGACCACCTGGCGATCTTTAGCGTGCACCGAAATCTCGTGCGCACGGTTTTTTTTTTGCAGTTAACCTCCATCAGAAAAGCGGCCGCCGTGGCCGGGAATCGAACCCGCGACCTTGTGTTCAGCAACGCAATGCCTTAGCCACTGAGCCACCGCGGCGGGTTCTCGCGACAAATTAATCAACCATATTCCATAGGACGTACCTTGAAAGTGTGTTTTTGTGTTTTGATGCTGTTGTATCATTTGTTCTTTTTGACTGTATTCTCGATATACTACAATTGTGTGTTGCCGTTTTGCCATTTATACTTGTTGTAACCTTGTTATTTGTTTTTCCTTTCATTTTTCGTGTCTTTTCTTTCTTTTTAACTGTTTTCTTGAAGCTGTGTATTACTTGGCTGTACTCCCCCTTCCCCATTATGTAATACCCTTGGGCTTTAAGGTGGAAACAAATAAAATGAAAGGTGGCCTACGCCCGCAACGCAGCTGCTGATGAAATACCGGAGAAAAAGTATGACTCGAAGGAGAGAACACAGGTGACCAGCCGGAGGCAAATGAGAAAAATAGGGCTGGTTGATCGCCTAAAATGATGGCTCAGTGAGACTGATCATTATTTGGTTAGAGAATCAAGAGAATGCAATTTGATAAATCATAAAAAGCCAGTGAAGTCGCACCGTCTTCGGTAATGCCATTCGTCCACTTTTCTTGGGGAAGTGAACCACAGCGCCTTATGCTCAGGAGGGACAATGCCATGTCATTTTTACAGTGTCAGCTGTGCTAGGCCGGCTGTCCGAGCCTCGTGTCGGCGTGCCCGAAAACGACAAGTTTATATTTTCGGCGCAGAGTGAAGGCGACAGTGAGTGAACGCGAGTACGACAGCGGCGCTCGCCATTTATGCCTAAGGAGCTTCAGCCGAGCGCTGGGGATTATTCGCCAAGATGAGCGTGGGTGGAGTTTCCCTATAAAGAAACACCACTCCGCGTGTCCCGTCTTCGCCTCTTTCTTTTCGCCCGGACGTTGTTCAGGGATGCAGCCGGCTAAGCACACGACACGTCACCTCGAAATTTTATAGTCTCCACGACTTTCCGTTACGCCTTTCCATACCCAAATGAGGTGGAAGTTTTTTGCAGCTTCGATTGTTTATTGTTTGCGCGGTATGAGGTAGAGGAAAGAGGAAGGGGTTGAAGATCCTCCTCAGCCCTAGTCTGACCGATCTACCATTAAGAGCACACGCTACGGATCGCTGGGTCGTCTCTCAGTTGCTGTACCCGCCTTCCAGCATCTAGTACTGATCATGATTTAAGATAGGCTCTGTGGGGATGATGGTGATGGCAGGCACGTGATACAGCGAGCAACAGCAAGAGAGAGAGAGCGAGATTGAAATACGGTGAGGAGGCAGATATTACGCACGGTGCTTGCCTCTTAGCCGATCCAGGGGGCGGGAGCAGGCCCGCGGTGCGGATGTACTCTCCGCCGCTGATCTTGTCCAGTCCCCGGCCCGCGACGGACGACGACAGGCCCCTGAGCGCGTACGGCATGAGCGAGCGCAGCAGCAACTCGTCCGAGGAGGAGCCCGGCTCCGAGGAGCGCAGCAGCTCGCCCCCGCTGATCTTGTCCAGGTGCCTGCGCCCGGAGCCCAGCTGCCGCCCCAGGCCCCGGATGTACTCGCCCCCGCTCAGCTTGTCCAGGGTGCGGGCGCCCTTTGAAGAGGGCGAGCCCGGACCCGCCGGCCCGGACTCGTCGCCCCGAACCTCCTGAGCGGGAAAAAGAAAGGGAAATACACTTGTCAAACTCTCCTCTGCGGATGCATTGCGTAGGTCAATGCACGTAATCTGCTTTTTACCTGTACGGCGAACCCTCATTATAACAAAAACACCTGGGGGTAGAAAACGGGATTCGCTGTAAGTGATATTTTCCTTAAAAGCGATGTTTTCTTGAGGTTTTGCGGACCCAGTCAAGACGATCTTGTGAAGGCTTTTTGGCCGTGCTCCCAAAACCGCGGAGAACGATGTTGAATAAAGTATTGTCGCCGATTAGGCTGTCTCCCCATGCGACGGAACCCTATTCGATCATTTACCAACGAAGTCAATTCGAGGGCCACGAACCCTCATCTGATTCTGAAGCAACAGTTAAGCCCCCCCCACTGCAAGCATACGCCGAAATACTCACCCACTATAGGAACGAGTGTCGCAAATGCCCATTCTCCCACCCGAACCTCTCTCGTGATGAAGCTACTACCTTCCTCCGACTACAGACTAACTCGTACCCACATAACACCACGAAAAAAAAACAGCGCTGTTTTTTCTTCGTAGTACAATGTACCAACTGGCTTTCAGCAAACCCTTCTGCACATAACACCCTTCTACATGCCATGTATCCCACCCTATACCCTGCGACCTGCAAATCCTGCCCCCCAACCACGTGCCCTGTACCACATGGCATTAGAGTGCCAGCAATCCCCTACCCTCACCCCTAACCCCAACCCTACCTATGAGAAGTGGGTGGAGCTGCTGACCAGCTCCTACCCTTCACACCAGCGACGATTGGTGGAGAGGGCACGGATGGCCAGCACTGTCCAAGGCATCCCGGACTAAGAAGCCTCCCACCGGGCGGATGCCCTAACATCAGCACCATCGACTCAAATAGTTTATTAATCATCATCATATGGGCTATCATTTTGCCACATATCGCTGAACAAATAACGCGGAAGGAAAGCTGAAGATACAACTCCTAAAACAGAAGGTGCTGTTCCTGCAAAATCGTTTCGTGTACAAGGACAGTCATGCATAAGTACGCGTAACAGAAACAAAAAAAGTCCCCAGCTCCTGCACAAAACTTCCGGTGTTTCTGCCGAAACGGGTCCGTTCATCCCTCTTAAGCATCGCAGAGCGAGGCAAACATCTGGCGGGGTTCCCACGAGCACGACCCCGCCTTTCACCCGCGAAAGGTATTCACGTCGCAAGAGCGAGAAGCAGGTCCGCATAAAAGATCGAGAAGAAATAAATAAAGAAAATGAAGATGAAGGGAAACGGGATTACGGAGACGACATAATCGTTGCTGTCTCCCTTTTGCTGCGACAGGGTAGCGCAAGCCCCAACACCACGCCCCTCGAAACCCGCAGACGACAAAGGCGCCGGCGGCCCGTTCACCGCTCATCGAAGTACCGCACGCGTTTGGTTGTATCTATAGCTGTTGCCGGTAGCGCTCGTTACGTGTTTGTATGCAGGTCACGGAGACGTCTAGCGAACAAAGCGAGCGAGCAGCGACGCCCATCCAGTTCATCCGCTCGTTCGGGGCAAGCCGTCCGCGTCTTCCTTTCCTCACCCGCCTCCTATTATGTAGGCTCGACGAATCTGAGATGGGGCAATGTCACAGCGCCGGTGAACCTTGTTTGCGCGTTTGGAATCCAAGCAAGGGTGCAGCGATCACATCGATGCGGGTGCCGAACCCTCGCGCGCGGATATAATACGGTCACAGTTGTCACAGCACGAGAGACCAACTCGTCTTGGTGCTCTCGAACGAGCGACCCGTGACGACAACAAAACCAATGGGGCGGAGTATGTAGGAACCGTGATGCTACGACCTGATTCTTTCCTGAAGTTCGTGGGTCGTTTCTTTGATATGTGTTTATGTGTGTGTGAATGCGGGCGTAAGCGACGGCGTAAGGCGCCGGTACCCTCTCCTTCTCCACTTCCCTATCCTCTCTTCCCCCGCAAATGAATGGACGCGATGAGACGGCGCCAGACGTCGTGGTCGATTTTGAGGAGCTGCGACCCTTCCGTTTCCCAAGCCTTCGATCGCGCATTGTCCGGCACCATCTGCATTCTTTTCATGCTCTACCCCTGCCAATTCTTTGTGAAAAGAAGCGCACGCGAGTAGACACTTGTTTTGGCTCAGTGTTTGGGTCGCTGTTCGACTGGCGTGCTTCTCGTTCGTATCTCCGGTACAAAGAACGCCCTGAACAAATGATGCTTACGGCAGGCAGGTTCGGCACCGTCTTACCACTGGGACGCGAACGTCACCCAGCGCGCCCGTGAGCGAGCGTCTATTGTGGTGCCAGAAATAGCGACTGCTCATGCTTTCAGCTGTCTCACTCACACCAGTGTACCGAGTTGCACGTATACTTTCGTCGTAGCTCGTCTGTTCGTACGACGACTCTGGGGGCTGGCAGCATATCGAACTGTGTCTGTATTCGAGGTATACAGCGACAGGTGCTGTAATTTCGGAAAGAAAATTAATTGTGCGAAACCGGAAGGTGCATGCACCAGCGTTTGAGATGCCGAGTAAATGTGAGAAAAGCATTTTTTGTGGCATTTAGTAGTCTGCACGATATTAAATGTTTTTACAGGGTGTGACTGCGTTAATGTCACCAGTAGTCATGCAAACATTTTTTTTTCAGCTTGACGTATATTGCTGAGAAGAAGAAAAATTTGGTCGTCATCCAGCCCTGCGAAAGTGGATGTCCAGCAAAGCTGTTTTAAACCACTACGAACGGTGATGCAGGAGGGTATGAAATGTTTCTCGTCGTCTCGATGGGCTTTTCGCTTGGGCTCGGCTGGTGTCACTAGATAAGGGTACAGTTATCGGCACTCTTTTGTCCTATAGTTCCGTGCCGACGCCATGATCATTGCTCAGTTCGCATTACGTGACATTTTTTTACACTGCGATGGTTCATGGGCACCGCTGTTTTGCTGTTTATGCGTTTTAGTCGGTCAGCTCTGGTAGGTTTAGATTGTCCTACCCGCTCTGCGGTTGCGGGCGACTGACTTCGTTGCGAATGCGATTCAAAGGTAACGCGTGTGACGGCATTTCAGCCGCAGATGTGACTCGGCTTCTCTGGCGGCAAATGCTGGTTCCTGCCTGACGTATGCGCTCGCTCGGCGTCTTGGGTAAGATCTGCTCTAACTAGTGACGCTATAGTACTGCCTAGATATCGAAGATAACCTGCGAGCATAATTTTTACCAGGAACACATGGTGGGGGGTCCCATTTTTCACAGGCGCCTCATCATCCATAATGCGGTTTCGATGCTTGTTTTGGTGCTTTCCTTAAAAAAATTCTGGCGCTGGAATGTATGCCAGATTAGCCTGATGCATGCGCTCGGCGTCTTAGGCCTTGGCGCGTTGGCGTTTTTGCCCACGGAGATCATTTTTCCTACGGCGATGAAACCGTTGGGGGGTAGAGGTATACAGCTTTGCTGTAAAAATGTAATTTAGTTAGGCTACGAGGCGTTGCGGGCTGCGTATGCGCCCGAGCCGAAGGCCTTCCGCGGTGGCTCTCCATTCCAAATGGCCCAATCTTTCCAACTTACAACCGCCGTGTCGCGCAGACTTGCGGATTGAATTAGGCCAGCCAGAAAGGTGGGAAAATTTGTTTATCGAGCGTTAGGTGAGAGTAGTGAGGGAGAGGAAGTGAGGGTGAAATATTCCTGTCGCACTGGGGGCTCGGCGTAAGCAGCGTGCGTAGTGCTCGCAACCGCGGTGTGCCTAGTTATGCGCGCGAATGCGGAAACGCGTTCCACTCGTTACCTGATAGTACTCCTACGCCACTTAGGCGTACCCACCTCCATCACGCAAGCCGCGGCTTTCCCCTCGCCCGGCCTCGTATGGTCTACCTAATACTTAGCAAACAATATCATGCTATGGCGTCGCCAATATGCTCGCGTGCTTGGAAAATATCTCGCCGCGCGACGCCACATATATCACAGCTTCTGACGGGGCGACGGTGGTTGTTTACGTTGGGAGAAAAGCACACTGCACACACAAGCCCCGTTCAAATACGTACAACCACAGGCTGGAATTAGAGATGTTCGTTTTTTCTTCTTCTTTCTCCGTCGCATTACATGTATATGTTTCGCTAAAAGCATTTGCACAGTGCGTATACACAGCAGGATTTCCGCGCACATATGTATACTGAATATATGTATACTATACATATGTATTATGTATGTATAGCATACGTATACATAGTATATGTACACTATGTATAATGTATATGCTTAGGCCAAGTTGTGATCCCCGATCCCAACCATGAGGCGGAGATAATTAAAAGGATAAGAATGGAGTAGAGTGCATTCGGCAGGCAGTCTCAGATAATGAATGGCAGCCTACCATTGTCCCTGAAGAAGGAAGTGGATGACAGCTGCATCTTACCGGTACTCACCTACGGGGCAGAAACTTCGAGGCTCACTAAGAGGGTTCAATTCACGTGAGGACGACTCAGCGAGCAATGCAACGGAAGATGATAGGTGTAACATTAAGGGACAAGAAGAGAGCGGAGTGGGTCAGGGAACGAACGCGGGTTAAGGGCATATTAGTAGAAATTAAAGAACTGGGTGTGGGCCGGGAATGTGATGCGAAGGCAAGATAACCGTTGGTCATTAAGGGTAACAGATTGGATCCCTAGAGAAGGCAAGCGGGGAAGGGGGCGGCAGAAAGTTAGATGGGCGGATGAGATGAAGAAGTTTGTGGGGATAAAGTTGGTCGCAGTTAGCACAGAACCGGGATAATTGGAGATTAATGGGAGAGGCCTTTTCCCTGGAGTGGGCATAGATAGGCTTGTGATGATGATGATTACGACGACGACGATGATGATAACGTTGTTGATGACGATGACGATGGTGATGTTGTTGTTGTTGATGATGATGATGATGACGACGACGACGATGATGATGATTATGCATACTGACCCCCTCCCGCAACGACGAGGATGGTGTTAACGTGTGAACTCAATCGCCGCGTCCTGGGGATATCTGAGGCTGTTACACCGCTAGCGTGGGGGGTGGCTGCAGGTTGTCCATCCGCCGCGAAGGTAGGCCACGGAAAGCGGTTGGGAAGCGATAAATGTGTAAGGCGTTGTCGAAAATGTAGCGGAATTCCGCGCATTATCACTACGAATATAATTCACATGATCATGGTAGGATGATGTGGCCAATTTATGAGTTCTGCAAGGGTCGACAGGGACCGGAGACGGAAAATGTGGTAGGTAAAGGACACGGGAAAGTCGCAAATGGGCTGTAAGCAGCAAGACAGCTTAATTTAGCTCAAGGAAAGGCGCAATACAAAAATTTAGTGCCTTTCACTGTGAAGAAGGTTGAACAGCGAAGTGTTGCCCAGACCAAGGAGTGCACCAAACAAAACGCGTTTGTTTGTAATTGGTGATTGAGCCTCCTTCTTAGCTAATTAACTGAATGAAACTTGGATGGACTTGAGCTTTATTCTAGCGGTGAAACATGGAGTTGTGCATTCTCCCCTCGTAGAGGCCTATGTACTGCCAGTAGACGGTAATCCACCAATATTTATAACTTCACAGGTAATTCGTCATCATCATCATCATCACCACCATAATCATCATAATCATGGTCATCATCATCAGCCTTTCCACACCCACTGCAGGGCAAAGGCCTCTCTGATAGATAATAGAGTTCTGGGAAGCGGCACTGTCCAGCTCGTACCTCTCCAGTCAGCGAGAACTGCTGGAAAGAGCCAAGCTAGGGGCTTTCGCCACTGGAGTCCTGGAAATAGGATTCCACCCTTGACTTCACCCCCTCCCGTTCTACCTTTGTTGTGAATAAAGTTTACCACCACCACTACCACCTCCAATTATCTCGGTCCTGTGCCAACTGACGTAATAATTAAAAGTAGACGAAACTTCGCGTAAAGTTAGAGGCGTGTTAGTGGCTAGTTGTCATTTTGTTTGGTTTGGGATAGTTTTGACAAAACAACAGTTACAGTCGTTTTCTGTACCCATAATCCTCCTTAGATTGTCATGTATTTAAACAAGACTGGAATTCTGTTGTATTTACAACTTCACTGTGAACCAATTACGACAGGCACAGATCTTTCAGCAGAGCCGAAGAAAACTGAAGAACATCTTGGAAGTGTTTACGCACATAGGCTCTACCCAGATTTGTCGATAACTTGTCTTAACAAAAGACGACAGATTAAAATGACGACACGATCCAAGTGACGGGGTGAAAAGACGATGCGTCAGCGCTGTAAGCTCCTCCTACTGTGGCTTGGCAGTTCATGCACCTTGCAGTGGCACAATCCCAACGTCGATTGATTGATTGATTGATTGATTGATTGTATGGTTTAACGCACCGACGCAACGCTGTTGATTAGACGCGCCGTAGTGGAGGGCTCCGGATTAATTTTGACCACCTGGGGTTTTTTAACGTGCGCCGAAATCTCGTGCACAGGGGCGTTTTTGCTGCAATTCCAACGTGTCAGTTCAATATAGTTGTGGGGTCTCTGGAACCACCGCCGCCACCAGTGCCATGAATAGCGGGTACCGAAGAACAGCTCTCAAACGTTTACAGCACAAGTGCGCAGTTTTCCAACGCAGAAATACCCATGCACGTCACACTTCTGAGTGAAACCATAGGCTGGACTGCATCATTCGTCAAACCTGAACCGCCTGTAGGGTTAAGTGCGAAACGCACTTGCGGATAACGACGCGTATCCGCACGCTATTCGCACTCTGAAAACCGGTTCGAACCGGTGGCGGCCAGGAGCACGCATGAAGGCTGCAGGACCGGTTTGGGAGAGGGGAAAACGCGCGTGGGAACGTGTCGCTCACCGGACATGTGTCTGGCCCTTAAAGGGCGAAACACATGTGCGGAGAGCGACGTGTTTTTGCGCGCGTTTTTCTCCCTCTCCCAAACCGGTCCTGCAGCCTTCATGCGTGCTCCTGGCCGCCACCGAACTCGTTTTCAGAGTGCGAATACGCGTGCGGATACGCGTCCCACTCCGTTCATGTATCCCCCGCTTTAGTGCGCCAATAATGCGCACCTTTATGACGCAAGCCCACGTGGCTGTGTCAGGGTGCACGCAAGAACGCTTTTTCCTGCCCTGACAAAGGGGGACACCACTAAGCGCCCTCTTCTTCATCTCTTACAACCTTCGCCCGCGCAAGGACGCAGAGTGGTCCTAAAGACTTACCACCGAGTGTTGTGTACGATGTACAACACGCAGCGCTGCCTTCCAACAAAACAGCGGGCTAGCAAGGGAGAACGTTGCGCCGAGAACGCAGAGACGAGATAGAGACGTCCAGTAGAGAGCGGTACCGTGTGGTCAGTGACGACAGGGAACGGTGTCCGGGCTAAGCTGCGAGATCCAATTACAGTGAAGCTATCCAGGGATGTCCACTTGCGCGTCGGCGCGTGTCTTATTCCCCCCGAGAGCCAGCAAGCCGCTCAGCCTGTTAACCGAAACGGCGAAAAAGCCGGGCGAACGAGAGACGCTGCAGATTCGGCTGTTCAGCTACGAGGAACAAGTTTTCTCGCGCGACAGAATCGGGACGAGGGTTTCGGAGTACGACCCGTTCCGTAGAAGAGTACCGCGTGTCCACTCTCTCGTTCGCCTCTCAGTGTCTCTGGACGTTGTCGCTGCCAGCCGAACAGGGAGAGATTAGGCATAAGAAGTGCGGTGGGACCGCGTGTTGCCTTCCGTAATAGGCCATCACGCACGCTGGATACAAAGCGCAGGAGCACGCAAGAAAACTTCCCCGTCGTGTATGCAGTGGAGAAAGTTCTGAGGTAACATCATCTCCCGCGCGAACCACTTTCGCGGAAATAGTCTTGGGCCAGACAGAAACGATTCCTTGAAGAGACTCTTACAGACGTTGTTACAGCGTGTCTCATCAGCCCACCACGAAGCCCAAGAGGGCCCCGTAAAAGCGTTTCCAGGTTTACGCCGTTGGCAGAAGATGAAGAGGACTACAAAGAGAAGAATGAAGGATGGGGGAAAAGACGATGAGAGCGACGGAATATCAACCCCCAGCGCGCCTCCTCTTAGATTGATTTACGCGAATCGCGTGCAACCTTCTGCGGCCATGCTTCTTTCCGTAGCTGAATGACAGCCCAGGCGGGACACCAAATAAAATTCACGCAGACAGAAAGGAAATTAGGCGAGGAGGATTCGTCACCAGGAAGGGAGGAGAGAATGAGAGGGGGGCTGGCCAACTGACCGCTGCGGTGCCGTGTGCGCTCGGGGGTAGGATTCATGCATATGCAAGTCGGGCTCGGAGTCAGCGCCTTAGAATTCCGCTGCTCCTAGTCCTTCCCAGCTTGTACAATACACGTCTGTCATCGGACTCGTCTTTTAACCTACGCGAGCGTGTTTTTTTCTCGTACTTAGTTTCACCTACGCCGTGGACACTGTCCGCACGGGCGCTCTTCTGCAATTAGGCCCCTTGTTCTCCTTTAACGCTTACTCCCTCCTGAGATCCTCCTCTTTTTCCGCTGTTTATTTTGTCGCCTCTCTTACAGTTCACCAACCGTGCAGAGCTCCCGTACCCCGACCGCAGTACCGAAGGTGGCTGCTCTAAAAGCCTCTAAAGCGAACTCTTCTCATTCTCCACTACGGAATGCCGGTTGCCGTGACTCCCCGAAATACGTAAAAAGAAAAAGGAACTCAGCGCCCGCGCTTAAGAGATTTCCGGAGCGTTCGCGCCTAATGGCCTTCTTTACGGCTCTCGAGTTCTGGGGTTCATTACGCGTGTATGAGCCGCGGAATCGACCGCCTTCTCACTGCCGTCTCTCCCTTCATTCGGACGCCCCGTCAGGACAGCTTGGGACTGCACTGAAAGTGGTTGGCCACGGCACCTTCTTTTATCCACCAGCCACGTTCGATTTTTATCTTTGCATTGCGCGCTATTGACATGTTAACCAAAGGCGGGAGCGGGCGGTAGCTTTACGCTAAGTGTTGAGTTTACGGTAGGGGACTGTCCGATAACACTCGCAGATTTGGGCGGGTGCGGTGGCAGCCACGTGCTTCGAGTTAATTACTCACCCATCGATTGCCTGAGCATTGAGGTACAGCACTTAACCTGAGCGTGATTACGCGTTGAGGTAAATGGTGGTAGGAGAAAATTGCCGCAGCGCAGAAATAGAAAGACAAAATAGGAAAGAGGTATGAAATTTAAAGGGTAAAAGCTAAAACCGCGCGGACGCGTTCCGGTCCTCCTCCTCGCACCACCGCATACATACGGCGCTTTTATACGCGACTTTCATGCACACGACGTCGTAACCTGGTCGTTCCATCGAGTCTACATCATCGAACGCTTTTTTTATGTTTGTTTTTCGGCGGGACGCGTGCGGCTAGAGTCCAGTCTTGCCCACGTGAAGCGCCCCGTAGAAAGGACGCGTCACTGGCCATTCACGTTCCCCTTGCCATCCTTCCGGCGCCATTTCTCGCGCACCATTACGAGGTGAATGCGCCACGTCCGCTTAACGGCGCCCGAATCGTGACAGGCTCACATCTCTGGCTTAGTTCTTCCTAGTTGGGTTAATCGCTTCCCTAGCCGCCTTCTCTAATTTTTTTTTTTTTGCGTTCCTCTCATTGGTTCTAAACTTCTCCCGGATTGAAAGCAGTGCACGCTCCTGGTTTATTGCAGCTGGGAGGGGATTTGCGCCCTAATTAGGCCGCCCCACTTGAAAGCAGCCTCAACTGCGGCGCGTGAGCAGTTTTGGGCGGTTGCGGGAAAAAAAAAAACGGGTTGCTTTAAACGCCGAAAACGTGATCTAACCGTACAGGAGGAGTCGCGGGTAGTTTGGTTGTCAACGATGCCTTAATTTATTGCTCGGTTCTGGCAAGGGAAACCCTGCACCGGTGCTTATATAACCCAAAACACGTGCGGTCGTGACCTGCAACGTATAGCCGCCCGGTCGGAGAAGCACCGATCGAAACCAAGTTCTGTTTTTCTTTCTGACAGCTGATTCGTTCAGTGCGTCGCATCTACTTATGTTTAAAGGCACGAGGAATGTGATGTGATGTGATGTAATGTAATGTAATGTAATGTAATGTAATGTAATGTGGTGCAATGGAATGTAATGTGTATAGAATGAAAGGAAATGGAATTGATGACTTGATTGTAGCAAGGCTCGCCTCAGACAAACACCGCAAGACGGAAGGCACGAAGGCGTGCTGCCCAGCTATCCCCTACTATAACCCCTAACCTCCTTGAGCTACAAACATCCTCGTTAACAAAGACAATTATGTATTGCAGGGTTTAACGCGGCGACGCAACGCAGGCGATGAGGTGCGCCGTAGTGGAGGGCTCCGGATTAATTTGGACCGCCTGGGGATCTTGAACGTGTGCAGAAATCTCGTACACACGGGCGTTTTTTGGTTTTCGCCTCCAACAGAAAAGCTGCCGCCGCGCCCGGGAATCGAACCCGCGACCTCGTGCTCAGCGGCACAACGCCTTAGCCACTGAGCCACCGCGGCGGCTAACAAAGACAATCATTCAGTCAATCCTAGCAAGGAAGCCAAGAGGCTCTGCTTGTGGGATAGGGGAGCGAGGGTAGCGGAAGATTAGAGTTTTTAAATGCACCCCATTTGCGAAACTCCACTTCAGAATTTGAGAAGGGCCAGCACCCTCGCTTCGTTAGCATAGGGGATAGGGTATAGGCGTGGCGCCTAGTGGACAAAAACTGAACTTTGCTTAAAATTCACTTAATAACACAACTTAATGAAACAAAGCCTGCTCTCCAAATTTGGAAATACAAATTAGGTAATGTTTCCTTACTGTTTTCACGGTTTCCGTTTTATGACTTAAGGCGGGAGCCGCAAGCCCTTGGGTTCTACTTCAGGCGCGTTCTGTGGACAGATGACATGCTAGCCAACTTGCCTCATGGTTGTTCCTGTTTCGCCCCCCACGCAGTGTGCCAATCGCGGACCGGTTTTTGATACATGGGCCCAAAAGGGCTTTTGCTACTGGTGTAAATAAAGTAACTCTGTGGGTAGATGGTTCAAGTAAAGCATGTTAGCGGTGTTCACTTGAACATGTCAGGGCTGACTACGCCCATATTAGCACCACACGTACGTTGGTAGAATTTGAGAATTCACGTTGCGATAATGAGTCATCCGGGGGCCCCAATGGGCGCGACCTATAAGGATTCGTCCGGGAGCCACAAAGGATACGCTTCAGGCGAGTCGTCTAGATAAAGGGGGACGTTCCGTCATCATAGTGCTTTATAGTGAGCTATTTTTGGAGCGAGTTTTGTGATTTTCTGTAAAACAATTTAAGGATTTTACCTGACATACCGGAGTGTTTTGCAGATGTTGCGTGTAAGGGTTATATGAAGAGCTGGTCGCGGCCGGTTGAGTAGGCTGCACATACCCACATCAAAAGCCATAAAGAAAAAAAGCCATTTAGTAGAAAGGGAACAAAACTGAAAAAAAAATTTGCCCTTTGTTCACTGCTGTGTTCCCAGTTCTGCAGCGCGGCCGACTTCCTGTATACTTTCATAGGCTCACCTTCCACTTTCGCACCGCTCATGTTCATGTGGACAAGCAAGCCAAGTTCGCTGCCAGGCTGACTTCTCTTCATCATTAAAGGCATTCCTCCTCCTCATACACCTCCCAAATGACCTATATATTTTATACATCAAAGGCCTAAATGCACAAAACAAAACAAACAATAATGATTCAACTTTTTCAGCAGCTGAAAAATACCACTCCATCTCAAGGAGCGCAGCCGCACATCCCTCACCCAAATTAACGTCTGCTAAGCAAGTCTGCAAGAAAACAAATGCAGTAAATCCCCGTAATAACGAAATTGCTTTATTAGAAATGATTCGACGGCTCCGCTACAGTGCATTGAGAGCGAGTCATCTCTGCTTTTAGCGAAGTAGAGTTTATAACGAAGCCAGTTTCTTGCTCCGAGGACTTCGTGATAACGAAAGTATTTCATACACAAACAGCGCTCAAGAGGCGACACACACAAAGAGGCTACACACACAGCGCTGTTTTTGTATGAAATATGAACCAACGAGCCCAAACACTTCCATTGCTTCCGTTAACGAAAGTATGCTGCTAAACACGAGGACGCGGGTTCGATTCCCGGCCGCGGCGGCCGGTTTTCCGATGGAGGCGAAAAACAAAAAAAGCCCGTGTGTTCGGCGCACGTTAAAGATCCCCAGGTGGTCAAAATTAATCCGGAGCTCTCCACTACGGCGCGCCTCATCGCCTGCGTTGCGTCGGCGCGTTAAACCCCACAATCAATCAATCAATCAATCAATCAATCAATCAATCAATCAATCAATCAATCAATCAATCAATCAATCAATCAATCAATCAATCAATCAATCAATCAATCAATCAATCAATTAACGAAAGTACTCTGTACGCGCATTTTGGTGGTGCCGGCTGCTTCGACGGTACTGATAAGGTACGTTGTTGGGCTAGTTGGTCGATCATACTAAAGGGATGTGTAGCGCAAAAAAACAAAAAAAAAGACGAACGACAGAAAGGATGCACAAGGACAAAGCGCTTTGTCCTTGTGCGCCCTTTCCGTCCTTCGTCCCGTCCTGTTCCCGTTCTTGCACTTGTGCTTAGTTATCGCATTGAATCTACATTTTAGATATATAATCACTCACTCGCACAACGCTTCGCAAGCACCAGTCTAAGTCGCTACCTCGAGGTGTCTTACTATCGCCACGGAAACCGAGAGCGAAAGGCGCAGGGATGGGCATCGGCGCATGCTCGGTGCGAGCTGACGCAAAAAAAAAAAAAAAAAAGTGAGCGTGTAGGGTCGCGGCAGCGTTGGGTAATGCCACAGCGTGAAATATGCTTACTGAAATCTCATTTCGGGAAAGTTATTCGCTGCACACTTCGTTACACTGGTTCGTCACTCGTGTCCCCCAATGGCGAAGCGGACCCACAGGAGGATATTAGCGTGAAATTGTGTCTTATTTCCCGTGGCGACTTCAGCGCTCTACATCGCGCGGTCTTAGATTGCTTGTCATGCGGTTGGTTCCGCCGAGTACGAGTGCACGTGTCGTGCGAAAGTTTTATTTCGTTAAGAACCTTAAAATAATCAATGCCACCCTCGGGATAAATGCACCGTTAAAGGCTTGTGATGAGACAGCAAGAACCACGTTAGCAATGCTTGAAGATTGAGCTGCTGAAATATATATGTCATCCGCAAGCGTGTAGCAAACCTTCCAATTTGTTTCTTCTTTCGAGCTTGAAGTTAGATTTGCTGGGGAAGTACGCATATAGAGTAACAATAGATTCGATTGTATACAAAGACGACGAAAGATAACCAGCCGCTGTGGCTCATTGGCTAAAGCGTTGTACTGCTGAGCACTACGACCCGGGTCCGATCCCAGCCGCGGTGGCTTTTTTTCTTACGGAGGCGCAAAGAGAAGGCGTGCCTTTTAGTCCAGTTTACGCCGCATGTTGGAAATTCCAAGGGAGTCCTAAACTTATTCCCCCCTCTTCCACTGCGGCGCACGTACAGCCTCCCAAATTTTTAATAATAAGCGGGAGCGACGACGATCGGCATGTCAGCGCCTTATCACGGTGTTCAGCAGCAAAATAGGCGAGAGTACGCGCACGCGCATAGGGCAATGCTGCTATGAGTGTCGTCTGCTACGCTGTTTCCTTGAGAGTGGTACACCCCCTGCCATGAATGTGAATAACTTCGTTCACGAGAAACGCGGTTAGTTTGACTCGCATGCGCATATCAAATGTGCGTGTGATTTTTTTTCAGGTCACTTGCCCCCTCCCAGCGTGAGGAATGTCCGGAAAAGTAAATAAAGTAGAACAGGAACGGTTTTATGGCCGCAATGGCCTTAGGCCGCTGCGAGATATAATGTGATGAATAACAAATCTGATAACAATAAAAACTGTGCCCCATGGTGCTTAGCTACCTTTTGCCGTAGCGAAAGACCTTGCAAGATAAGAAAAAAAAAAGGGGTGTGTTTCTGAGGAGAACAGCGGAGCAGACGACCTCCAAACAAGTTTATGCGCATGCGCGTACTCTCGCCTGTTTGCCGGTGAACACCGTGATAAGGCTGGCATGCCGATCGGTCGTGCTCCTGCTATATTATTAAAAATTTGGGAGGCTGTACCTCATAGCGCAACGATAGCTTCGGACCGTGAAACGCCCCTTGTATTACGACGACAGGTATTTTAAAGGAGAGCAGCAACTTCATTGCATTTAGAATCCTAGACGAAGAGGTAAAAAAATTGCCATCCCTTCCTAAACAAAGTAGGGAGAAGCGCGAAAGCTAAAAGTGCGTCCAGCCTTCGCTGAAAGTTCTTCCAATCGATCGTCAAACCTTGAAGGCCCAAATCGAAACCGAAGAATGAACCCATGCCACGTTTTTCGCGCTAATAAGTAAGCGCAACTACGAACGATCTATAGATGTATACCGACACGTGGTTTATGCGATGATGGCATACTGTTATGCTCCCTCTTCGTGATCGATGCGTGTGCCGTCTTATCTAGAACTGTTTGCTTTCAAGATTTTTAAGCGATCGTTTCACACAATGGAAGCCCGGTTTCACTAGCGCCACTAAATAAGCTACGCTTAAGAGTACTGCCACTTCGTGCACCTGGAAGCGTCTAGGGGGCCATTTTGTTTCTGGCTTGCATGTTGCCATCTCTCCTAACGAAACTGCCGCCGGTTGTGACGGGCAAAGTGTGACCGGCCGCTCTCTAGCACCCGCACAGCAGAGAGAGAGGAGGCACGCCGAGAAACAAAATGGCTGCGCCCATATGTAAACAAATATCATGTGGTGCCGACTGACCAATGAAAATCCTGGCGGCCCATAACAATGAGCGAAAAGAGTGCCGATACTCTAAAAGCCTTTATTTAGTGACGCTTGGTTTCACGCACGCGCCCTGTCTTATCAGATATCTTATCAGAGCTTTTAGGTCTAGCAATCGGTGTAGAGGGAAACGCATTAGCTTTTCGACAGGATGCCATCGGTCACACCAAAAAAGCGGTCGCTTTAGCAAGATTCGATTCCAACCCTAGTTACTTCGTCAGCACTTGGTTCGAAAGCCGTCTTATGCAGGTTTGCTCTTCTTGGCCGACTTAACATAGCAACGTGTTTACGCTGTCAGCCCTCTAATCCAACTTAGGCTTCTGCTGGCGGTGTAATGCTGCTTCGTTTTTCGTACAGTTTCATCTGATAATTTTTGTTGCATGTCGTTTCATACCACTCTATGCGGAGCAGGCGATAGCTAATAAAAAGATAGGTTGATACCACAAACATTTGTGTTTCCTTTTACACGATGGATTACACGGTATAAATAATCGCGCACTCACTTTCTATCCCTGTGGCCACGTAAACCAGCGCATTGGGGTATAATGCCAATTTCGCATGCGCGTGGAACAATTCAAGTTATCGTCCGAAGGAATGCATCTAATAAAGTTGTTGTTTGGGACGTGCCTTGTTCCCTTCCACGGCTCTGCCGAGAAGAGCGTGCCGGGATTGGTGACCCGGAATTGTGTTGCAGCCACCGGAGTTGTGCATCGAATTCACAATGGCTCAAAGGTGTTTAAAACTTCCGAAACGTCCGCCTTTTTCCTGCCCAACCCGCGCAGTTCGCGAGGACCTCCACCACGTATTCTGTGCATGCCCTCGTTTTGAACTCAAACGGAACTCCGTGAAGGCTTCTCTGGGCCTGCCTTTATGCGTCCGAATCTTTTCGCGGTAACTTCTTGGCCCGTAGTCGACTTCAGGAACGGCACATAGTGCAACAAAACTAGTATTAGCATTTCTTCACGACACTGGACCTGACAGAACATCGTAAATTCTTGCATACATGAATGTTTCGCCTGATTGTGTGGGCGAGTCAGGTGGTTTTATATTTGCGTGTTTATTTGTGTGTGTAAGAGAATTTTTGGTTTTATTTTCACCTTCATTTGGCACCCGCCGTGGTGGCTCAGTGGCTAAGGCGTTGCGCTGCTGAGCACGAAGTCGCGGGTTCGATTCCCAGCCGCGGCGGCCGCTTTTCTGATGGAGGCGAAAAGCGAAAACGCCCGTGTGTACGAGATTTCGGCGCACGTTGAAGATCCCCAGGTGGTCAAAATTAACCCGGAGTCCCCCACTACGGAGCGCCTCATCTCCTGCGTTGCGTCGGCGCGTTATACACTACAATCAATCAATCAACAACAATCAACCCAATCAATCAATCATCCAATCAATCAATCAATCAATCAATCAATCAATCAATCAACCTTCATTTGGCGCAGGTAGTCGGGCGGTTGGTCCGGCTGACCTCGCCAGTTTATTAAAGAGTTTCATCCTACCCGGATATAACTCACCTCGTTTGCTCCATGTAATCAAATAACCACACCGTGGCCTCACACAAGATTAACTGAAGATCGATTGATTGATATTTCAGAGTGCGTGTGCATTTAATCCCTGTCCTTCGCGAACTCGAGGCTTGTCCCAACGTGCACACTTTGCTTCGACTTCAGAAGTGCGCAAGGTGGCGCTTGTAACACATTAATCGTTAGGTTCGTTATTATTAGGTTCGCTAAGAGTAGGGCAAGTAAGCGGAACAAAACAGGCAGTCGGTTGTGAAAAACCGACGTCCGACTTCAAAGGCAGAGCCACTAATCATCATCTGTCATCATCACCACACCATCATCGTCGTCGTCGTCATCATCATCATCATCATAATATTCATCATCATCATCAACAACAACATCATCCAACCTAGCAATCGTGCTTAGCGCTCTGTACTCGATGTAGCCGCGGCATTCGTTACCTGCCGCTTTTCGTGTTGTCCCCCAGTTTCGGCATTTCGTCGCCTCCATTCCCAATCCCGCTTCTTCTTTCACCGCCCGCATTGGCTGCGTACTCGACAATACAAGGCGTACGAGCCGTGGCGAGAGTCGCGAGACCCGTCGAGACGTCGTGCGACCGAACCGGTGGGTCGGCAAAGCCAGTTGGTGAACCGCGCTTCGACTCGTCGTCTCCCTGGCAACGTCGCCAGCGCTGCGAAGGCCAGCTCTATTGATGAATCGACGCGTGTAGCTCGCCGCGTTGACGGATCGACGGGAAAATTTCGCCGACATACTCCACCTATTGCGCACGTAATGGCCGTAGAGGAAGGCAGGCAGCTTTTCTTGCAGCAGCTGTCAGGGCCGGTGCTGCGGAGTTCTTGATGCACGGCGCTTATAATGTCCACGAAAAAAGCGCGGTAAAAAAATTCGGCCAATGAAATTAATTTAAACAGGAACGAATAAATCTCCATTAACGAACCAACACCAACTCTGACTAGTCATCCCTTCCTCCCCTTTTCTCACGGTGCTCTAGTCGAAGGCGAAGCTCCAGATGTGCGGGGCACATTGAAGGGGCACCCACACCGTATTTTCGATCGAAGATAACATTGAAAAGAGGCAGCTATTCATAATTACGAAGGCCTGGAAGCACAGCTGTCAAATATTAAGGAGAAGGAGAGGGGGAAATGAGTCCTAATACGATTTTCGAGAGGAACTGTCTCCGGCAGTTTCGCCGTCAAGACTCGCTTCGGCAGGCCACAGGGGAAGCTCGAAATAAAGCGGGAAGGCGAAAAGCAGCACCGCCTCCGAAGCTGGCGAGAGAAAAGGAATGTATGAAGAAGTACTAGTGAACGAACCGGGGTCTACGCGAAACCGTGTGGTGTTGGAAATTATCCGTAAGCCGATTACCATCAAATCGCTCGAAAGAATCGAGCAAGAAGCAAATAAAGATGGCGCAAAGCGACTCCGGGCACTTCTAACGAAACCTCCAAACGAAGCAGGCACTGTCGAAGCGCTAAGACGTCCAATTCCGAATCTTGGATAATGACTTCTCGAATGGGATTATTAATCTCTTTGTCACGTTTGCGGGTTGTTTTTTCTTTTTAACGTGGCCTGCCAAGACGGGAAGCCTTCGATTTTGTTGTTGACTCATCAGCCGACGAAATTAATTGTGCCGTTTGCTTCAGTCCAAGTCGTTTGAATCACCGCGTCTCGAAGCTTGGTAATACATGAAGCCCAGCACAGCCGAGTCCAGAAAAAGTTCCTGCTGTACCCGCCCCTCTGCTCTCGCACCCCGCAAGTGTCCGTCAGTCAAAGCAGGCAACGCAATAGTATCGTTTCCACTGACAGCTGGTATCAGTAGAGCATTGTGATATTTAAAATTGAGGCAGTACTCGACGCGTGCTTTCCATTCGAAGGTATCCGCGTACTTGCCATGCGACAGTTTACGTGGTCAGGATGAAACGCACCCACGTTCACACCGCTATGAAAGGATGCACTCCCGTGCACGCCGAGTTGCCGCCTCCGAAATAAGCCGTGGCCACTCTTTACGCACTCTTTTTTCTGTGACGTCACATACTTTTTTCTGTGACGTCACATAATTTTGTTTGTGTGATTTCTAGTCGGCCTCTGAAGCCATCACGAAGAAACATGATGGCCAATTGTAGCGGGGCTTTTGGTTCCCTTGGGTCGTACCACTTGAATGCTAACATGCAGGTAACACAGTGAGCACTACGTACGTTTTTAGTGCAGGCCCATATTACGTCACTCCTACCATATTACGTCACTGTGGCGCGAAATTCAAAAGTTTTTCAACACTTCTTGCATTTCATACTGTTGGGGGGGGGGGTTAAAATGCCTTTAGTGGCTGGAACGGAGCTAAGTGAGTTACCAAGGGCTAGTACTTTCAAACTGAACAAAGTTGTACTTTTTCTTCATGGCCCCTCTAAGGTAGAATATAATCAACTCCTCGACGCCAAACACAGCGAGTATGAGCCCAAAATCACTTCTCGGGTGCACAGAGTTGCGGCTTGCTGAACGCCACGAGTAACGACAATACAGAACTCAACCGGCCTCCCTGAATTCGCGGTGTTAATGGGGAGGGGCGTCGGTGGCGCCGCCGAGGTATCGTGTCACTGTGTAGCAATCATACGCCGAGCTGGTGACCTAGCTTGTCTCTCACAAAACGCGTCACGGTTACGCAATCTGTGTGATTTGGCGGACCAGCGGGCAACCGCTTACGCTTTCACCGCGCCCTCCCGCAAACATCACCTCCTGTCCCACCCTCCTCTTTCATCCTCGATAATTTCCCGCACAACCCGCTGCTTTCCGATCTTACCCAAACAGCGGGATCTGTTTGCTCAGAGGATCCGGTAACAGGTCATCGGGCGTCGCGTGCCTCGAGCTGGCTCTTGCGGCTGCCGCTGTTTGTACAGCGTCTTCAAAGCGAACAACAGCAAAAAAATTCACAAGCGCCAAGGCGGGGATGCGGCTTTTAATCGGCTTTTCGGGGTGTCGAAACACGCTCGCTGTCTACTGTGCTACGCCGAACGGAACGTACAATGAGTGTAGAAACAACCCTAAAACACGCCGCCAGCAGCTTACCGGGCGCACGTTTCTTATCCATCGCTTGCGTGGAGTGCGCCGAGATCGGAATGACAATTTCTTTTTAGATGCGACTGCATCTCATTCACTCGCCTTGTCCCTCATCCGTCGGCGTTGTTGTCGGGGCCGCCCTCCCCCATTCTCCTCGCCGCGAGCTGCGCTCTCCGCCGCTCCCTCTCCACTCCGATAGCGACACTCTCTCGCGAGGGGGATTGGATTGGATTCGAATGGATTGGCTAGGCTGCATGATCTGGATTGGAAATAAAGTGGATTGGTTGGATTGTGTTGCGCATAGCCCGGCAGACGCACTGGCGCCGGGCTCCCTCAGTTATGCGCTTACGCGGTGCCTGCGCCGCTCGCCATCGTTCCAGCGCCGTTCCTCCGCTGTCAGCGAACGGACCCAGCGTCGCTCTACACAGGGTTCGCGAGGGATGGGAGATTTTTCGCTCAGAAAAGACTTTTAACTTGTTGGTTCCTCCATCTCATTGCTTCTGTGTTGTGCTGTGATTGCGTGTTGTTATGCGTATGCTCACGCGGGGGCATGTTATAATAAAATGCATTACTAAAAAGTACATCACACAGTGGGAAAAAAAAATACGGATATCTTTTACGAAGATGGTAATGTGATTGAGGGGAGCTGCAGTTATTGGCTTTGTGTGGTTGTTAAAGCCTGAAATCCCCCTCCCGATAAAATGCAGAGGTGGGTCTCTCCACACTTTCACGTTTGTGAGCATTCGCAATGACTTTCGGACACGAAAATATTCAGTTCAAGATAGTGCTCACGGCTTTTAAAGCAAAGCTTTCTGCACTGCGATAAATTATTCTGTGGCTCTTCCCAGATGCATGACTCAGTCGATGTGCTATCATGCGGACGACTCTCATTACTCCTGCTTACAGTCGAGCTATATACCTTAACGTCGCCGCCGTTAATGGAGGCTGTGGCAGTTTTAAAAATGATAGCCTTTATTGGGCTAATAAACGCGAAATGTCTGTCTGTCTGTCTGTCTGTCTGTCTGTCTGTCTGTCTGTCTGTCTGTCTGTCTGTGCCTCGATTCAGACACCGGGCCAAAATACAAAATAACTCTGAAACAAAAGTTTTACAGTCAAAGCTTTCCCAAACCACTAAACCTGAAATATACGTAATTTTTGTAAACATTGCTCAGCGAAAAGACACCATTAGGGCATATTTGAGGCGACACATCAATACCTAAGCGGTATTTGCGATGCTCGTTTCATTGAACCCATGTGTGCTCAATTTTTGCGCTAGCAAACGAAAAAGTGCGCATTGAAAACAGCGTTCTGACCTCCAAAAATACAAAAAGCGCTGGCGCCCCTAACTGCACATCGTGGAGGCATTCCGAGAAGTCAAACAGTAACGAAAGGTTAAAGCAGATGGCGCGCGAGCAGTAAAACGCGGGAAAATTGAATTCTTAAACCAACAGACGAGCATGAAATCCACAATACGTTTATGACTTTGCGAAATAACAAGTCACTGGATATTGATAACATTCAAATTCGACCTGTTAAATATGTCTTGCCGTTTATCACTTCCCCACTTGCTCACATCTTCAACTTGGCAATTTGAGTCTGGCATTTTTCCCGATGCCATGAAAAGGGCCAGAGTATCAGTTATATACAAAGGGGGAGACAGGAACAATGCCGCCAATTACAGACCAATCTCTGTTCTACCTGTTTTTCCAAAGGGCTTGAAAAAATTATAGGTTCCCGATTAACAACTTTTTCGATGCAAAAAAGTGCTAACTGAGTCTCAATTTGGCTTTCGGACAGGGAAATCCACAGAGTTGGCTTTATTGACCCTAAAAGAAAACTTCATAAGAAACATTGAGCAAAACTTGTATACAGTAGGTCTTTTTCTGGACTTCAGTAAGGCTTTCGACTTAATTGACCATGACGTTCTTACTGCTAAGCTTGCACATACGGTATTCGCGGAAAAACCTTGGGCCTTGCTTGACTCTTACCTGCACGGCCGACAGCAATGCGTTTTTATTAATAACCACAAGTCATCTCTTTTACCTGTCTCGCAGGGAGTACCTCAGGGTAGTGTGTTGGGGCCCCCTTTTATTTATTACTTACATAAACGACATTGTCCAGATGATGGCGAAGTTAAATTTATGATCTACGCTGACGATACCACTTTCACTGTTTCGATTTCTAATCTAGATAACATAATTGTAAAATGCAATGACGTCCCTTACAAGGTATCTTTATGGTGCAAATGAATAGGCTCAGAATTAATCCAACGAAAACGGAGGCCATCATCTTCCATGCTAAAAAACAAACAACTATCTTTTTCTCATCAGCTAAGTTATGAACACCAGCCTGTTTCCATTGTCAGTGACCACAAAATTCTAGGAGTATATTTTTCTTCAAACTTAAAGTGGGACACTCAAATCGACTTTCTTAGCAAAAAGTCGGCAGTTACAGGACTACTATCGCGTTGCCGTTGTATCCTTCCGCTAGAAACAAAGCTTCAAATCTACTACGCCCTATTTTATTCATACTTAAATTACTGTAGTTTGGTCTGGGCTACAACAACTAGAACCAACATGAATAGGATTAGTATCATACAGAAGAGAATTGTTCGACAAATATCAATCTAAATCGCACAGACACAACCCGAGAAGCCTTTGAAGAGCATAATTTGCTACGAGCCGATAAAATGTACGAGTTTCGCCTATTGCAAATGTTCAAGTTTTCGTCAACCAAAATTGTTAATTACCTCTCCTTTCTGGCATCGTTAAAACCTTACTCACAGGCTGTCAAAACTCGCTGCACCCGATATATGGGCGGTACCACACTTCCGTACAAATTACAAGTTTCAATCATTAGCTTCATAATATTCCCATGACTCTAAACAAACACCAAGAAACTACTGGATACAGCAGGAGGCAGCTTCGAAAATACATGGTGCATTGTAACACAAAAAAAAGATATCTGGAGTGTTCAGTCATTATTGTATCTAGCTTCCGTGTTCGACCTGACTGTTATGTGCAGTGTGCCTGTACAGTGTGTTGTACATCATGTTTGTTTCTGCTTTTCGTAGTTGTTGCATTGTGATTATGTATGGTGTATATGAATTTCTGCGTGAGAATGAATCTAAATTTTGAATTCTTCTGATCCAGTCAAAAAGTTTCGTTTCTTTTCCTTTCTTCCCGAATATGTTTCTTTATGAAATATTTTTGTGAATCTTGAGCAAAAAACGTGTCTTATTCCAGCTGTATTTATTTACCTTGTCTGCTATGCCTTGTAACGGCTTCCTGGCCTTGTCAAGCTAGTTCAAGCAGCTTTTAGCCAGGAAGTTCGTCCAGTTGATTCTGGGAAAAGAAACTTGAATTGAATTGAAATTGAATTGAGCAAACCTCAACCGTTTTCATAGTGGGAGGTGCGATACGGGAGGGGAAGAGCGTGAGAGGTGGGCGGCCATTTTTTTATCATTACTTAGAATTAGAATACTTAAAGAATTACTTTTACTTTTAAATTACCTTTTAGAATTAGAATTACTCAAAGAATTACTTTTACTTTTTACTTTTTAATTACTTTTACTAAAATTACTTTTAGAATTACTTAATAAATCCTTGGAAGTGATTCGTAATTGGTGCTCCAAATGGGATATGGAAATTAATTGTTAAAAGACCACGTGTATGACTGTGTCGAACAAGAAGATGCCACTTAGGTTTAATTACTATGTACGCAAAAAGCAAATAGCCCACACTACAAAGCTCAAATACCGTGGTGTCACCATTTCGAATAACCTCAATTTGAAGGATGATGTAAATAACATATGTGGATCTGCTCAGCGAAAACTTGGATTTTTGAAACGAAAATTGGCGCATGCAACACCTGCAGTTAAGCCTAAGGCTACACAGCCGTCGTACGTCCTTCTTTGAAATACGCTAGTGTTATATGGGACCCCTCCCAGCAATATCAGATTAACCAACTTGAACGCATACAGAGACCTGCAGTGCGGTTTATATTTTGAGCGTATCGCAAAACACCGTCCGTAACCACCTTGCTCGCTAGGGCAAATTTATCAACAATGGCAACACGCAGAAAAATCGCACGACTGAAGTTTTTGTACCAGCTCTATACTAATAAATTCAATTTAGATCAGTCGCTCTATATTAGTCCCGCCCTGGCAGAGTATCTCCCCGTGTGAATCACCCGTATGTTTTTACCCCTTACAATGCCAGAATTTAGGTTTCTAAATATTCTCCCCTTGTTAAGACAATAGAAGATTGGAATGCGCTTGATGCACAGATTTTTGATGACGCAATGACTGTACAGTCATTTGTACGGAAGTTGGACATGTACCCCTCGTGATGTGTTTATTTTGTTTCATTACTTGATGTGACGACAAGATGTGTCTATGCTCCCACCCTGTACCAGCCCAAAAAGGGCTAACAGGATTCGAAATAAAATAAACATACATCATGGTCCCCGGCATCCTTATTGGCGCCATGGTTGACGGCTGGCGGGGAGGCATGTCTACCTTCCTAAGAGGTTACATTCTGAGGACATGATTTACTCCTAGGGATCCTTGAGGCACCCATTCAATATGCGTCATAGTTTCGGTTCCAAAGCGGGGGGAAGTACAGTTGAACCACGTTATAACGAACACTGATTAGCGAATTATCGGCTATAGCGAACTAAATACAAACTTT
>CM023453.1:121776868-122033638 GCA_013339765.2 Haemaphysalis longicornis
GGCACTCCGTGTATTGCATGTGCAACATGGCAACTTTTAAGTGACAGTTGAACTCCCACTTTCACGTCTGCCCTATGAATTTACAATGGCCACTCGATAGACAATTGGTTGGAAGTCTTTTGGAAGACCTCTGAAATGGCCGTGTATCACAAGTATAAGACGTGTAAAGTAGGTGTAATATGTTCCCTGCGAGGCCCTAAAATACCAGAGCAGGGTATTTATGCTAGGCATTCGCCAACAATGGATCTATAGGCTCCGTGCGCTGGTATGGTGGCGACACCAGCGCCTGTACAACTAGCGCCATATACGGCCACTGGAGGCATTATCGGATGTTGTTGTCATCGCTTGCGCCATGGCTTGCGCCCTTCCCCGTACCGCCCGTGCTACGCTGCGATGACAGCTCTAACCAGCGCGCTCGTTTTAACGGTTTTATAGATATAGAATATATTGGCTCGTTTTCTTTTTCATATAAGAAAACCTCAAAACGTGGTCGCCAGCTACACGCCGCAAACGATGTTTACTGCATCCGGGAGGAGCTAGCGAACGCAACGGAGCCGTCCGATGTTTCCAGCAATGGCGTTGGGCATATGACAGACGTGACCCTGGGCTGCGACTTTTAGTTAGAGGCAGGTACACCCTTTGTCAAAATTTTGTGGGCCAATCCTAAGCCTTCTCGACCCCAAAGAAGTCAACGAATCGGCTTTACCTTTACGTGTGACAAAAGTATTTTTAGACAGTATGAAAGAACGGTGTTTTCTCTAGCTTTGCTGCATAAAAGGGTTCAGCCCCGCTCGGGACGTAAGCTTGTACATTGAATTTTTTGCAGCCTGCGCGTTCCCGGCTTGCGGCGTGGCCCACAAAATTTTGACAAAGACTGTACAGTGAATGGTTGTGAGGTCTGTTGTAAACACGCGGCTCACGCATCTCTGCACTTATTATGAGTTCAGTGTGAGTCTAAGCGAGGTAGGCGGGGGAAGATGCACGCGCAAGGCCGGGTGCCACGGCTCGCGTAAACATGCTGATGCAGTTGCTTTGTTCGTCAACTCATAACTGTGAGCACCGGGCAGCTATTGTTAAATTTTAGCGCCGGTATCAGCGCCGGTGTTCCAGCTCTGTCCGAATTAACGAAATGTTAGTCGTATGGAGTTGGCCGCGATATTTGCGCCAAAGCAGCCGCCGAGGCCGCACGGGCAGAACGTCCGCGCTTACACCTAGGAAGCGATAAGCAGCGATGAGCACCACAATACAGAAGAGGAATAACCGATACAGATTGGTAAAGCATAAGCAACACGTAATGCTAAAATGCCGGGGAAGCAAAAGCTCAGCGACAAAAAGAAAAAAGAAAACGACCGACACCGTCGCTGCTTCAAGATGATTGACGCGCATATTAATGGCCCATTCGTTTAGCTGCGGTGGTTGCCTGCGGGATCACTCCAGTTTCGTGTCAATCGTTACTGTGCGTCCTATTGCGTAGCAATCAGGTAAGATTGGTGGGATGTATGCTGGCGCGCTGTTTTCGTTCCCGATGAAGTTCGCGCTGCCTATGCAAGTTTCGCCGGGCGCCGTCTGTCGTAGGTCCCCCCCGAAATTGATAGCGGGTGTGCACAGAAACAAGATTCCAGAGTATAAACCATTCACACAAAACAGCGATACGAATGCTTATGGCCAGAAGTCGGTCGGCGCTGTTAACATTGCCCGTCGCACTGCGCGGGTTCGTCGCCGTCGCCTGTCCGCTTCATTTCAAGGGGACCGAGATAAACTATTTTTTCGTCAGCCTCCTCGCGACCTTTTTAAAATGTTGCGGAGCCGTAGACCCAGCAATACGTACAGAAATGCGCACTACTAGCTTGACTTTTTCACAATGACTGCGGAATCTCCGCCCGGAAAGCCGCTCTTTCGGGGTGACCAACACCGATTTTCGACGGCGCCGCTGTTCGGCGGCGCTGCGGTTGCGCTCGAAGCACCAGCGCACGAAGCCAGGCTCAAGTTTGCCCAGCGATGGCGGCGCTGATTTTATTGTCAAGTGGAGAATTTGTCCTTTCCAAGTAGCCGTGCCCAGCAGTGAGAGAGGTTTCCGCCGCACTTCCTGCGTGCTGAGTTAAGTGGCTAGTGCAGCCGGTGGGTGCTTTGTTCACATTCGCGAGTAGGGGTGACGGGTTCCTCAGGCGGGGCGTGAAGACGGAAATGGGTCGGGGAGTGCGACATCGTGCATGCCGAGCTGCACATGCCTTTATCAGGCGCGGCCGGGCGGGATGGAGGGCGTCTCCCTCGGTTCGGTAGAGCGGGAAAGAGCGGAAGCTTCCGCAGTAAATTTCGCGATGTCTAAAGTGGTAAAACTGTAAGCCAAGGACAAAACCCAATATTGTAGCGTGGTCGGATGCCGCAACACTAACAAGAAGGCGAAAGAGTGAAGAAACCGCTAAGGCGTTGCGCTGCTGAGCACGAGGTCGCGGGTTCGATTCCCGGCCGCGACCTCGTGGAGGCGAAAAGCAAAAACGCCCGTGTGTACGAGATTTCGACACACGATAAAGATCCCCAGGTGGTCAAAATTAATCCGGAGACCTCCACTACGGCGCGCCTCATCGCCTGCGCTGCGTCGGCGCGTTAAACCCCACAATCAATCAATCAAGAGTGAAGAAACCGTTCGTAAAATTCTGCAGATTCCCTGCAAAAGGTACCAAAAGGGAAGACGGCAAGCATGGATCACTGATGTTCGAAAGGTGAAAGAAGTTGGCATATTTTACTTTTATTTCCGCACTTTCAGTTTGCATTTCGTGTACAGTAATCTCTCGTTATAAGGAAGTCAGCGGGACGGCGGAAAATTTTGTTATAAACGGTATTTTGATATAAGTGACCACTCGAGAATAGCTAAAGCAATTGATCTTTATTCGTGCCACAACTGCGAGGAATCAAATCACAATTTATTCAGGAAAGCAAAATTTTTATTCAGGTGAAAAATGGCGTTGAGTTTTGGTTGTTTCAGGTACTCGCCGGGCGCGAGCAATAACCCCTGTTCCAATTTGACCAAGCATTGCATGAGGCTGTGGTTGCCGCTCATGCATCCAACTTTATTTCGCAGCAGGCGTAGGCATTCCTGCGTCTGCACCATAGTTGACACTTTACGTGGCTCTTCGTCCGCTGGATCTTCCTCCTCGTAGGGGTCACCAACAACAGTGTCAATTATCTCTGCATTCGTCGCTGGTGTGACCACTGGAGCCGCAGCGTCCACCAACACAAACGTCTCGAAGTCACCTTCGACCTCTTGGCTAGCAATTTTACGAACAGCCTCGTATAGATCGCTGCAATTCCGGTCATCGTCATTCTGGTCATCGTCAGGGTCGCCTAGAACGGTGCGGAAGAAGCCGGCATGCCCAAAGCAGTTGCGACCTTTGCAGGTGCGAGTTGAACCCTTCCATGAATAGTTGAGAAAATCGATCGCACCGAGCAAATCAATGTTGTACCTCTTACTGGCGTCATAAGCTGTGAGCATGCGCTACAAAAGAATCTTGCGCTGCAGCTTGCGGGTGGTTTTAATGATGCCCTGATCCATCGGTGGCACCAAAGCGAGCTCCTTAAGGTCATCGATCTTCCTGTGGCTGGGAAAAGTGTTAACTAAGAAAATCACTTGCCGATTCTTGGCGTCACTGGGCAATTTTTTTCGGAGGTGTGCTGCCTTGAAGTTAGCGAAAGAATAGTTTTTCGGCACCGCGTTGTCGACGGCACTGCTACTCTTACGTTTCGAGTGTCCGTGTTCGCGCAAAGTTGCGCCCACAAAACTGACGAAAGTCAAGGACCAAAATTCAATGACCAGAAGCACAGATTTCGGACGGTATTTATAGTCGGATAGCGCGAATCGAGTATGAGGGGCTGGAGAAAGTCGCCGGGGAAACACTAGATTGCGTTTACCCGCCATGATGACAGCCCTATTCGCCGCTGGATCGCCGCCGCCACTTCGCTCTGAGTGGGTCAATCTGTTCGTGCGCTTCAAGTAATGCGGCCTAAAATGCTTATGTTGGGGTTGGGGCCACAAGAAATTTCGAATCAAGCGATATTTCGAGTAAAGCGGTTTCGTTACAACGAGGGGTTACTATTTCGAAGTGCGAACTAGTGCTCAAAAATTTGTTCTGAACCCCCGACCACCCCTCTCTATTTTCTTAATGCGTGCTGCCAATGATAGTTTTCCTCTAAAACAAATGAACTCTGAAGTTTAGTTGGTGCCGCTCGATAACGTCCATATCCTCTTCAGACCCCGCGTGCAACATTTTGCACATTCAGATTTCAGCGTTCGGTGAACAACATTAGCTGAAAGCGAAACCTAAACAGTCTCCCCAAGCTACAGTACACACTGGTGGGATCATCTATTGGTGTTTCATGAAATGTAGGCACGAGGTGGTGCTCATACTAACAAGCAAGTAGAGTTCCTCTGTATAGCTCCCGCAGGGAGCTAAGAGTGGCGCGACTCTTTTCTTCACGCCGCCGTGATGACGTCACTCCGATTAACCACGTCGCGCAGAGAAGCCCACAATACGGCTGGCCGCCATCGACGCGGGCGGCGCCGCGCCCCGCCCAGGATCAGCAGTAGCAGCAACGTGAGCGACATCGCAGAAATCGAGCGTAGCCACCGTAATATAGTGCCTAGAATATACCAGTATATTCTAGGCACTATAACCGTAAGGCGCCGCTGACCGAAGCGCCCTCACCGTGCGTCGGCCGCCGTCGGAAGCGTGGCGGCGAGGCTCCTACACTCGCGACGGGCTGCTTTCCCGCAGCAATCCGGAAAACAAGATGTCGGGCGGTCCCGCAACTCTTAGCTCCCTGGGGGAGCTATATAGGGGAACTCTACAAGCAAAAATAGGGTCTTTCAGTCCGGAGGCTTTTTATCGACGACGCTAAAGTAAACAGTTTTCATGGGTTTACAAATGCTGTGACGCTTTTGATTTTCCTTTTACGAGCTCATGAAAGAGTAAGTTATCATTTAGCACCGCTATTTCTGTCTCGAATTTTCTGTTTTCCTCTTCATTTCACTTGTAAAATCAATGTGCAACGAGTTGCTCGTCAGGACGTGGCTACATTTGGCAGACGCCACAATTTTTACATGCGGTTTCGCTCAATTTAAATTAGGGGTCTATTTATCGGAAACAAATCATAAAAGATATATCTGCTCTCGAAATTCTTGAGTGGATTGAAGCGAATGGGGACAAGCAGCACCGATTCCATGTTGTTTCTTTTGTGCGAGGTTTCCTTTTCTCTGAAAGACTTAGAAATCTATGACAAGGGATTGAGGCCTTCCCAAGATAAAGTTTTTCAGGCCTGTCAGGTTGGGCTTCCCAGAATGAACTTCTTCACTGGGAACTTAGGATTGAAGGGAATAATTCGCTCGTCAACGCAGTTGTTTGGTGAGCACGGCAGTGTGAGGCAACGTTTCTAATAGTGTCATGAAGAGGACTGACGTTCCATTGCAGATCGGCTTGTTTATCCTCGTCGGAAACATCGGGGGGCACGCGCACACGCACACACGCACACACACACACGCACGCACACGCACGCGCACGCACACGCGTGCACACGCACACACGCGCACACAACACAACACACACAGTGTCTAGGCCATCATGTTTCGTGGTTTTTTGGCCGTTTAGTCCCAGTGTGCAATATACTGCCCATCTGATAACTTTTCAGAGAAACGTCGTAGAAAATAAAGAATGATATCACAATCCTGTAAATCGAGTGGCTGAGGCCCCTGTCAGGCTACGCCCGCCTGTAGTATCAGCCTCCCCTTGGTTTTGCCAAGAAATAAAAATCAAATACTCAAATACTCAAATACTTTGAAAAATGCAATTAATAAAAAAACATACTAGTTTTTACTACATCATGTTTCGGGTCTCAGGAGTATATAGGGCTAGTGCGGTCCTACTTAAACGGCACAGGCAGTGCCTCGTGGCAGACAGGGCGGCATATTTTGCTCGTTTGTGCCCGGCGAGGTCCGCCGCCCCAAGCACCACAGAACAGAGCCTTTACGCGCACAAAATAAGCAATTCTGCCTACTTTTATGTTTGCGGATGGCTCAACAGTTACAAAAATTCCCCGCATTTCCCCGAGGGGAAGAATGTGAAAGTGCGAATGCACGAGTTGAATTTGCGCGGTTGGTAATGTTTCGCGAAAAAGAGATCACACACACACACACAACTACAAAGAAAGAAAGATGCATTTATTCACAGACACCTATTTGTGTTGTCGTTGTACTTGATTGATAGAGCGGATCTCAGCTTTGAAATTTCGTGTCCAGTACTCCTTTAAGCAGGAGCATTAGCCCTTCTCACGCCCGATTCTTGGCCAATCCCCCACGTGGGTATGTGCCATGTCAGCGGGCCAGGCAGCGTGCGCCCATCTCCCCCCGTTGCCAAGGAAGACGAGGAGATTCCTGGCCAATCCCCCACGTGGGTATGTGCCATGTCAGCGGCCAGGCTGCGCGCGCCCATCTCCACGTGCGCGGACATCGTCGGTGGACACAGGTTCAGGGTTGCTTAAGAAGTGCATTCGCACTTAAAAACAAGGCTGGAACATCACCAAAGAATAAATTATGTTGGTCTCTATACAAATGTTTATAACTAGAGCGCAGGTTGCATTCTGAGAAGCCATCTGATCACCTCAACGCTTGGTTCCAGCATTTCTTCGTCAACAGCGTGTGTCGGAGAACATGTTGGTTCTACATTTAAGTGATTCCCTCGCACGCAGGAACGTCAGCATAACCACATTACACATCACGAATTGATGCGGGTACATTTTTCGGGTGACATGTGCACTAATTTCGATGTTCGACAGTTTCAATAGCAGCTCGTCATGCTAACATTTAAACAATGCGTTTTATCTGCTGCTATGTGTCCTGCATTGGACGCACAGATTGCTTATACCATGCGTGCGGCAACTCCGTGGACAATTTCTGCTCGGCCACCGTCGCCGTGTGTTAACCCCAGCCGCAGGCCGACAGTCTTGCAGCAGCTTAATCGTAAAAAAAGAAAACAAAACGCGCTTTGGGTTTGTCCCGTACAGAAACGAAACAAAAGATTATGTACGTGCAGTATCGAGAAAATTAGAGAAATTTAGAGAACTGCACGTCTGCTCTATATGCATTCCTACGCCGCTTCTGTTCATTTTGAGGCTTTTAATTGCGGCCAGATTGACGGTTTTCTGATTTTTTTTCGCTTTCTTGTTTGTTTTCCTTGGTTTGTGTTATCTTGGAACCAATAAACCGGTGAGTGCGGTGAATTGGTCTTCCTTTTGTTTCGTTAGTTCCGTTCTAGCTATATTGATATTTTTGGTTTTTCTTATACAAATAACATACATTTACGCTACTATACGACAGATACGTTACTTCGCTAATTATGCCCTTTTGTGCAAATGCAAGCTTTTAGCGTTTGGTGCGTTTCAATAATTTTGTTGTCTTGTTCGGGTTGTATTCCGGCTTCTTTGTAATTGTGTTTTATTAATATTGCGATTGTTGTGAATAAGGTAGACTTTTCGATATAGCAAGTTCATTTTTATTCTTTTTCCCTTTATGTCTTCTTAATTTCACTCGACCAATGGTCTACAGTTGCACTATTACGATGGGTTAACTTCGACCTCCCATTGTGCGTTATTGTTCAAAGGCCAAGCATTACACAGATTGTGCTCTCGGGTATTAGCGAAAACTGCTGACGGATTGAAATTTATATTCCATATTATTTGCTTGCTCCCAGTGTGTTTTAAACTATTAATTTGACTCCCACCATGTTCCAGGGCTTTATGAACGGCCCTGTTTCGGTTGCTGGCGTAGTTGCTGGCGTCTGGTTTTTTTTTTTGTCCGCAGGTTAAGTAGCCTTTATTTTTTAGTATTCTTCATGTCTTCCTATTTATTGGAAACCGCAGAACAGTTCATGTACGGCCTACTTCGCGCAGTCCCGCTGGCCCTGCGCACGGGGTACGCGGACCGACGAAGCGCGTTATGAGCAAAAGATGCGGCGCGGATGGACAGGTGGCGCCACTGGTTCAAATTCAGTGGCGCCACCATACCAGCGCAAGGGGGGCTCATAGGCACAATAGGTTTACAAATTGCATGGGTGACAAATGAAATGGTTTCTAAGCAATATGCGTGCCTGTATTAGCTGCGTTATTTCTCGTTATTTTAAGTTGTGTTCTGAGGGCGTTAAAACGATGTGATTGCGGTTTTTTTATCCTACATTTACTAGCACTACTATATATAAAATAGTTACACACCACATTCTGTGTACTAATGTAAATTAAAAGTAATATTAAAAGTAATACGCCAGAAGCTGTTCTGTTGTTACCGTGAGCGGTCACTCTAACCCATAGCTGTACTCCAAGCGGGTCAAACTTGTGACGAGCGCTGCGAACAAACATGCCCTTAAAGACAAACAAAATGAAAGTGTGGCACTTTACCCACTCCTCTCTAATAGCATGTGCCCTTTTAATGCGTCTTTCGTATGAGGCAGTTCATTATTTCAAGCGTCTCAAATAATACGTTAACGGAATTAGTCCCGTTTACGTCACAATTCTTGCAAACCTCAATGTACCCGCAGTCCATAAAATCCGGATGTTCGAAGGGCGAACACGCGAAGGAAGTACCAAACAAGTGAAAAATACCCCTTGACAAGCTGAAAAGCTGTTACCTTGCTGACACGAATACGGCAGCCGACGACCGCCGAACAACGAGTTTCATCCCGTGAAATCTCCGAGGCACTCGGCCGGTAGGGCGGCGCGTAGCAGACGACGCGTCTCTAGCGGACGACAAGAGAAGCCCCGGCAAAAATGAACTCAGTGGCTACTCTAAATGTAAAACGGACTTGGTGGACACGTACTAACGCGAATGGTTTCATAAGTCGACGTAAAATTTTGCCCGGACCTCATCTTAGCTCGAGAAATGCAGCACGCGCGCAGCAATAAAAGCATGCGCCAAAGCTGCAATGTACTAAAACAGAGAGGTGTGTCATACGGGGCCGATGGAGGCAGGGGGGTGGTGTTTCTTTTGAGATTAACATTCTGATGAGGAACTCCTGTTGTAAGCGGCACCCCTGGAGGCCGTTGCTTGTCAGCCTGGTCTTAAAAGTTTTGTTTGTTAAATATTTCCTTATTTTTTCCCTAAACAGTCTCATTTCTTCACCTAAAGTGTTATAAAATACCTTAAACAATTGTGAAGTTTTATTTTACAAACTTTAGGAGCCGCGGGCTGCAACAGCAGTGTTCTGGGGAACGCCTGCGCTCCGTATAATTTTTTCATGGCAAAAAGGATTCACACTCTCGATTGGTTTTCCCCCGAAGGACACACCTTACCTTCTAGTACACGGTACCAAAGCAGAGTCGGCCCCGCATACTCCCGTATGATGATGATTATTATTATTATTATTATCATTATTTTTATTGATGCTTAGCGGATTCCCCTTGTAACTGGGTGGTGTTGGACAGCGACCTTAGTCGTAACGCCACTGTAAAATCACCTCGCGAAAGAAAACGAAAATTCCTTTATGGAATTTTTCTGCTAGTCTGACTTCTTTGTTGGCATGTCTTTCCAGGTTCTTCTCTGCTTTTTTTCCACCAACATTCCAACCTTCTCTGACTAACTTCCACCTGTGTCCAATTCACTTTTCCGTCAACTTTAAAGCCAATAGCTTGCGGAAACTGGATGTGTCCCTCACTGAGGACTGGACGTTTACCTTTGCACACTGTCACAATATGTCGCATAGTTTCTGGCTCCCTGCCGCAGCCTGCGCACAGTTCTTCCTGCACCATCTCACGGATACGTGTTTTTGTCCGTAAGAAACCAGAGCAGGGAGACTGCAGCGCCCTCTACCCACCTTTCCGAGGCGTATAGGCCATGGGCTAAGATTTCTGGTTTTTTTTTTTTTGTTCGCTAGTTTGATTACATGCTTGGTTCCTCGTAGCTCTCTAAGGAGCTTAAAAAATGTTGGAGCTTCTCTTGTGGGCGGTACCCGACATGGTTTGGTGGCCGGGTTTTCAGAGCTTGGTAGTCAATCCGCTTGGAAACACCTTCCGTTTAAATAATGAGCGACACATGCTTTGTTCTCGGTGGCAAGTTTTCGCCGGCCGGAGCGAAGAGAATGAGACCAAAACTGAAATGAACAAGGACGGATACACCAAAGTCCGCTAAAAAAATGCTTGCAACACAGCTACGACAGAAGCAAGACGCCATCATGCATTGCAAATTATCGGAAGACCGAAACAGAATCCACGAGTTGAAACCACTGTATTCCTAGTTACAAATGAAATAGAGAATTTCGGCTACTCAGCCTGCAACTGCGGGTAATAGAAATGTCCCCGCTTAGGAAGCGAAATAATGAACTTCTCAAAAATTTCGCCTCTTCTCAGCCCCTTGGGCCAGCCCCACTAAAGGTCCCAGGTTGTTCGCAATGTTCGCAACCAAAGACCCGCTAAAATACGCAACTTGCGCCGGGTGAACTTCTTTGCTTACACATTGCTGGTAACACTCCTAAATGAAAGATTAGGACGACGCCGCTTCTTGGTGCAAAGTATTTTGCAGACGACGGAGGGAGGTTTGGGTGTGCCACTGCATTTTTCATGATTATTCCGCGGTGGCAGCTAGTGGCCCCTCATGCGTTACCTTCATTAAGTGGAGTATATATCTCATGTCAGTGAATGCTTGTACTGTCTATCCGTAGACAGAGAGAGGCAGGTGAACTAAAAACGACGGGGAGCATGTGGAAAGAAATTACGCGAGAGAAAGTTCTAAGCAATGGCGATGCCGTGGCCCTTCTGCTGGATTTTCTTCTGACCTGTTGACCGTCAAAAATCACTTGGCTGCTGCAACCTTTGGCGCTGCAGGCGTAATCATGCTAGAGCGGAGTTTATTGTAGCCTGTGGCGAATGTGGGTGTGTGTGTGTGTGTGTGTGCGTGCGTGCGTACGCGCGTGCGTGTGCGTGTGCGTTTGTGTGTGTGCGTGCGTGCGTGCGTGCGTGTGTGTGTGCGTGCGTGCGTGCGTGCGTGCGTGCGTGCGTGCGTGCGTGTGTGTGTGTGTGTGTGTGTGTGTGTGTGTGTGTGGAGGGGGGGGTGAACACGTCCAAATGAAGACTGGGCTTCAGCCAGATTTTGTAACCGGATTTTGTAACCGAACTCCCCGAGAGGACGTCAGCAGCACTATGCTTCGTCTTCGCCCTCTTTGTAGTCATTACCCAGGCGGCACAGAAAGTGTGCCCAAAGACCGGCCCGTCTATGGCCGCTTTCTGGCATGTCCGGCCAGCATCCAGGTTCTGGCAGCCACTGATTATGCGTGTGACGGCCAACATTCGGCAACCATCGCTTCGGTATTTTTCCGTCCGCCCGTGTCCGGACGCACAACGGCAGCTAACCGGCTGCCAGATATTCAGTTCTCTTACGGCTGCCGATGTTGAGAAAGAGAACGGCCGAAGTACGGCCTTAGGGCATCCGTTTTTTTCTTCGGGAAGCGGTAATCGGCCGAAGCACGGCAAGCGACCGGCCACAGAATATGCGTATTCTTGCGGCAGTTGGTGTTCGAAAGGAGACCGGCCGGAGCGCGGCTGCCGTGAATTCGTTGTTTCAACGGTGAACCGCGCGTCCGGCCGGTTAGCATATCCGGCAACCAGTGTTATGAAGGATACCGGCCGACGTACGGCCCCCAGAATATACGTTTTTCAATTCGGTTAGCTGTCCTCGGCCGAATTACGGCAAGGAATGGCCACAGAATATTTGGCAACCGGTGTTCAAGAGGAGACCGGCCTTACGTAAGGTATCTGGTTATACGTCATTTTTCGGCCAACGCCATACAGCTGAACAACGGCACGCGCCTGGGCGCCGAGAATTCATGCACAGACAAAGGAGACCGACCGGTTTTTCTGGGGGAGAAAAAGCCGTTTAGTGAGCCGAACGACGGGACGCGTTTTTTCATCCGCTCCGTGTTTTTACGTTTTAAATGAACGAAAATCGTTTGTCAAACAGTAATGAGTGTTCTCGGTGAACCGGCAAGGTGCAAGGACTCACTGGACGTTAGCAGGGAACCTTTTAGGCCAGCGAAATGTCATTTATTGCCACAAGAAGACTGTGCCACACCGACGGGTGAGCTAAGCCTCGCCAGTCATCGCCGCTACCAACGCCTCTGCCGCCGGCTTCGTCGACGCATCAGCTCGAGGCTATTCGCCCCCTCAAGAAATGGAGAGCATTGGAGACATCGACCCGCAGAGATGTCCGATCCGAGATGGAGATGGTTTACCAAAATAACTGGCCTTCAAGGGCGTCGAGCAAGCGGCCACCACGCAGGAGGTAAACCGCCACCATGTCAAGGACTCCCCACCAAAAGAAAGGCAAGTGCGAGCAAAAGCGCAAGTGATTCTGCTTACAATGAAACTGCGACAAGAAATATTGCACTATGTTGTTGGTGATAAACGTAGAAGAGACTCGCTCGTGCCTTGGTAGAGGATCAACTTCATGCCCTGCACTATTGTACTTGATGGGATTTTACGACGCCTATTTAGAAAAAAAAATTAACTTTAAATTTGCGATAACAACACAGGCCTTGTCACTGACGAAAGCCTAGCTGTTAATTTAGTTCCGATGTTTGAAGGTTGAGCTCAGCTACTCTTGGGGATATGACTCATTTGATTAAACATAATCGCCAGCATCCTAGGAAACATGGATTTTGTCAGGATTTTCTTGCTCAACGCAGATTGTTCAGTTCACGTACGATTTGGCTCTTGCAATAGATAAGCTTAAAGTGGTTGACTGTATATTCTTGGACTGCAAAAAAGCAAATGATGGTGTCACAAACTCGAGCGTACGACGTCTAAAAGTACCTTATAAATTTTTCATTTCATTTGTACAGCGCCTAATTCTTCTTGCAGTCGTTCGATTCATTCAGTTCGGTTCCATTCGCCCCGAGACAATATGGAGCTTTCTCGAACGAAGAGACGGCAACACGATCACTCGTCGGCTCGCCGGCGAGAAAACAACAAAAATAAAACCTTCGCCGCTCCGGTTTCGTCGAAGCTTCCAGTACTTTCGAGGAGGTGCGCGTGGCTTTTGCCAGTGCTAAAGAGCGTCGATGATTCTAGAAGGGAGAAGCGTGAAGTTATTCGCTGACGGCGGCGGGCGCGTTGTGTGTTGTGCTCTTCATCTCCGCGCCGGCACGGTTATAAAAAGAGAAGCCGCGCCTAAGCAAACCAGCTACGTTTGGCAGTCGTGATGTGACAACGGCACCTGTCAGTTTGTGCATCACACCATCGGCGACCCGCACCCTGGAGGACTCCAACGTACTCCCGGGCCTCGAATCACCGTGATCGTCCCGGACGGCCTGGCCTACAACGAAGCCGCGCTTCCCTGGTAGCCGAATCGCCTCCGACAGCGGTGCATCGTCCCGCCCGGTCGGTGAATATGCTTGGACTCTGTCTATCATAAGCATCGAACTGTTCGTTTTATTTTTTTGTTAACTGCTACGCTTCGTAATATTCATTTGTTAGCGCTCCTGTTTGTATCATTTTGTCTAATTGGACTGTTTCTTGTATTTGAATTCCATCTAAGTTGTCTGTCATTATCGATCCGTTACGTCGGGCCTTGTGTTTGTAACTTGCTTTGTCTAAATATAAGTCTTTGTGCTGTTTTTCGTTCAGGGCTCTTGCTCATTCTTGCCGCTCTGGTCGGCGAAAGCCGCCACATCAGACGGCCACCCCCTTTGTCACCTGTGCCCTGTGGATCGGTGGGGTTTGTTGGCTCTCTGGAGTCGACTCCCCATATCTTCCGACAGTGCACCCTAATTTAAGGAACCGGGTGACAGATGGTGTTCCATATCACCTTCTGCGTAGTACATTCATCCTATGAACTGAATGAATCGGTTTTTGCATTGTTATTACTATTGGCCCTATAGCTTTGTTTCAAAAGTACTGTGTAGTTTACCGGACTATAGCGAATGAACTGCAGCTTTATTCGAATTTACTAATATCCTGGTGTGCTGATTCAGAAAAGTTTTTGGGTGTTAAACAGTGTGTTAACGGCACCGTTACAAGAAAACCTTCATTTCATTGAATAAGTATATCGTAAATTATGCTGCTGTGACAACGGCCGAGGAATATAAATACCTAGGAGTTTATTTAGGGAGTGTGGTTCTAGAGGTTAAATAGGCAGGTTGACACCATTTAAAGTTACGGCTGCATATGTTTTTGGCTTTTTGAAACGAAATTTCAGTGAAATTCCAACTAACTGAAAAGAACAACCGTATTTCACTCATGTGCGCTCAATCTTGGAGTACGCATGTGTTTTCGTGGATCCCTACACCAAAGAGCTGGTTGATACGCTCGAAAACATACAGAATATGTCAGTGCGATTCGTATTTGGTAATTGGCACGCTCAACTTAGTATCAGAGAAAGTTAAAGCACACTGAAATTGCAGGACGTGAAAGATCACAGACGAAACCACAGGTTGAACTTTTTTCGTAATATCTATCATTCGAAAACTGGAGTAGAAGGGGATAAGTATGTCCCAAGCGCCACATTCTACATATCGCCAAAGTGGGACCGCTAGCTTAAAGCAAATTATTAACTTTCCTGTAAGGTGACGCCTTGCGCGATTCATTTTATTTTACATCAATACTGCAGTGTAATTATCTTCCCACGTATGATTGCATTAACTGTTTATATTGACGATTTTCAGCGCGCTAGGTAGAATTATTTTGTTATTTTGTCTCATATTTAATGCTTAGTGTTATGTATCTCCCTTCTGTAATGCATGCAAAGTCAAGCATGCATCAATAAATAAATAAATAAATAAATAAATAAATAAATATAAATAAATAAACAATGAATAAAAAATAAATAAATAAATAAATAAATAAATAAATAAATAAATAAATAAATAAATAAATAAATAAAAATAAAAAAATAAATAAATAAACTTCCAGAAGCGCAAGTCTGCCTCCGATAGGTTGAGAACCCTACGCATTCAACCTTGACCAATAAAATATTTATTGCCCTATTTGTTGCAGTATGCAAGGTTACCTATATGCATGCTACCATTGCTATGTTATTGGTTGGAAAACAATTATGTAACTCTAATTTTACGCCTTTCCTTGCGTGAACACAGAGGGATACAACTGCAGCCGCCTGAAGCAGGGCGTCATTCGCAACGCGTCTAGAATTTTTGGAACGTAGTATGACATTAGAAGAAAATTAAGTTCTTTTGTACTATTAAGTGGTCTGGACGTAACTCATGAAAACAACATTAAAATAGATTGAAAATGAAAGTACCTGTTCGCTCCTTCTTAGGATCAGCCCTGCGCAAGATCATCAGAAAAAGTTGAATCGAGTAGAAAATGTCTTTGCAAGAAAAATGGGCAAAAAATGGACATACTTTTTTGTGAAGGAGTTATATTAATGCTCCTGAGTGTTTTGTTGAGAACCAAAACGCTTCGTAAAGGCATTCACACCGGTTTTATATCCATCAAAATTGGTCAAGCAACTGTTATAAAATAGTTTATGTAGTCATAGCATGAAAGTGTTCCGGAATATTGCCCTAAAAGAAATTGGCTAAAAGCGGCGCAATTTATCTCTCTGAAATTCAACCCACTAAAGTATGCGCCCTCCGCCGTCCCCCCCCCTCCACCTCCTCTTTCCCCGTTTATTACAGGTAACCCGCCCCACAGAGGATATCAGGATCTGGACAATACATCTATTCAAGCTCTACAAAGAACTGAATATTTTCTGTGTTCGGCAGTAAAAGAGGCACAGCAATTAAAGGAACGACAATTTGTGAGCACTGTTTAATAAACGAATTTTGCTGTCAACTGAGGCTGGTAATTAAGCAAGGCTGCGCTGAAAGCTTGACGGCTGGTGGTTGCACGCGAGCTCACTTTGATGTGGCTGCATTGGACCCAAAATGCTGGGTTTGTGCTGCTTCTGCACTGCGCGAATGAGTCATCTGCTTGCGCGACATGCAGTGACCGGCCTCAGTACAGTTAACGTACTGTGGCTGAACTCCAATGCCCGTAGCACGGCCGTATTTCCGGCAGCTTTAGTCCGGCTGGAGTCCGACGACCGTATCTCGGCTGTCCTCCGGCGGCCGTATTTCGGCCGTACACGGGTGGCTTTGGAATGGCCGGAGCCCTACGGCTGGAATCTGGCCGTACGGCCGTAAGCCGGTCGAATGGCCGACGGACACTGGCCGTTGGACAGCCATGGGAGTACGGCCGTATACGGCCAGAAGGCCCACATTTGGACATGGGCCGAACATGGCTGCCGGAAAACGGCCGGAATGAAAATCACCGGCCAAAGTCCTGTGCTGCAGTCCTGTGCTGCCTGGGTAGCAGCGACAGGTTCGGCACTTCTGACCTAAGATATGATGTTATCTTCTGTTAGAGCACCATACACACCAACATCGACGTAGCTCGCAAAGAATGCGTCTTCCGAAAGTCAGCAATGTGCAATTTTGTTTTCTAGTTTTCCTTCTCTATTCTACGAAGCCTCGTGGGGAGGGAGCAGCTCCATTTCGCTCGCCGCGTACCAGGCTCCAAGGTACCTGCGCGAAGGCGCGCAGTTTGAATTATCTGAGCCGAACGGGCTTCTTTATACCTGTACTTCTATGGATACTCCGGGAAACCAAATGTCACATTTCGATTTATCCATCGATTCAAATTATTGAAGTTGGAATTAACGAGCTATCAGTGTACAGTAAAACCTCGTTATTTCGAACCTCAAGGGAGTGAAAAAAATGTCCGAGTTATAGGAATGTCGTTTTATTGATTGAATAACAGAAACCCACATTTTCAGTTCTTTTATTCCATACCTTTACTTTGAGAAGAAGTCCGTGATGCTTGTTTGCTTTTTGCGAACAGCTGAGGCGAAATGACTAGATTGCGGTCATGTAACAATCCCTCTAGCGCAAGCGTATTGCCTGGAACATCGTAGCACAACTCCTCTAGAACGACGAGATCGTCCACTGCTTCTTTTGAGGTGTGACGCACCGGGCATACGCCGCGGTGGCTCAGTGGCTAAGTCGGTGTGCTGCTGAGCACGAGGTCGCGGGTTCGATTCCCGGCCGCGGAGGCCGCTTTTGTGATGGAAGCGAAAAGCAAAAACGCCCGCGTATTCGAGATTTCAGCACATGTTAAAGATACCCAGGTGGTCAAAATTAATCGGAAGCCTTCCACTGCGGCTCGCATCATCGCCTGCGTTTGGTCGGCGCGTTAAACGCGTTAAACTCTACAATCAATCAAATCAACTACGCAACAGGCGTAGCATATTGCACGGGTTTTCTTCGTCGGTCGCCTCACCCGCCACACTGAAGGCAGCGCTGATGATTTGGTCATCGGTCAACTGGCCGCCGACAACAACGCCGTCATCAATTGCAATGTAGTCGGCACGCTGCACTTCGGAGGGAAGCAGACCAAAGAATGCCATACCTTCATCCTCCACTTCTGTCGCTTCGGGCTCCGGGCGGCGTTCCGTGTTTTCAGAAGCCTCGAGCCGCACAAATCCACTGTGGCCAAAACAGTTCGCCACAACTGCGAATCGTGTGAATCTAAATTGCGTGATGGTTGTAGACGGTAACGATGCGTGCTCCGAAAACTCGTTTCAGTTGCGCCGTCCTTGACTTACCCCCAGTCCAAATTAACCGGTGCGCGCGCAATTTTGAGTCGAATTAGCGAGTGTTTGTCTCCCGAGGGCTACGTACATTTTGAAGGAAGGGTGTGCGAACGACAAATTATCCGAACTCCCGAATTAATGCGAGCAGAATTAACGAGAGTCTACTGTATATCTATGCGGAGTGTGTACCTATGCGGAGCGCGGGCGAAACAATGCTGAAAAGAGGGGAGAGGCAAGAGTGCGGCGCTGATAAAATATATCGGTGTATTGTGACACTAAGACCTACCCCTTCCACCATCCCCAAACCCTGGCTACACCCTTGCCCACAGGGGATTGACCGGGAGTCTGGAGCTTTGAGGGGAAAGTGTGCCCGCTTCATATAATCAACCGCCCCGCACATAAGAATAGGGCGTGACGCTTGTGAGTAGAACAGCTGCGCTTCAGCTGCGGAGAAACCTCATTCTACGCAAGCTGTGGTGAGTGTCACTCTAATTCCTTGCGCAAGTAGCCCTGTAAGGCGAATAAAACGACATCGAATAAAGGTACGCAACCACGGTTCGCGGAAAACCAGGCCTCAATTGTTGGGATGAGAGCAGTGTAAACGCCGAAAAATTGGATTCAATTGCGCAAAAGCCGGTCCCATTCATCATGGAAAATGCCAGAAGGAAAAGAACAACTGTGACTGCTGGCACGAGAAGAGAGGGTGTTACTTGACAGGGGCGGGAGAAGACGTTATAGTTTTTGCGACATTTCAAGAAAAGCAAGAAGTTGCCTAGACAATTTTTTCTAACGCTGGCGCGATTAAAAATGTTGGCCGTGCGACGAATGTTTATTTGTGGTATGGCTTTGTAAAGACGATAGTCTTCCTTGGGCTACCTAAATGCGAAAATTTTGGTCTGTCTGTCGGTCTGTGGTGCGATTCAGCCACCCGGCCAAAGGGCAACGAAAGCTGCGCAATAGTCTAATATACTCACAGCCAAATCTGAACGTCTAAGTCCGGTGTCAGTGCTCATACTTGTCAACATTGTAGAACAAGCACAAGATATTACGTAAACATAAGGCAGAAAATCAACACGTGTGGGGTGTTTGCCGTGTCCCTTTAAGAAACAATTCATGGATGCTTCGTTTTTGCGACCGCAAACGAAATACATGAACGGCAGAAAGCCGTCGCCTGCTGTTGCCAGAGCTACCTCCTGGCGGCATTTCAGAAATCAAACGGTTATAGCAACGAAAGGTTCCGCTAGATGGGTTCCACGTTCTGCTTGGAACGCCCGTGCAGTAGGGCATCGTGGTTATATAAATGTTGTAGTAGGGTGCCTCATTTCACCCGCGTCTCCGCTTTACGACAGCGCTGGCATCGAGACACCCAGCTTTGAGCAGCAGAACGCGGTAAATTTAAATTGACTTGAGCAAACCTCTCGTTCGTTATCTTAGGACGAACGAGACGGGAACGTAAAAGCATGAGAGGTGAGCGAGAAACAGAAGGGAGGCCTTTACTTACAGGGGCGCCAGTCGAGTATCGTCTTTCGGCGACATTTGCAAAGAAAGGAGCTGATGCGCGGTCATTTTTAGTAACGGTTATGAAGCGGCCTGTGGTAGGGGCTATCTTGCATTTTAGTTCTTGTGATGGACACTAGAGAACAGTGTGACAAGGTGTTTAAATGTGTTTTCTGTGCCCGGGCCACTGTGGAGCCCGTCGCAGTAAAGGAGCAATAAGCGCACATCGGTGGTTAATTGCTGCGGACGCTTTTTGCAGACTCGTACCGGGTGCGCACGTTCGCCAGTGGAGCCAAGTAATGCTGGTGCGCTAAAAATTGCTGTAGCTTTTAAATGCATAGCATTTTAGTAACTCACAATGTCACGCGGCGTTGGCGTGCCTTGTCGTAGTCCGCATGCGCGTCTTGTCGTAGTCCGCATGCGCGTCTTGTCGTAGTCCGCAGGCGCGCCTTGTCGTAGTCCGCAGCCAGGATAAGTTTCCGGTGCCCGGTTTCGAACCCATGACGCCGCGGGCGGAACGCAAGGTGCCCGGCGCACTACCGACCGAGCCACGAAACCGACACAGATTTCGATGCACCGAACGCGCCTTATATCCTTCACTCATTTCTCGTTTGTTTCGAAAGCGCCACAAGTTGTCCCGCGCCTCCAAAAAATGGCGACACGGGTCCCGCGATCGAGAGATACGACTTGCCGGCGCACCCCTCGGAAATGCTGTGCATTTGATCGTGCCCCTCGCGAGGGGGATGTTTGTAGATCGCCTGCTCATCATGGCGACCCGAGCAGCTTTCAGAGGTCGCTCCATGCTTCATCCCGCAGTTAGCACACAGAGATTCTTGGCTTGCACGTAGTACGACATTGGTTCCACCATACCGAGTGCATCGCGTTGGAAGCTGGCATATTTCGGACACATGGGCGAACGGCAGACATTTTGGGCTCCGCCTTGGCATTTCAACATATGCGTAGGGAGGTAGCGCGTGTAGCTTATGATGACGTGTTCTGGGGTTGACTCTGGCAAATACTTTTTTGCAGATGAATTAGGAGGAATGAAGGCTGTGATGCTAGAAGAAAGGAACTTGTCAAAGGTGGTGTTTCCTTTAGTGTCCTTGGACGGAGTTCTCGTTCAATTCCCGTATAGATATGTGTCTTGCGTCGACGTAGGTCTGTAGCAGTAAGAGCGTGCATTTCTTTGCTGCTGTTCGCAACTTCCTGGATAGCGACAAGCCCTCACGACCGTTACGACCTACACCCTAAACAGGCCACAGAACGGAATGGAACATTCATAGCGCGGTTCGACAGCATTTACTCAACGATTAAGGGCTACAATAACCGCAGTACGGAATAGCACAAGAAGAAATACAGTTCGTTACATATACAGTTCACCAGAAAGTTTATACAAGAACAAAATCAATAAGAAACCAGAAAAAGGCAGCAGGTGGGAAATCATGGGGATGAATGGGAAGTCGTGGGGATCGTTTTGACAGGGGCCGCGGCGGCCATTATTCTGCTGTAGGGAAAAGAGAACATGCCCCTGTATCGACAGTTCGAGCATCTTGAAGATGCATATAAGGACTATATTATTGTGTACCTCTCCGGCAAGCCGCTCCAGATAGCCGGGGCGGGCGGATGAAATACCCAACACTTAAATACACATCCTGTAATAGTAGCTTCTTTCCCGACCAGACTCTTGATCGAGTGGATTAGTATCCTCGCTTCAGAAACTGACGGGCGCAGGTCTCTTTCTGCTCATAGCAAGTCAGCTGCTGCGAAAGGCAGTTCTGGTGTCAACTAAGCTACAGCCTTTGAGCATCCACAGAGTTTGTCAAGTCACAGACGAAAACAATTACAACTTGCATTCTTCAAAGGTACCTCTTTCTTAATGCGAAAACATTTATGTGTCCCACGAGGCAAAAACCCTTGGCGAAAAACGTCCACGTCCCTTCAAATGGTAAGAAAAATATATTGGGCCACTTGAATCTGCTAATTTGGCTATGAGTGCGACGGCATTACGAGAAAAAAACTTATTAGCCGGCCATGAGGCTTTGACGGTGCCCGTAATCTTGGGGTATGAGGTGAGGGTTGCCATGCTGTCACAGCCGAACGGGAATCCGCGAAACACACATGAGCTTCTCATGGCGTATGTCATTGTTATTATCCTATCCCCCTTAACGGGCATCTGATATGCCGGAAGACCGTTCCGAACTATGCGCTATAAGACGCTACAAACGTATCTTGCCGTACCGTGATGGAACCTACCAGGACATGCACGAGATGTACAGTAAATCTTCCTTCGCGCTTTGGGTGCTTTGGAATTCAAACCAAGTAAGAAGACTGAAGTGTACCTGTAAAGCCGGCCTGAATGCGGCGTAGGGGTAAGAACTGGTAAAGTCACTTGCCTCTCAACACACTTCCCTGAGTTTGATTCCCGTCCGCTCTCCCCCAGACGCCAGCAGTCACAGTCGTTGGCCGATCATATCAATTTGTTATGTAATCTGTCCTAACCCATTGTCTGACCCTATCTAATCCATTACCAGAGACGACCCAGGGCCGAACATGGAATATGTGTACATGAACATTTACCCCACCCCGAATCCACAACTTCGCTATGTGGAGGGCTGCCAACGCGTCTTTTGGGGCGGCGCTTAATTTTTTAAAGCGACAGCTTTTTTAGTGGGGCCGATGGCATCCTATCAAAAAACTGATGCGTTTCCCCACAGAACGGTTCTTCCATGGAAAAGGTCTGGGATCTCAGGACACGGCGCGTGCATCAAACCAGGCTTCTGCTGTGTCAAAAGGGTTTTTTTTGGAAATCGCTTAAACGCAATGGTTCTACATAATACGGTTCACGCATCCATCATGAAGACGGAGCACAATAGCATACCTTTTTCTCATAAACCACGTATCGGTATACAATTTGATTGTTCGTAGAGGCGTTTGCTTAGTGTGCGAAAAATTGTCGACTGGGTTCATCTTTCGTTTGCGATTTGGGTCGTTGAATGTTTGACGATTGATTGGATGTACTTGCAGCGAAGGTTGAACGCACTTTTAGCAAAGGTTTTGACGACGATTGACGAAGTTTTGACGTAAGAAAGCCTTCACGCTTCTCTCACCTTTTCCTTGGGAAGGAATGGTAAATGTTTTGATCACTCGCAAACACTAGTGTCTATAAAGCGTCCTTAAATAAAAGGATACGATACCAAATGGCTTCTGGATGCCCCCGTACTGACTTCAGGCCACAGCTGAATAAAACACAGGAACGAGTAGCGGCGAGTTTTGCTCACGGAACGACCGTACGCCCCTGTTCAATGAACGAAGAAGTGTCCAAACACAATTGAACAACAAAATTTTGATATCCAAGGCTCTTCCGTGCAACAAAAATTAACTCCCCTATCTGGAAAGAAGCTTCAAACGCGAAGCTTTTTTGAATACAAATGAGAAGTCCACAACGCAATCAGCGAAAGCCCAAATCTACGACAATGCTGAGCTAACCGAATGTGATGTTTTCATCTCGCATCTAATAGTTTGTGATTAGGTTATCTAATTGTGCTGATTCGGTTAATTACGCGTATCCGTTGATTTTTACTTTCTATGATTGCTTTTACCTATTTTATTTACAGAACACTGCAGGCATATTGAACGGCCCAATCCGAGGGGCGTAATTACAGCGTGATATGGACAACAAAAGTGCAACAACATGAAACCACAAAATTTAGGGCGTAACTTGAACAACCAACCAAACAAAAATTGCAGATACATTCACAGTACAGGTTAAAACACAATATGATCGGTTGCGCTGCATGCTGTTGATTAATGATGCTGCTAGTTATTTCCGTTCGCTTGCAGTCCACGAAAACAAGGAGAAATGGAAAAAGTTAGTTCCATCCGTGAAGGGAGTTAAAGAGTCGGCAAGCAGTAGTCATGTTGTGTGAGATGTGAGTGGTTGGATGCGTTGTTCTGTACTCGTTTACAATTATTTTATGGTTGAAGAGAAAAAAAGGTTTATTCTATCAATTGCCCGCCTGAAATCCAAGTTTGGGTTCTAATACACTCTCACAGGTTGGTTTTGCGAATCGCTGAAACGTTATTTCGAATAAATTAACCAAACACATTTATGCTGAACTGTCTCAGGTGTTGGTGGTGGTGGTGGTTTTGGTGAATGAGGCGGTGTCAGCCTGGCAAGATGTTCCTGCAATTGCAAGGTGTATGAATGTTAGTTATTCAATTCCGGACAACACCTTTGTATCGAATAAGGGTTCGCGTTTCATCATCATAGCGTGCCCTCCTATTGTGTAAGGTTGGCTTTTCTGCAGTGCGTTGTTGCGTAACATGGCCATTAGTGAGGCTTGAAAAGCTTCGTGTTATTAAAGGAGTACCTGCACGAAATTTTCGCGTTACGTTTTTTTTTTCGCTGCTATGCGTGCCTACCAGCCAACTATCATAGAATGACACATTAGACGGTCGAGCGCAGCGTAAGCATTCATTTACGGCGTCGTTTATTTGTCTCAGTTCCGGTTTCGACATAAACGAACGCCCAGCGGCCGCCATGACAGAAGGCACCACGTGACGTCACAATTCTTGCCGTACCACTGCCGCTCTGGACGCGCGCTACAGCGAGCGCAGGCGCGCGCCCAGACCGGCCGAGGTCTTCACCGTCCCCACGCACCCGGGAAGCATGACGTCAGTCCCAAAACCATTACCTCTACAGACGCCGGAGCAGCGCGCGCCAACCACAGCCAGCGCGTCGGCTTCGTCACGGGAGCCCCGACGTCGGCAGTTTGGGGCAAGTAGCAGATGATGTCGTGTCGGCCCGCGCTGGAATTTCTCGTGCGGGCGAAGATTAAAATGAATTTAAAATATGTTACGCCGAACGGTTGCTGTTGAAACTTGCTGAGAGATATCTCCTGATAAAAAGGAAGCATTTTACGTAGTTATCTCAGCTTTGAAATTTCGTGTCAGTACTCCTTTAAGACTTGGGCTAAAAGCGCGTTATACGTCGACGTAGCGTTGGCGCGCGCGCGGCACGGTTACGCTGCGTCGGCGAATGCGGGGACACATACCCCAACGTCCTAGAACGCCGGCGCGTTCAGCAGAGGCTAGCGCACTTCGGCGGCCTGAGCGCCGGACGCGCTGGCCCCGTACGCCGCGGGCACCTCACCAGACAATTCATACTGGGCGTGCGCGTGCCCACGGCCATTTTGTGAAGTTTAGGACAATCGGCGCACTAGTCACAAAACCTTCTGCGGATGCGCCAGCCTGGTACCATCTGGTTACGCTGCGCCGGCCGTGTTGAACTGTACAGTGGTAGGAATTGCCGCTGGCGTAGTCTCGCCGACGTGTCGTCGCCGACCACGCGGTCGCCCGCCCGTGCGCCGGAAAAGTCGGAGTATATACTCGCATTAAGGCTACAAACGTAGAACTGGACAAACAGAACATCCGCCTAACATGCGCGTAGCAAGGAAGGATTTATGAGAGCACCGTGCCGTTGCGACGTCGTGCATTTTGCAACGGCCAAAGGAATTTACCTGTAGAACTTGCAACCCAGAGGTCATCCGGTTAGGGCGTGTAAACGAAAAATGTCAGCTGTAACTTGTCGACCACAACGACCGGTATATCGTGGATGTGCCCATAAAACTATTAATTTTGGAGTCGTTACGAGAATTGTTTCAAAAAAACATTGCAATTTCTTTTGTGATGACAAGTCGGCACACAATCTGATCATAGGCATTTTGTGATGACTATTGTATGAAGAGCATGATTTTAGCTGCCAGCAAGAACGCCCCTTGTGCATAAGATTGCGTATGGGCTTTGTTCCGCCAGTGTTAGCGATTGGTCAGTTCGGTGCGTCAGGCGATGCTGACCCAAGTGAAAGCCTTCGTGCGTAATTGGGACGCCGTACGCAAAGTTCTTTAGGAATAGTGAAAGGATGAGCGCGACACAATTGGAGAGAAATAGTGGTATAAACTGGACTGAAGAAAAGTTTTGTATCACAGGAATCAATTTATTTTAGCGGATTCTTCTGTCGACACCGATATTAAGTCTAAAGAAGCAGCCTCGGGTCCATGCGGAGCCAGCTTCTCGACCGGCGACACGGTTTGTCTGCGCAAGCTCAAACGGGGCTTGATGCACACCCTGCGATTTCGACCTTGCCTCGGACGTTGTGCCGCCAGCGCGCGTCTCGTCTACAAAAACTTAGTACACGCCATCGCGGCAGGCACAGTGCCAAGTTTAACTTTCACAAACCCTGATTCCCAACGCATACATTTTTCTAGTGTCTACAACCTGTTCAGTGAAGCGTGATACGTTTTTGTAATGCGCTTTTCAATCATTTTTACTTTTATGCATTCCAGTGCCGTAAAGTCACAAATAGAAATTTTAAATCAATCACACCGGCCATTGCGTGGTATTGCAGGGCTGCTTGGGCATTCGGCATTTCGAAAACAATAGGGATGCGATACAAACTGTCTGCACGTAGGAACATTCTCAAACTCACGCTAAGTAAAGCACAGCTTCGGCTGCCATCTTGTTCCTACATCTTCTCTTACGTTACCTAATAAATTTAAATCTCATGAAACGTGGTTTGGCCTCGAGGTGGATGATGGCCTAATGCAGAACACGTTTGGTCGCAACAAAGTCGAGGTCGAGTTGTAACTTCGTGGCCCCCTGAAGCGTTGCCTGATGCGGCGTCTTGCATCTCATTCTCATGCAGATCATGCCCCGGGCGTTGTCGGCCTGCCTCACGCCACTCTTAGTACTTCTTTCTGCGCTCGCATAATCTTTTTTGTACCTTTTCCTTCCATTTTTAGCCTGCTTGCCTGAAAGCACTGCAGCTGCATCGACCAGCCATTTGGTATGACGATGATGGCGGATCAGCAGTTGCACCATCGCCAGCTGAAAGTGGCCATGGTAAGAAACCTGCCTTTGATTCTCCGAACGTTGAGGATTAACGAAAATTTCAGACGGACGTTTCTTGTCCAGGCATAGTTTCGCCTTGAAATAGCCGTAATGTTAAAGCAGAAATAATACTTTTGGCTGAATAGTTAGCTGAATAGTTCGGCGAAGGCAAGCGCTTTATGTTGTGGAGGGTGAGAGTGGAAATAATAAAAAAGTAACTGGCGATTACGATAGTCCCGAATGCGATATTTGGGCGCAGCAGCAGTGCGCTGAGGCAGCACTAACTCGTGGGTTCTCTCGACGGCAGCTATGGTGAGCCTCTGCGGCGGCGGCACAAAGTTCGTCTTAGGAAGGGACTGCGAACTGCTTCTTAAGAGAACGCACATCATAGTCACGCGCACGCCCCCCTCACGTTTCCGCCCCAGCGTCGCGCCGTCGAGCGCCTCCTGCGGGAACAGCATACTGCCCTTTCCCCTCCCCCACCGCATACTTTCGGAGAGCGCTGGCTCGCGCCGCCTCGGCGAAAAGCCCTCCCCTCCCAATTTCGCGACACTCTCCTCCTTTGCTTTCTTTCACCGTTCCCTTTTTTATCACTCGTCGGTCCAGGCCATTGTTCCCTCGGTTACGCCGACAACCGGCTCAGCTCACAGACGGCCGCCAAAGGGCAGCGCACCAAAACGCATCCCAGACTGACAACGCTTCAGCGCTAAGAAAAACAGTGCAGCTATTTGAAATAGCTACCCTTTTATATGCGTCATAGAGACGTAATATTAATCTTCTGATTTATTTTCAGACATGCAAGCAAATATGCAGTTTCGGACACGTCATGCCCGCAATTTGCACACGAGATAAGAATCAATGTAGCGCGTGGATGGAGTTATTCCAGCCATAACATGAATAACAGCGCCCATTATCACAAGATCTGTGCTTATATGAGAAGCAAAGAAAACTTTACGATTTTGGAGAAGAATTTAATCACTATTTTTACATCTTCCACGCACAGATCTGTGCCTTTTTTGGAATAGCTCTGGCCATGCTCTTCACTGTCTACGCAACCTATGCCGCCGATTATTTCTACGAATTTGGTGGCGACGTCGGCAAGACCCTGCCTGGCAACGGCCGTTCCAGAAGTTTGGGACACTCTGCTCTTGGCCTCCGCTACAGCGACGCCCCTGTCTCCAGCTACTCCGTTGCTGCCGCAGCTATTGCCAAGACCACGCCCACTGACCACGATGCTGCAGCCGTGACAAAAGTCACTCACCCTATCCCAGTCACAAGCTACACGTCCACCCCTCTCACCACCCAATCCGCCTACCCAGTTTCCTCGTACACCGCTGCTCCGACTGTGGAAACCAGTGTCGCCAGCGTACCACGCCCCTGCCTCGACGACCAGTGGCCTCCGTACTGCTGAAGTCATAACTGATGCCCCAGTCACCAATTACACCACTGCCGCAAATGTAACCCGTGCTGCCACCTACGAAGCTACTTCCGGCGACAGTAGCGCTGCCCTCTCTGCCACAGTCGTCGCCGCTACCGAAGTCACCGCATATGCAGCGGCTCCAGACGGGACCTACCGAGCCACCTACCCATCCACGGCAGATGCATCCTACGCCGCTGCTCCAATCGCCACCTACGCTGCGTCCTCCGTAGAGAGTGAAGTTGTCGTCCGCTACGCCTCGGAAATTACCACCACCACCGTGCCCCAGGCCCAGACCACGGCCACCACCGCCAGCACTGCGCCATTTGTTGCATGCTATGGTGTTTCCTACGCTGCCCCCTGTGTCCCCTGCTTTGGGTTTGCCAACGCCGTCCCAGTGTGCGAGTACGATGTAGGAACTCTAGGCTATTATGGTAGACAGTGCGGCTTGTTTTTCAACCAATAAACAATTTTTTGCTCTTTCCCTGATACGTTGAGAAAGAGCTAAAGAGTTCGTTGTACGACGTCATAAAGAATTCTGGGCCCTTCAAAATACATTTTCAACAGCGGAGAGAACGAGTAGGAGCCTTCACGAACTAAACCAGCTGTTCACGCATAGCCTTGTAGGGTAGCATTTAACACAACCACTCATACAGGACAAATAAAAGCACTCAGTATAATAAACGTAGCGGAAAGGGCCTTGGAAAGAACAGTACAATCACACTTCACGCTCAAACATCGGTAATAATAAAGCGGCGTCTAGGAAAATTGCTTACCCAGATCCTTCAAATCTCTTCCAGCCTTTTTCTCACAGTTCTGCTTTCCCAACAAAGCACTGTCATTTATTCATACGCTTAACTCTTTCCTTACGGCGCCGTAGGCCATCGGACATGCAGTTCCGATGATTTCAAACATCCCGCGGAAGCTGAAAACGGCGCCTTGCGGACAACAAACGCCATCGGGCGTATTTATTCACAACTCTCTTTTTTTCTATTTTATTTTGTTTTCTTGATATTTCGCCTGCGGAGATGGTGCTGTGAGTGAAATTTCAACCTGTGATAGTGGCCGAGTTGTGTGAGAATGGCGTCCGGTTCGCGGCGCGCACCGCAAAAGTGCACAGGTGTGGCAGGGACTTCGGCAGCTGCTGCTGCTGATGCTGCTTTTTGCTACCCCAGAAGAAGTGATGACTCCTATAACGATGCGGATTCATTAGATATTGAGTTTTAATGAAACCGCTCCCCTTCAAAGGCTTCAGACTACGACAGGGTCTGCCAGGTAGGTTTGTTTTCGACTTCACGCTGTATTTTAAACAAAACATGCTTCCTATCTGACGACTGCGGTTTTACCTTCATGTGTAGGGTCTGGACAACGTACGGCAGGTATATTCTGCCAAATGCCCCGCGGCGTATCGCGTTATCACTTTCAATACAGCCTGGCACTCGTTTCAGATTAACGTACGGAGCGGTGCGCGATGCTTCTCGAGGGCACTGGATTCTTTTTCTTGTCTTTTACCACTGAAGTGATAAGGATATTGTGTGGGAACACAAAAATGTATGCTTGGACCCATATTTTAGAGAGACCGACATACTTTAGGGTGGCTTCTAGGAGTGGCACAGCCATCAGTTTGCCTAGGTTCACGGGTCTGCAAAGATCTAAAACTTGCTGTACAGTGTTCATTTATATGTTGAATCATAGCCAGGGAACCTGGGAACAATTATATATGTTAAAATTGCTAAAATAATTTTAGGCCCACTACAATCGCCTATATACGTTGTGTGTATACCTTTTTGTGGACTTCTTTAATATTATACCAATAAACTGTGAATAATTGTACCTTTTACAAAACAGTTGTTATGTGTTTGAAAGAGCTGTCTATATGCTACAATTTCATTGCATAGCAAGGCTAAATGCGTCCAATAGCTCAATAGAAAAATATAGTGTTGTGGAAGCACTAAAATCGGCAGCTTTTCTGCTATAACTGAAAGGAGTTACTCAGCAGCATAAAATTCTCAAGTGATAGCCAATGCTACTTCCACGCTATTTCACATATGTGCGCATTAGCCTAACATAACCTGGTCTTAAATGTTGTCTGCTCCGGTCACAACGTCGCCGGAAGAACCACGAGGCTGTACTACACAGGTGCAACCATACTATGTGAGGCCCCCTCGAACGAAAAAAGAATTTTCTCATCAGACAAGAATTTGGCAACTCTGAATGAATACATTTACTTTAAAACCACAAAACCTCCCCCCAAAATTTAGGGGGGACTCAGGCAGCATTCGACAGACATGGCTGGAGACCTTTCGGAGAGGCCTTCTTCCTGCAGTGGACACAACCATGCTGATGAGGACGACGATGACGCCGATGACGATGATGATGATGATAGACTATGTGGGGAACATCAACTGCATAAGTGTGCAATAAACAGAGCAAGCAATGAACACTCTGAACATCAGCTCACGAATTTCGTCATGATTCTTTTAGAGGTGTTCACATGATTCCACATGTGAACACATGAATGGTCACATGAATCTACATGTGGCCGTTTGGACATTGGTATGAACACAGCTTTCGCGCATTTTTTATAGTTGTTGATGCACGCTGTGTAGCACGGCGGCCGCTGGGTACTGGACAGAGGTAGTTCAAATCTGACCTCACGTAGTTACACAATTGGGAAGAATTTTCGCTTTCAATTTTGAGAGATAAGAAGGCGGCCCCCCTTGCGTGGCACGAAAACCACAGAGGACTCCATTTGTTTTCCCCAAAACTGATTTCACCCCAGCTCTTTGCACACTTGCGCCCTTTCGCTGCACAGGCTGGGTACCCGGACTGCTCCCTTTTGGTTATCTGCAAATAAAGGTTAGGAGCATCCTGCTTGTAAAAGCAAAATTTAGGATGTTTACTGTACAAACTCAACACCGTCTTAGGAAAGCTGACGTGTCGTTGCGACAACATCAGTTTTTTTTTTCAGGTTCAGTGGGGATGCTCAGTTTGCTGCCAATCTGATTGAAAAGCGTATGTAATTTGTTATAAGCACCAAGGAGCAGTTTTTGGAATAGGCACCAATGAATTTAACTGGTTTTCAGTAACGTTTTCTACTGGAATGGCCCTAAATCCACTCAGGTTGCATGTTTAGCCAAAGGCTTGTGGTGGCGCCAAAGTGCAGGGTGCCGGCAATTAATAATGCGGGGAATAATGAGCACCCGGAACGAGAGCGTGCCAAAGTGAAGTGTACAGGGACGCCGATCGGCGTGCTGTCTCCGCAAACAACAGGTGGCACATAACTACACAAACTCTTCGCTCTCTTTGCATGCACCCTTGTTTTGTATTTCAGGTATATTTTGCTTGAAGTATCATTTTAAGAAGTTACGTTTCAGCCGGAATATCTTGCCATCTTTGAGTTCACACTTACCAACAACTCAATAACACTAACTTTGTACTTGCTGTCTTACAAGCACTGACTAACGTGGACTAGCTGTACGAACAAACCATATCGACAGTGGAAAAGCGTGGCGATTCGGCACTTCTATGCGCGAATAACGATAAAATGAACATTTCAAATCGTCCATTGTTCCTGGATGAATTAAGGTTTTTTTAATAGAACTTCGTTATACCTGAACACAAGTTTTTTCTTCTGCGCAGAAAGTAAAAAGTAGGTCCTGCAGGAGCATTTCCCGCACTGTCAAAGACGAGGCTGCAGGGACACAGAGTACCTTGTCTCTTCGATATAACGCAGCAAATGTACAGAATATGAGACCAGAGACCGCTTGTCGGCAATCTAACGCTGATTCAGAGTTCAGCCAACGGGCAGATGGCATTGCTAAATAAGGTAGAGGCCTTATTTGTTTTAGTACTAATGTCAAAGTTAATTACGGCGGTACTGCGGAGCTTGGTATCGTCAAGCACCTCGCGGGGCCTAGCCATGAAGACTCTTGGAAAGGCGCAGTAGCAATATTATTGCAAATATTAGAAGCGCCGTAGAGGTCGCTACCTTGTTTTTAGTAGCCACAGGAATGAATATTGCAGTACGGCGGTGACAACTGGAGCAGTGCAGTATCGGCAATCGTGTTTTCTTCTCAGCAAAACCTCACTGAATTCTGCTGTGATTTTTGCTGCAGTTACCATATATGCTGTGGCTACTTAGATGTCACTACAACGACTCACACTGCGAAAACTTGCAAGGAAGCAATTGGGGAAAGAAAATATCATTTGGTGGTGTAATTGGGAAACCACTGAAGTTACAAACATTGGGGCAGCCCGTTAACACTTCTTTGCAAATACACGTGTAACAAGAACAGGAAACTGAGTTTAAAGTTCGTGCAGACAAAAGTTGAATTTCCTGTAATCTCCTTGAGTACTCCGAAATTGCAGAAAACGGCAAGAAATACAAACATTAAAATTGGTGCCAACTTCTTTCAGCCACGTTATAATCAAATTGAGTCCTAAATGGAATACTGATTGGTATCTCAATGCTACAAATTAGATATCGTATGACTGGCCTACACATGACGATACGCCGTTCGTGCTAAACCTGCCACAATGAAGGTACGGATATCCATTGACAGCAGATTTTTCCAAAGCACAACCGTGCCGAGCATCAAAGAACACTTTACAAGTATAGATCTTGGTGAGATTTACATCACACCAGCAAGTGAGACGAATGGTGCGGTGGTGTTTAACAGCCTGGGGTACAAGGAACCTCACAGGTTTTCCCAGAAAGTCCCAGAGGCCCAGCTTTTTCTCTCGGATCGAGGAGAACGTTTTCAGGAGTATTGACCCTTATAATGCCGGGTTCACCTACGGGAAGGAATTCGTGACGCGCTTCATTTCCCAACAATAAAGATGATATTCTTTGTTGGCGTGTTTAATCGGAAAACAATGGTCCGTTTTGGGACCCTCCGGACAAGAATTTAGCGGGGTATCTGCCTGCTTCGAAGCAAGTTACTATCCCGTGGTTCATACATGTCACACATTATTCGGGGCTAAGAAACATTCATGAATACGTAAGGCAAATATAAGCACATAATCGAGAATAGCAGCGTTCGTTTACCTATTATATACGTTAAATTGTTCTCGTTTAAAAAAACAACACGTGAAAGTGGCGTCAAAGAGAGCCGAGATAGAAGAGCGCTGTGAAATGAGGGTGGGCAGGCAGTGCGAAGGCGGTAATATTAAACTTAATTGAAGAAACCTCCATTGTATGCATCATGAGAGGAACGAGGTGGGTGGGAAAGAGCGTGTGTAGTTTGCAATACGGTGAGTGGTAGGAAAGAGGGAGACAGGACGGTTTCACGTGTCAGGAGGGGAAAAGAACTATTATTGGCGAAGCAAGCAGGAACGCGGCTACATTTCTGCGCTTCATCAACGGCGATTTTGTTGTACAGGCCGTTTCTCTTCGCGGGTGTGACTAAAGGAAGTGAAAATACGCTCAACTTTGTTAATCCCGAATGCAATGCTTGCCACACTGCAAAAGACGCATAAAGATACTGCTGGTTTGTTCGCGTTTTCTGCAGAGTACTGTTAGGCCATCGTAATAAAGAAAAAAGGTCACTTAATTACCTAGGTACATATTTAGGTCTTATGAAGACTAATTGCAAGTTTGGTTCGTTAGACAAGCGTTGGGGGCACTGTACATCCCCTAGTATTTGGAGTTAAACAAACTTGTGTTCTCTCTTCATCGTCCCTTTAAGATGTCGTATCTATATGATGCGAATGTCCAACGCTTGGGAGGTTGCCCTTGCTTTAACAAGGCTACTGAAGAATAAGCGCTTGCTTTTTTCACAGCAGAAAGAAGTGGCACACTTGGTGCTCTCGGACTCCGTAAAAATAACCCTGCTCTATCTGATATACGGCTCCCGCAGCTTCGTGGAGTTTTTAGCTGTAGTATTCTTTTGTACTCTGGTACCGATGCAGACTACGCGAGGCTATTTGTGGTTCTGTATGCCTTGCTTCGGCTAATTCGCAGAACTTTCTGCATAGCTTCTTCTGCAAAAGTGATTATTGTAAATACAACATCCGAAGCATTATAAGTGGCAACAAGGAATAAGATTAGCAATGTCGGGAGTCCTGACTAAATCAAGAAATGTTCAGGTTGAAGGTTGATTCTGATCTAAGCAACAAATTTCCCAAACAGAAGTAAACAATGAAGACAATTTGGCTATATTGCGATGCCTTCCGGCTAAATTTGAGCCACAAAGTCGATATATTTGTACCAACCCGAGTAATATCAGAATAATGTGAGCTTGAAACGTTAGGGTCTAAGAGTAGTCCTCAGTCCACATGCGTACAGGATCCCGCCTACAAGACAGAGGATGTAGATTATAACTCCAACTTAGTAATGTTTTTTTGCTGGACCTACAAAAGCTTTGTCAAAAGTTACGCCATGCTGGAACTACAAAAGATAGCGTTTTAAGGCGGAGCCTCTTAGTCCAGCTACAAACCCAGGAAAAAGCCTGCTAGCATCCCTCTGACCTGCAAACTCTCCAAAGGTGAAGGGAGTGTTTTGTTCTATTTCATTGGTCGATGGAAGCGAAGAGCCACCGGCCTCCCTTCAACCCCTACCGAACCAATCCACATCTCCTACGGAAGCGACACGGATTGCACTTCGGTCACCGTCCGAACCATTCCGCTGCGTGGACAAGAGCGCCTCGTTGCCTTGCGAGAGCAGCGGTTCTGGTATGTTGGCACGGAGAAATACTTTGACAAGCACTTTGTGAGGAACGAATTCAAAACTGCTTGCCATCGGAGCATCGGTTCAAGTTGATTCCCACCTTTGTCTGGAGTCCGTCAATTTTTTTCTGGGGTACATTTTGCGCAATTATAGATACACGGGCTCTGTCCGTCACATTGAATAAAGTGTGCTAAGCGTTGAGCGTGGACTTGAGGCGTACGCATAACCGATTTGCTAAAGCTTGTCCGTATCGTATTTCGCCGCGCGGTAAAGTCATTTTGGGCGTCAAGTTTTTTCAGTAGCCCTTTACAGCAACGCGACCCCACTCGTGATGCAGCTTTCATGCTTTAATGCCAAAATTTTTCTTTTCGCAGATATTTTACGTTTCGAACGTTTTTACAATGCTAGCAGGTTTATGTTAAATATGTACATTACTTCACCCATTGGTGAAGCTTTCGCGTGGAGCCACAACGAGCACCGAATATGATATGAACGTTCGCAGTCATAGATTTTCTCTCGGATCTGCAGTGCCACAGCCGATTGTGTGATCAATGACTGGCCCTAACGTGTCCCATAGTTTGAAGAGCAAACAGCATTTGTGCTTTAAAAATGTGGTCTATGGCGCATTAGATAATGATGCTTCGGGTTACGCAGCAACAAAGCGGGGATACTGACTCTGAACCAACCTGTATGCTCAGACGTCCCGTAAAGAATTCGTTCCCATGTGGCATGCATTGGCCTCCCCGCTCGCAATGGTGAAGAAAACAAAGTTTGAAATAGAATGTGGAGTTCCTGGAGCTAGCTATGAATCCTGAGTTTATTGCACAAAATAGAAAACTGGCAAAAACGAAACAAGAATGCAGCCAAGGTTCTATCACCAAATACTTCCTCGTGTGCAGATCAGGCCATAGACAGTAATACGGTGGTAAAAGATTGTGCCCCGGTGCACGCAGTGTCGTAAACAACCGGTTGCAGTGTGCGTTTGTGCAAGCGTAGCTCTGGCTACGTGCGCTCAGTATAGTCTTTTTCTTGTCCTAATCGTTGTAATGCAACACTTTCTACAGCCGCCACATTTACTCTAAATTACGTCAGGGATCTAGTGAATACTCTCGTTTCACAAGCCCCCGCTATGCCCGTATACATTCTAAAGGTCACATATCCAGCGAAACGTGATAAACGTTCTGGTATTTGTATCCGTTTTCTACGTTTTTGTACTTACTCCGAAATAATGCAAAACACAAACTGAAATCGAAAAAAAAAACAGATGAATGCGTCGCATGCCTTGAATCTATGAGTTATTTGTCAATGAAAGGATCTCATCAAAGTGCCGACGCTCATCAATTAAAACATTGCCATGAAGGTGCAGGATCCGGGTTCTACTTGCATTATGTTCCATAATTACTCATCTTTACGTGGTTACTCTGTGTTTCATGATAACTTGACGTTCATTGCGGCGATCATATCCTACACACACGTCCATTTGTAACGATGTCAAGGTCAGGGTGTAACCTCTCTTTGCGGTTGTCCACGTAGAGCACTCCTTTAGTGTGCGTTGATCCTTATTACAATGCAGATCATGCTCGAGACGCCAACAGCAGCGTTCACGTTGTTCTTGCTACTTTCTGTGGCGGGCATCCTCCTTATCCAATAGCATTTTGTTTCATTCCCTCTCAGCTTAGGAATAACTGGATGAGCCTCAACAGCCATTCTGTATAAAAAGGGACTCGAACAGAAGAAAATTCAGCAGTTGGACCAACAGCAGCTGAAAGAGACCATGGTGAGTGGCCTGCTTGCGGCTATGGTAATATTGACCAGAATCTTCCGAAACTCTAGCCGCGTTACTCTAAGTTTCGATTTTATTTAAGGATAACAGTGAAACATCAATATGCTCCGATGGATAGGTGGGAAAGTTTAGTCTAGATAAATTTGTTATTCTTGAAAGATTATGCACAATGTAAAAGTAAAGATCGTAAAAGGGCACGTTTTGCCGATCTGAAACCATGCGCGGAGGCGTAGCGGAGATACACTTCATGTTTCCGTACAAAGCAAAAACGAATTTGCGACTTTAGACAAAACTATAATCGCTTACGAACGCCCGTATTAAGACTACACTCGCTAATATTCTCGTACGCACGACGTCAACCGAAAAGTGCGTGGTCACTAGAACTGTGCAAAAATGCTAAAATACGATTTTTAAGACTAACGACACAGTAAGGTTCGGGAACACCGATGAAACATTTTTTTATTATTGCAGATCCGTGCCTGCCTTGTTCTCGCTCTGGCCACCAGCGCCTTCGCTGGCTACACCGGCTTTGCCGGCTACGGTGGCTACGGCCTCGGTTATGGCCTCGGTGGCTACGGCGGCTACGGCCTGTCCCACTACGGCCTTGCCCACGGTGTCGGCTACTCTGGTCTCGGCCTGGGCTACAGCTACGCCCCAGCCGCCAGCTACGCCGTCGCTGCCCCAGCTGTTGCCAAGACCGTGTCCACCTACCACGCTGCTCCAGCCGTGACCACCGTTGCTCACGCTGCCCCAGTCGCCACTTACGCCGCTGCCCCCGTCGCCACCTACGCCGCTGCTCCAGTTGCCACCTACGCCGCTGCTCCAGCTGTGGCCCGTGTCGCCACCTACCACGCCGCCCCCGCCGTGACCAGCGTCGTCCGCTCTGCCCCAGTCGTGGCTGCTGCCCCAGTTGCTACCTACGCTGCTGCCCCAGCCATCACCCGCGTCGCTTCCTACCACGCCGCCCCAGTCGCCACCTACGCCGCTGCTCCAGTCGCCACTTACGCTGCTGCCCCAGCCGTCACCACCACCGCCGTCCACCACGCCCCAGCTGTGGCCACCGTCGCCCACGCTTCCCCAGTCGTCGCCTCCTACGGCGTCGCCCATGCCGCCCCAGCTGTCTCCTACGGCGTTTCCCACGCTGCCCCAGTCTACGGCTACGGTGTCAGCGGTCTCGGCTACGGCGTTGGCCACTACGGTTTCGGCCACGGTCTCGGCTCCTACGGCCTGAACTACGGCTACGGTCTCGGCTCTCCCTTCGACTACACCACCCTCCTCCGCAAGAAGAAGTGTAAGTGCTTGCAAAAATTTCTTTAGCTTGTCACTGAATGACGCGAACATTGACGGACAACAAGAGCGCACTGACTCGGTTAATCACCGCAATTTGTATTGCTCTAATTGCAATAGAGGTTCTTCAGTGCAGGAATACAATGCTTAGCCAGTTTACTTATCTGCGAAGCTTTTTCAATAATCCCAATGTGAATGATTGATTGACTGATTGTAGGGTTTAACGCGCCGACGCAATGCAGGCGATGAGGTGCGCCGTAGTGGATGGCTCCAGGTTATTTATGACCACCTGGGTATATTTAACGTGCGCCGAAATCTGTTTGATTGGTTGTGGGGTTTAACGCGCCGACGCAACGTAGACGATGAGGCGCGCCGTAGTGGAGGGCTGCGGATTAATTTTGACCACCTGGGGATCTTTAACGTGCGCCGAAATCTCGTACACACGGGCGTTTTTGTTTTTCGGCTCCATCAGAAGAGAGGCCGCCGCGGCCGGGAATCTGACCCGAGACCTCGTGCTCAGCAGCGCAATGCCTTAGCCACTGAGCCACCGCGGCGGGTAATCTCAATGTGAATGGCTTATGGTCTAACTAGTGTTATAACGGCGCCTTAGAGCGTGATAAATACAGTTTATACACTAGGATTTTTGCGCTTGTGGCTTGTTTGGTGCCAATGCCCTCAAGACAATTTTTTGAACACCTTAAATATTGGTAGCAAAATTCATATCTTAGCACCGGAATGCAGATATGGCACTTTGTTGTTTTTCTACGGAAACAAGGTTGCTCGGCGATAATTTGAATTCATAACGGCTGTGCTTTCTAAAAGATGTCTGTATTGTTTTTGTTACGTCATTGCTGTTTATGGCAACGCGATCAAGACAAAGTGTGAGACAGCGTACATGCTAATATTCACAAATTTCTGTTTTTTTTTCTTTTCAGAAACATCTTTTTCAGGAGTTTCCATAGTCATCTTAGAAAGCTAGAAGACTTAACAAATTTAATAGTGGCATCCACCTCTGCCTGGACATCTGCCCAAGTGGACCGAGATGTGACAATAAACCTCCAGAAGTTTGAACTTAGTGTTGTCTTTATTTTACATCTTAATGTTGGCTATTTTGTGGTTCAAAATCGAACTCACGGCCGTCCAATAACAGCCGCATTGCCGTCTCTCTTGATGCATCACCCTCGTGATTTTCCGAGTGACACAGTCTTATAGGTGGACCTAGGTCGACAGCAATACCGCTTTTTTCTTATAATAGGCTGCCGAATATTCTTCAGTACATCATCACTTGCTTTTTCTCCGCATTCATAAGTGTCTTTATCCGTCGTGAAGCCACGTTTTGTGCTAGCTTGGTTCAGAAATGGATGCAAGTTTAGGTGCAGAAATAAACGATCTAGGGCACATCTTCTGTATTTATGCTGGCAGCTCCATAAGCAATAAAGAGAGAGGCAGACAAATATTTATTATCTTGGGGTGCTTTTCCAGAAGGCCCGAGACTGCGCAAAAAGTCCGGATACACGAGGTCTGGCGCGGCCACGTAGCATGATAATATTTCGAGGAGGAGATCAAGCGCTTTAAAAACGGGATTCATGCTATTTGCTGATTCTTGAGGTGACACAATCAGTCAATGGAAGCGTGCTCCGAGGAGGTGAGATTAGGGCGTGGCGCTTTTCAGTGCGTTCTCTCGCTCCACTGTAGCACTGGCGACTACTGCGGGCAACCAAATCGAGCTACTTTACTGCATCGCGCATTTATTTGATTAATATGCATTTGACTACAAAGGTTATTTATTTATTTATTCCAGACGTTCATTTAACCTTTTTGTTTGAAAATGTTCTCCCTAACAAGCACTTTCCGCCGTCGGCGGCACACATGCGATCACGTGACTATGGGCGACTGCCGAAAAAGAAGGCGGGTGGTGGAGGTCGCCCCGTTGAAAATAATTGCTGCTCGGTGTTACGTTATCGAAACCCTTCCGTCCGTTTACCGATACAAAATCAAATTCCTTCGGGGTACTCAAGTCTTCTTACGTGATTTTAAGGAGAAAGCATGGCGATACGTATTAACAACTTCTTGCGCCTTTTTCCTCTCTTTATTTTGTTTGTCTTTCGGCACGGATTGCTTCTACCGGCTTCTTTTCTGCTATGACGTGTTTCCGTCAGTTTTTCTCTTTCATTTGTTTGCCTTACTGCGTAAAATATGCCATCAAACCGGCTAGAACATGTGACAGCCTCCCTAGAACAGGCTTCTAACGCAGGAAAACGATCATCTCCGTGCTCTTGTGCTACAATAAAACTAGTGTCCTTCCAAGTTTCATTTGCCTGTAAGACGAGGAAGCATGCTCAGTCGCCGATTACAAAAAGTTGCGCTTTGTTTTGTCCTTTCCTTGCACTGCGCCCACCTTCGCTGGTCATCCTGCACAGAATGCAAGGGCGCAGGAATTCAGAGCACAGCTCTAATGTACCTGCTGCTGTGGTTTCGCGTCCGTCCCTGGTCGTCGGCCCTTGTAACCGAGAGAACTAAGAGGCCACGGAGGATAGAGCGAGCAGGAAAGCGGAGAATGATAGCATGACGAAAGTGTGAGGGGGTGGGGGAGGGGGTCGTATGCCGGGGCCGCGCGACACGTGGTTCCCGGTGGCCCCGGGCTACAAGATAACGGCAGGGTATAGCGCGCTCGTGTGCTCCCTGATGTCGCGGCCACTTCCGGACATGCAGCGGCTATGCGCCGTCGCCTTGAAGATTGCACTTTGCTCTGCGCTGAAATTTGGCATTAGGAGTACCATAACCGTCAGACCATTCAACACCGGGTGCCGAATTACTAGCTCTATCGCATGTTAACGACGGGCAAATACTTATTGTGTGATGTCATGATGTCGCCATATAACTGAAAGTTATGTAACGTTTCTTATTATTATACAATGTTAAATAGTGTGGAACTCTATGCCGATAGTCATTCTTTTCTCCATGCTGCTGATAGCGAATGCTCAATTCTTAATGAAGAGGTCTTCCTTCTCTGCACGTATTCAACTTGCGTCCCGTGATTCTCCGATGAGTGTGATTTTCTGTTGCTCTCTGTAGGCGGAACTAGCTGCAAAAACGCAATCAAGCAGACAAACTTGGCTTTAGAACCCATCGATGTAGGAATAATTTCGTACTTTAGCGGCTTCATTTAGCTTAAGATTCAAATCATTTCGCTTAAAATTCAAATTTCACAAGAAATTTCAAAATCGCCCGGCGCCTGGCGTAAAAATGGATGCATGGCCCTACGGTTCTACGGCGAGGTAAAACTCCCCAAATAGCTTTACACGTACGGCGAAAACCTTACAGTTGGGCACACTGTGGCAACAGCCCGCTCTGTGTGGGATCCTCATTGAAGCAGCCCTTCAGAGAATGCGATCCTGCCACGGCAATTCGGAGCGAAGGTATAAACTGTTTACAGCGCGACGCCGTGGCGGTAATGTTGGGCGGCGTTCGTGACTGGTCTTTAGAACGCGTTTCTCCCCGTGGCCTTCGCTGGTGCCCGTGCGCATCAGAGAGCACCGGCTTGGCTGTACGGGCGTATTTCGCAATTGTTTTAGAGGGTTGCTGTGAATAGGGGCTTGTTGTAGAAGCAAATAGGGTGGGCTAAGGTTCAGAGATTACATCGTCACAAAAACCTCCCGAATGAAACGTAGTTTGAGCCTTGTTTTGATTGGCGTGCGTCCCCTAGACTCCTGTTCACGAGTTTTGTCCAAATAAGCCGTACGATGGCTTTAGTATTTTTTTAGGGGCGAAGCTCCTTAAGTCATGGGTCTTTCCATCCCTTGTGTCTCGTGGTACGTGCCCGCCGCATTGCTTTTCGGAGATGTCGCAAAGTGGGCCGCGTTGCACGCGCAAGAACCGGCCTGCAACCGGCAGCGCAAACTCGGCACCGGGAGCGCGAGCTTGTCTGTGTTCGCCAACGGAGGCGCAAGCGCACGTGCACTGCGAGGGGGAGATCACGCAAGAGATCACGCCACGAACGCAGGCAGTCGTTCTCGGAGATCTAACGAGACGCAAGGACCTTTGCTCGTTTCCTCTCGTCTTGTTCGGGCACAAGTTCGCCTTAAATAAAAGTTCTTTCTTTACCGTTGTGTCCCATCCTACGTGACAAATTGTGGTGGAGGTGCGGGGTAGTCCTCAATGGCGCGGGGTCTTTCACCAGGTCTGGGCCTGGGAGCATTGACTCCGAAAATAAAAGTTGATTTGTACAATGTACGCACACAGTTCTTACGCTCTTTCCTTAATGAGTAATGGGCGAAACTTTCACGGGAGAGTTACGGTTACCGATGATCTCCCCCTCTCGAGCTTCGCCCCACTTATCATCATTCATTCCGTGGATATGGCGTGATTTTTGTTCTATTTGATTGATTGATGATTGATTGTAGGGTTTAACGCGCAGACGCAAGGCAGGCGATGAGGCACGCCGTAGTGGAGGGCTCCGGATTAATTTTGACCACCTGGGGATCTTTATCGTGCGCCGAATTTTTTTTTATTTCCACGTACTCTCTTAGAGTAACAAAATGAAAGCCAAAGGGCCGTAACATCGTGTATAAACACCATTCTGGATGTGTTATTAACGCTCCAGAACTTCTTTCGAAAGCTTTATTTTCTGGCCTACGCTGAAATGGTTGGCCGTGGACCATTATATAATGAATGGTATATTACTCCTTAACCACTTCTCTATGTTTCAACGTCTGACGAAAAAGCTGCAGCGCTCAGCGTTATAATTGTGAGCTGACTTACAACCTACGCGGTCTTCATTGAATACCTGTTTCGCATTATCAGCTGTTGCCGGTTCGGTATGTGCTAACTTGCGGTGATGGAAACACACATGTTGAAACTGCCATGTGGCGCATACAGTGGAGCGAAAAAATCGCATATGCATGGCTATTAAGATAAAGCGTGCTCCCAGCGCAAATCGCAAAATAATGCGTAGCGCGCACACGGAAGTTTCATAAACGCTCAAATCGCGTGACGAAGCCTTGTTAATACATACAAATATTTCCGAGATGGCCCGTAAGGCCGCGGATGTGAGCATTTTTGATATTTTTTATATTCTGCATTACTTCATCGGGTTGGAGCATATGCGACACGACAATATGTCCTTAGTTCTTATTCGTAATTATTGGTTCGTGCATTATTTTTGTTAGATTTGCTGCAGCAAGTTTTATTTATCCGTGACGTAGTGGCTTTACTGCAAAACCATCTATACCACCGATTAAAGCATTTGTAGGATTTAATTACAGTGAGCTGAAGTGGCAAACTTCCATTTTGTACAGTATCAGTTCTGGCTCTGCATCGGACTAAGGTGAAAATGTACCGTTAGAATAACATGCTTTCACGACTTATCCAACGAAATGTATCGCTCAAGATTTCAGATACTAGTGTCCTCGAGAATGCCCTTCATAAGGCATATGATGCTCGCTGAGGGCACCGGCTGTGCAGAAGTTCCCCGCCACAGCCGTAATGGATGCCGTTTTTTCTTTGGTTTTCCACACTCCGTCTGATATACCTATCGCACCGCAATAAACGCGACACATGGGCCTATGGAGGAACCTGAACTGTTAGGAGCGTATGACTGAATCACGCTTGGTGGCGCCGCGCTCCGGAATTCACATGCTTCCCTATATTGGAGGGCTTCCTCAAATGTTCTGCTCCACTTCATGACGACCAACAGGAGCTCCGATTGGGTCCATAACATTAAATTGTGACTTTTCTTCGTGCCTAACCCATTTTGCTAACGACGCACTTCGGGCGGACAATGGGAGTCTACGGCGAAACCGAAACTGGAAAAGCTCGGTAGTGGCTCCATGGGTAGTGGCGAGCACGGCGCTGGTGCCATCTGTCTAAGGCGGGCCCAACTGCTCGCTGTAAACCGTCTGTAACGCCCGCCAAAGGACAAGTAGCGCCATCTAGATATGTATCGAGTAATAACGTTACATTCTTCAAGGCCAGACGGTAAAAACGACGCCTCGCGAAAACGGTCGTGCATTCCCTACTTTACCGGATTCCATAGCATCGTTTCCATTCCATAGAAAACGTTTTTGGCGTTTCATAATGTGAATTGTTGGTAACGTAAAATGACAACCCACTGAACTTCCAAATAAAAAAAGCAATTATATGCATAAACCAGAGTTGCGCTGTATTTTTTTGCTTCGACTACCGCGCGGCAGTATGCCACGTCAATTAGTTCAAATTAAATTTTATGTGCAGAGCACTTTATGCGCTCGCCTTGTCGTCCTAGCTCGCTCGCTGGAACGAAGCATATCGCCACGGCGTTACGGTGCAGCCTGTCACTGTCCCTTCGCCGCGGCGTAACCCCGAGGCTCCGAAACCCAAGCGGCTATGCCAGGATATACGTAGCGTTAGCTAAGGTTCAGCTAGTTACTGTTAGCTGTCCTGGTTGTTTAGGATTACCTGATTATCATGCTTAATGCTGCTTATCATCCAATCCAAATCCAATCCGATCATGATCTAATCCTATACTATCCTATCCTCGCGCAGCACTGGCTCTCCAGGAGCTACGCGAAACTGGTCAACCTTGGCCAGTGTAGCCAATCCAATCAAATCCAATCCAAGTAACGCTGTTGTTTGCGGTGTACGCCAGAGGCTTCGAAAGCCAAGCGGTTTATATAGTCATAAGCGTTCGAAACTCGTGAAACGCTGGCGCTTGTCAGACATCTTGCCGTTTTCTAGCGTAACGAAAACAATAGGTACATTTCAGGAAAAATACACGTAACTTACCGGCAGCGCCAGCGTTCCTTTAGTTAAGGACGCCCGTTGAGTTGATTTTTACGATAGCAAACGCAAAATGTGGCAGTGCAACGTCGACACGTGCGGGGAGAAAAGCACAAAGAGAACAGAACTCCCGCTGGCGCAGTTTCAGGCAGGGGGCGCGTGAGCACTGCGAAGGCGGGAAGTTTGTATTGCATGGGGTGGTTACAGTAAGTGGATAACGGCGGTACAGCCCATTATGGCGAAAAAGGACCGTGAAAGTGAACGTTAAGACAGAGATTGAAAGTACTTAAGGTAGTTGATTGGCGAGAATAAGAGGGGCTTGCAACTTCTGCAAAAAAAAGCCAAATTACTAGAATGGTCTACAAAATGGGCTTCGCCCAAAACGCAAATTACAGTGTTAAGATCACAACGCCAGAACATCGACCGCGACATGCTGCGGGGTTGTACGTTAGCACGCTCCCCTATCCCTTCTATACCGCCTCCCATGGCATTTGTGAAGTTTTTATAAAGTCGTTCAACGTCGCCTTTGCCGAGCTTTTTTTGTTTTGTCGACCTTTGCCGAGCTTTTTGCAAATTTAGGGCGGCATTTATTACACGGGCAAATTTTTCGCGAAAAACTTTCGAGCACTAAAAAGACATGAAAGTTCCCGGTCAGAATTTTTACGGTAGCTCTTAAGAACATAATAGAAAATAATAAACAGAAACATAATAAAAACTCTGCATACAGCCGCCAGCCGCTTTGCAAAGTGACGCAAAATGCAGTGTTTTCATGAATTGCGGAACGGTGAGTGCCGCAAAGGTGAGTACCGGCAAGATGCAGCTGTCATACACTTCCTTCTTCAGGGACAATGGTAGGCTGCCATTCATTGTCTGAGAATGCCTGCCGAAAGCACTCCACCCCATTCTTATCCTTCCAATTATCTCTGTCTCATGGTTGGGATCCGGGGTCACATCTTGGCCTAAAGTAGAGTGGCCTTGGCCTCCAAGGTTCAAGAGTGTGCAAACGATCAAATGGATGGCGCGGCAGCAGTTCAGGACGAGCAAATTGATTTGACTTAAGAAACCTCCGTGCTTATCGTGCAAGGAGAAAAACTGAAAGTGAATAGCGTGACAAATGAGCCGGAAGGAAGAAGGCGAACATTTAATTTACTTGGCAGGGACGGCAGAAGACCATCTTCTTTAGATGACATTTGCAGCGACGTGAGCAGATAGCCGGCAATTTATTCTATAGGACCTTACGGTGCTAGCTTAAGCTATTTTGGTGTCACTCTGAATAAGGATAAGGGCCTTGTAGAAATGTCAAGATGGCAAGAAGAAGGACAAAACCGATGCTTAGGTCATGTAGAGTGCGGTAACTACATCCGAGCATTTTGAACAGCGGAATTCTGGCAGGTCGAGCCTTTTCGTCAGTCTGCTGTAATGTCGTGCGTCCCGGAAGGGTAGGAGCAAGTTTCCAAACCAGTCGATATAGGCCGCCTGAGGGTCTCGCCGCCTGGAGTTCCTCTCTATCGCTCCCGCCGGGAGCTAGGAGTTGCACGACCACCCGCCATCTTTTTATCCGGATTGCTGCGGGAAAGCCGCCTCTTCAGAGTGTAGGAGCTTCGCCGCCACACTCCCGACGGCGGCCGACGCACGGTAAGGGGGGGGACACTATCATGGCACGCTCTGACCGGTCAACAACAGGTCCGGGTCATGACTTCCTTTATAATTTCACCCGATTGTTTTGTGCGTTTGATTTTGGTAGTACGGTCGCTTCGGCGTTTGGCGTCCGAGTTGGTTTCTCGCAACGGAGATGCTATGCGCGTGATACGTTGTCGTGGCCGGTTACTTAAATCGAGTAAGTGCACCGTCGAGCAGTTAACTACTCGTCTTCGAATTGTCTGCTTCCCTGAGCCAGCTGAGGGAGAGGCGGCGTGCTGAGCCCTCGCCGGCGAAACGGCGACGAGATGACACCGGTCCCGAAGTTTGTCACCACTAGTTCTGCGCTCCCTATCCTACAAGCATGGTACGTCATGTTGACTATCAGCAGCAACGTGCACCAACACGCCGCAGAGTTCACCACACGAAGGTATGCTGTGTTGTGATGTAGCGACGAATTCAGTGATGTGGAAATGATTGTGTGTAATCGCGGCATCAAGCTGGGCCTACCACATTCGTATTGTGTTAGCGGTGAAATGCGGTCATGCGGTACAGGTTAAATGCGGAAATGTGATGTGGTCGAGTTCACTGTGTCTACCGAGTGTTCTCTGATATCGCCCTTCGTGTCAGCTCGCTCGGCGGCTGATTGTGATGCTTGCACTGGCAGGGATTGTTGCAGGGCGCCGTTGTAGGCAACAGGCTTTACGGCAATGCACTGTGATGTGCTGGTAAAATACAGGAGGAAGGTGCTGAAAAACAATTAGCGCTACAAAAACAACTTACTCAAAAAACTGAATGAGACAGGCGTGTTGTCGTCCTTTCTTCTCGTACTTTGTTTTTGTGGCGATCTTTTTTGTATATTTTGACAATATCATAAACCAACTCGACCAAGAGCACGTTTTGAAGATAAATGTGCTTTAGTGGAGCGCTTCAATTTGAGAATATGTTTTCCTATTAGGAACTTTTCAAACAAAACAGCTTCAAAAGCAGAATTTTCGCGCCCCGCTACTTTGTACAGACACTCCTAAATATATAAAATTGAGAAGTTGCGGGCTTTTAGTTCAAACATTTTTTTAGTTAAAGCGGCTTCTGTTTAGTGGTTGCAAATAAGACTTCTATAGTATGGCAGACTTTACGATCGAAAAAAACAAGTAGCAGAAAAAAAGACAACGGGAGTAGCAGCAACTTTGACAACCTGATTTGATGCTGCAGTAAAAGTTGGTTCAAGTTGCTTGGTTGGGGCAAACTTTATTAGCTCACGCTTCATTATTTCGCACAACAATGGAACCGATGGCTAAGTGAATGCCCTCCCTGGTTTACTCCACCTACTTTGCTGTCTGGCTGTGATGTTTGTGAAATTTACTACTGCATACATATTCTAATTCCTGAGTGGCGGTAGTGTTGTTCATCGTACAACAATATTGTAACAATGATGTCCACTGCTTTACCTTTTGAATAAAGCCAAGATGTAGGTTCCATACATGGCCCATTTAAAAGCATCACATAAGAGTCTATGAACGAGAACTTGTGCTTCCCGAAATTTTCCACTGCGGACACAAATGAAAGTTTGCCACAATGTGCTGTAAACACTTCAAAACACGTTAGAAGGTGCAGGCACAGAAATATCAAATGGATCACCGATACAATTTTATAAGTGGTGTGTTGTCAATGGCTGGCCTGCTTTTGTACCACCTGCATCACTCATAAGAAGACTGCATTCCAATTAGGTAAAGCTAGCACTGCATGCAGTTTTTGTTTCTAATAAAGCCTTTGCATCTTGTTGAGTGTACGAATCATCACAACTGAGAGCCCACCGGCTTCGATATCAAGACAGTGCTGTGCTTGTGTTGCCAGCTCAAAAATGAGACAACCTTCAGTAAAACGTCACTGAAACAAACATTGAAATGAAGTTGTGGTCTGAGACCAGCTTGCACGCGATACAAACATTTTTTTGGTAAATTTAAGTGCAATAAAGTTTTTGCCCAAACAGCCTCATATTGTTTTAAATGCAGAACATTTCAGTAACTCCCGATGTCACCCGCGTTGACGTCGGTAGTCCGCATCGCTCCCTCTACACTATATAAAAAGATAATACTTACCGGCGCCAGGTTTCGATCCCACGACTCTGCGGGCGGAACGCAAGGTACATGGTGCTCTACCCACTGGGCCACAAAGCCGACACAGAACGGATGGTTACGAACGCGCCTTATATCCTTGACTCATTCAACCGTCGGCCACAGGTGCGCCCTCTCCCGCACGTCCTCCTCGCCTTCTCTCCGCTCGCAACGCCCTCTCTCGCTGCGTTCGGTTCGGGCACACAACAGGTGGGGACGTGCTGCGCAACACCCTCTCTCGCCGCTTTGGGTTCGCGCTGAGCAACAGACGGTTCGCGCGCAAGAACAGGTGGGGGCGCTCGCATCGCGCTCTCTCGCCGCGGTCGGTTCGCGCTTAAACCACATATGTCGTTCGCGCGCGCTCCGGTCGCTAGCATCTGTGGCGTGATCGTGACGTCAACATCACGCGTTCGTGTGGTGGCGCGATTTCGGCGCTATAACACTCTCTCGCGAGGGGCATTGGATTGGATTTGATTGGCTTGGCTTGGCTTGGCTTGGATTGGTTTGGCTTGGCTTGACATGGCTTGGCTTGGCTTGGCTTGGCTTGGCTTGGATTGGTTTGGATTTGGATTGGATTAAAGTGGATTGTGTTGGATTGTGTTGAGTCATAGCCGCGCCACGTTGCGTCATAGCCGCAGCAGGGGGTTCACGGCACGTTTCACGTGTCACCATCGACTTCATCGAAAATGTCTACGCTGGAAGACAACAATTACAACAACAACAACCAATACGTAATCCATACGACTTGCAGGCGCGCCCCCCGCGGAAATGCTCTGCATTTGATCGTGCCCCTCGCGAGGGGTATGTTTCTTTTAACGACGCTCTTTCATCGACGTAGCACCGTGTATATGTGCGCGCGCTCAAGCTGGCGTGCCTGTCCGCGAGGCTTTGTCTTGTTTGTGGGGCGTTGGTACGCAACCACCCCCTCCACCCCCCCCCAAATATATACCACGAAATGCGACCTTCGTGTAAAGTTTGGGCGCGAACGGATGAGTGCTTTGCTCAAGAAAATCTTTTTGTTTTGAGATTTCTTACATTCGTATTAATTGTGCAGGAGTGGTTTATAATACACTTTTTTTCTGGGGGGTGCATACACGAGACACAAGTTATAAAATAACAGTAGCGGCATAAACCGCTGCTCAAAAAAGCTGCAAAGCATTCACTGTTTGCATGCACCATGTCGAAATATACCAGTGTAAACAAAATTGAATGAGATGCAGAAACAATCAGCAGCATGGTGTGTTGACCTAAGTAAACATACGTGTCAATTTTCAACATTGCCGCAAGCTCTAAAAAACACGGTAAATGGAAGCAAGTGTATGCGAGAATGGTGTTGCTTGATTTTGTTTTTCCAGTTACGCTCTCGTGGGGAAGCATGCTGTTCACAAATATTCGACACCTTTCCGCCTTTTTAGTTAAATTATAATGTCGCCCGGGAAACCGGGAACGATGCTGAGCTCTGAATATTATGTTAGTTTATTTGGTGCATATTACCCCTTGCTTCTGCTTCGCAGATTTTAACTCGGGGTGGCAAATGTTCGTCGCACTTGCAGCCTATGGTTGAGTTGATCTGGGAAGTACTGGATTTGTCATGCAGTCTTTTAGGCGAGTTTGTACTCAATCTCGGGCATGCATGTAAAGCCCAAAATTTGGGCGAGAGACAAAGGAGGGTTAGATGAAGAAGTGATACTTCCAACTAAGCTTGATTGGTAAAGATCACTCACATACATACAGAAACTGTGGGCACATCAGTAAAAAGGGATAAGTTCCAGCACACAAAACTAAGTTATGCATGAGCGCATAATATTTGTGACACAGCTCATGCCCTGATGTACAAAATTTATTAACTAGAGATAGGAACCTTGGACAAAATACCTAATTTTTCCTGGAGTTCCTATCAGGTCTTTTCAGCCTATAAGCACAAACTTCGGGATCTGAAGCATATCAATCGACTGTTGATCATGCCCTATAAAGCCTATTCTTAGGTTCGTGCATATATCGGCTTTTTGGCGCCTGAAAATGCCTTCGTCAGGCTTGTTGCGTCCATGTTGTGCAATGTTGCCCCAGAATATATCATCAGAGCCCACTCTTCAACACCGAGGCCTGCTAATAATGTACAATAAGACGTTAGAAACTTTTCACAGCATATGCCTGCTGTAAATGTACAGTAAGATGCTAGGAAAGTGGAACTCGGTGAATCATACATCCGGATTTCAGTGGAGACGTCAACAGATGCAAGCGGAAGAGTGCTTGTTATTTCGTATTTGAAAACCTTGATGCTGAAGGGAGAACAAAAGCCAAGACGTCAACACCACACTATACTAGGAACGTGACTTGGTACCTGCGTGTGCTTAGTCGACATACCTCACAGAAAGCATTAAGCATCTTCATACTTCGCTGGCACTTTTCGGTCAGAAATTCAGCTTATTTAGGAGGACCAAGAAAGATTTGCCGCCATCCCTGGATTGGTTCCTGACAGAGCTGCCTAGAACTTAAAGGTGTCCTCGACGAAATTCTTGGATTTCCTGTTCTAAACGAACTGTAGAAGGGTCTGAGCAGCAAACATTCTAAAATTCCAAGTCGAAATATATTGAGCGCTCCATAGGTGAAGTAAGGTCCACAAACTGCAGTAGACGTTGAGCATTCTTTTCCCACCAACACACACCTACCTTGCTGAAAGCAGACTCTGAGCTGGAAAACAATTAGATGGTTCTACTTTGTCACTTTCGACGAATAAAAAACAAATAAAGTGACAAATAAATATTTGCAGTTTTACACATATGCTTCAAGTTGACTCAGTTACATAACATACACGTCGGGCTCTACAGTCTGATTCACTGCAGATAGCCCGCAGGCAGTATGAGGAGTCTTCAAACCATAAGAAGACATGCGAGAAACAAAAGCCAGGTATCTTCTCAGGGAGTTTGTGGCAAGGCCAAGCACTAATCAATCGAAAAACCGTACTGCTTTTATGCTGAACGACTTCAGTTAGGCACCATCTAACGTCCAAAATTTTCAGTGCTCTTCCCACCCTTTTTGTTCTTTCTTCGTAGGTTTAAAGAAAATGATGGAGAGAAAAGGGTAGGAAGAGAGGTGAAGAAGGGAAGAGTAAGGAGTATTGGTAGCACGAACGGGCGGACTACACGCAGTGCATTCAGCAGTCTGAGTCGTGCCGGTTATCAAGCAGCATAGTACCTCTACTGTACAGACTGCCACAAATGGTCATGGTCTTTGTTCCACAGTAAGTGATCAGCACTCTCTTCAGCCATGAGGGACCAAACATGGGCAGTACCCTAGATGAGCCAGTGTTGGCTCTTGAAGTTCAGATTGCCAAAGTGCGAGGGCCACTACACTACAAATATTTCGAGAGGAACTTCCTCCTCCCGGAAACATTTCAACGAATGGAGCAGTTACATCAGAAAATTACAGGGCAGACATTTTTGAGCTAAAAAAAGTGACAGGACCTGAAGTCAGTGATTTGGCAAGCATTCATGTAAGGCAGGTGGAATATGTCGCTCGCAAAGGGATGAACATTCAGGCTGTGTCCTTGCAATCACTGCATAGAAATCTCGAACTGTGAGCATGAATATGCTGGGGGACTCAAAGCATATTCCTGTTACAGTGCTTCACTGTGTTGATTGAACTAGTGTAGACGTAGTGGCCCTGTGTCGAGAGCATCTACAGTTTTGAAAGTACAACGTACAACTTGGAGTTTCAAAAGCTATTGGAGTGCCGATTACAGGTGAGCACAGGTGACGTTTGACATCTCAGTTTCTTAGGCTTGAAAAGGTGACTGTTCCGTCTCTCAGTGGAATGGCTGCTTCTGCGTGCAGCACGATGTGGGCCTGAGCAACAGTAGTCATAGGTGTATGATGCTTTTGGAGAAGGTGTTTTGGTCAGAGGAGGCTCGCCGTAGAAGTCAGTATACTGCTACGATCACTCGACAACAGGATTAACTTCACTTCTTGGCTCTGATTTATTAAGTGTGATTATGATTAGCTGGGCGTTTTCCAGGGACACCAAAGTACCGCAGTCTGCGTAGATGGCTTATATGTTAGTACCCTCATCTTGTAACGTTAGTTGTTGTAATTTGGTCAGGTAAGGCAGTAGTGGTTGCGGACTGGCTCACCACTTGCTGCCGCAGTTCGCCCTGTGAGGTGCAAAGCTATCAAAATTTACGGCTTAGGTTGTCGCTGATTTCTTTAAATTTCACGCTGTTCACCGATTGGGCGGTGTAAAAGTGAAGCTCTTGTATTTGGAAGTCCAGATCACAAGGCTGCCTGCAGTAATCTCTACTTTTGCAAGCATGGCATTCAGCCGCCAAGTGCGCGGACATCAATGGCGAGAGCAAGCCTAGCAAAATGTCTTGGCTAACCTGGCCTTTACCATTAAAAACATTCTCTCTCTCTCTCTCTCACCATGGAATCGGTCGATATACAGGAACACAATCAGCTCTACGGCGTCCCGTTCCCATATTTACTATGTGTCGCATCACCGCAATCACAATCCAAATTGATACGTCCAGCTTGACACGCCAATGCACACAATAGGTTTCACATCACTGTATTCGTTACATCACAGCAGTTCATTTTTTCGTGTGACAAACTCTGGCGCGTTGATGCGTGGTATTAGCGCTGCAGACAGCGGTGAACGCCATCGAAGACCAGCTCATCGGCACGGGACTGCGGTGCTCGCCGCAGAAGTCGGAGCTGCTGATCGTCCCACCGCCAGGCAGGTACCGCAAGAAAGAGGCAGAAGAATCGGCAAACATCCACATACGAACGGGGACGGCACATTCATTCCCAGGGTCGCCACTCTCCGGTTCCTCGGCATGCACATCGAGGCAAGCAGAAGCAACAAGACCGCGGTGGACCGCCTCGTCAACAAGATCGGCGCGGCGGCCCGACTCATCCGGAGGGTGTCGATGCGGCACAACGGAATGAAGGAGGCCAGCCTCCTCCGCCTGCTCCAGTCCTTCGCGATGAGCCACGTCGCCTACGTCGGGGCGTTCCACTTCTGGCTGCGCCAGGAGAGGGACCGCATCAACGCGGCCATCCGCACCGGCGTACAGGGCGGCCCTGGGCTTGCTAAATAGCACCAGCACGGCCCGGCTGCTTGAGCTCGGGGTGCACAAACACCCTCGAGGAGATCAGCGAGGCCCACGAACGGCGCAACTCGAGCACCTCGCCACCACGAGCTCGGGCAGGCGTATCCTGGAACGCCTCGGGCTGGCGGGCACGTCGTCGCAGTAGAACGAGACAGCGCAGCAACAGCAGCGGCAGCAGCTCCAGCCTGAGGTGATGCGGCGACTCCGGATACTCCCGCCGCCCCGCAACGTCAATCCCGACCGCAACCGCGGTCGCAGAGAGGCGAGGGCCCGCGCTTTCGCCGCAACGCACGCCAACGACACGGGCGCCCTGTACGTGGACGCCGCCCGGTACACCGACCGACCCGACGCCTACGTAGCGGTGGCGGTACGGGCCACCACGGGAGAAATATACAGCGCCTGCAGCGTCCGCGTGCCGTCCGCCCGCCAGGCGGAGGAGACGGCGATCGCGCTGGCGCTGACGGATCCGCAATGCACCACAGTGCTCAGTGACTCGCGATCGGCCATCGCGAACTCCGCCAAGAACAACGTATGTAAAAGTGCAGTGTGCGCGGTCAAGTGCAGTGCGGTGATCAGTGGAGCGGTGCCGGCCACCCACCTTCGGTGGTTCCCGGCGCACACCAACATCAAAGGCAACGTGGGCGACGGTCTCCCCAACCGCAACGAGACGGCGGACGCAGCCGCGCGAGGACTGACCAACCGCGCGGCGGCGGTCTCTTCTCCCCTGCCGAGCTCCGCGACAGAGGGAAGCCAACGCGAAGACAACGGCGACGAAGACGACAACGACGACCTGGAGTGGGACCCGGAGCCCCTCCTCACGTACGGGGAGTTGCTGGAGTGGTACCGGCTCGGCCGGCGCACCGCTCCGGCGCCCCACCCGGAACTAACACGACAGCAGGCAGTGCTACTACGCCAACTACAAACACAGTCAGTGATCACGCCGGCGCTCGCGCGTCACGTGTGCATGGACGTGTACGCCAGTGACGTGTGTAGGAAGCAGACAACTGGAAGTCGAGTGTTAACAGCTCGACGCTGCACTTATACGGTTTAAGTAACCGGCGACGACAACGTACCATGCGCATAGCCGCTACGTCGATTGCAACAAGCTCGGACGCCAAACGCCGAAACGACCGTAGCACAAAAACTAACGCACGAAGCAATCGGGTGAAACTATCAAGGAAGTGCCGAGAAGGTCTTTCCCACGTGACTTTTAGCAGTGACTCTCAGCTCCCTGGGGGAGCTTTATACAGGAATTATATCGCCGCCGGCAGCCGGTGCAGTGGTCTCGTAGGCGCAGACAGGTTCCTAACCCTCTCTCTTTCCCTCCGGCAGGGAAGAAAGAGGAGAGGGAGCCTCCCGCCGCTTGATTTGTTGGGCGAAGCTCTTTATTTGTTGGCGACTTGGCGACGGCGCCGCTTGTTTGCGATAGAGCCGACACAAGCGAACCTACGCTCCGATCTTTCCCTCAGATTTCAGACTTTGTGGAACTGATAATTTTTTGTTTCCGTTCTTTACCTAGTCTTTTCGTCTTTCCATAGTGCATTATTAGACATTTTCTCCTTTTTTCCAATTTTCAGTTATGCCATTCATTCCATGTTTTCTCTCTGTTTAGCCTCTAGGGTTTACCTATGCAATATACAGTTTTAAAAATACGTTAGCGTGGAAGAACTTCGCAACATACGAAAGTCCGAGTTTTTGGCGGCGCCGAATATGCATCAAATTCTGTGAGAAAAAGCCGCAGCAACATCCCGCCGAGATGTGTCACAATGTTTAAATTCGCAGCGTGGTCAAAGGTTCATACGCCTGCGTAATATCATGACATAAATGTCGAACACCCGTTAATGATACAGAGGGATGCTGATAACAACCCTGACTTGGCCGCGGCAAGAGCACTCGCGATTATACACCCCCCCCCCCCCCATAAGGTTCCTGTACTGGCTGAAGATAGAAGACCCCAACATCAACATCTAAGAGACTCTACTAAAGCAATCTAGAAACATAAAGGAGAGGCTAATACAGGCCACAAACACGACACCATAATAAAATGCAAGCGAAAACACAATGTTACAACCACACTGCGTGTATACCTGCCCATGAGCGCATTGATGGAAGTGACCATGCTTTTAGTTTCCCTGCGAAATGAACAGCGCGATCCATGTGACCCCCTAGCCAAATTCAATGTCACCGGGAGTCACCTTCGCATGCAATAACCAAAGCAGACAAGCGCAACAACACACCAAACAAAAGCGCTAACTCCCTTCTTAAGCTGCACGCCTCCCGGAGTGCCGATAAACCCACACCCTCCGAACACTACAACCGAATGATCTCCCCTCGGGAGTAATGCTCTACAACTTCCGGCAGCAAGAAGCGTCTTACTGTCCCAACTGCCAAGAGATCACGGCAGGTGCAGATCGCTTCTTGTGCACGTGGAACTCTCCAACAATCTTGCCTTTTTTCCTGCACCTATTTCCTGAGTGCTAGGATTAGTACGGACTCGGCGAGCCTTCAGCGAGCCATTGCGGTACAAGCCTTCCTCTTCACGGGGACTTAATTGCAGCCTTCAATAAACTTTTTCGTCTTGTCCTCCAACAAGAATCTTTAAACTCCGGGTGTAGCATGCCGCTTTTGCAAGTCCCGCCGCTGCAGATGCCGCAAGCAATGAGGAGCTCTGCTTTCACCAAGCTGATAAACACTGTAGGTATTAGGCAGCTTACTCTTACCGTATGTAGTACGGTATCTTTCCATATTGTTTCTTAAAACTCTATTGACCTCTTTGCCTAGGATCGCTGCGACATTTTCAGGAAATAAGTGTCGATACATTTCTTGCTAACCGCCTACAGCAAACTTCTTAAAGAGAGCCAAGTCAACACCTGGCGCTCTTGATTACCTGTGCTAACGAGAACATTTACCAAGTGGTTTGGTCCTAACTTTGCTGCCCATATAGTACGGGACACGTAAGGCTAGCTCAAGACTTCCGTCTTGGAAGGTGGGGCTAAGAAGGAGAAGTCGGTGCACAGCGGAGACACTTAAAACTGATATCTGTGCCGAGCTGCACACTGCGTCATCACTCGTGAGCTATGCAGGTGCGTGTATCAGAATGAAAACTAGGGGGGGACATGTATCTGCAAGGTGGCGTAGTACAACGAGTGTTACACTAAATTAAGTGAAGGAAAAGCGGGTTGTGATGAGATTAAAGGAAAGGGGGTGATCAGATGCATGCGCCCACTTACCAAGACGCCGGCCGCTTCATTGCGTTTCAACCACTGTTTCTTAGGTGATATGCCAAGAAATTCTAGAAGGTAGATACTATGACGCAAAGACAGGGAGAAGCTTTGGCACTTATGATGGGCTGTGCACAATGAGCCAACCGGTGGCCGGTCTAAATTGTGGCAGAAAGTTAATATCATTTGAAGTTAACGCTGGGACAGTCTTCCAAATACCCTTGTACAAATATGCATACCCGTAATTAATGCAAGGCGTTTCTCGAAATTATGGTGTAATTTGTGCGCGAAGCAAAAAGACGCAGTCTACAAACCAGCCAACAATTTTGTGGTTTCCCGCGCCGAAACTGCATGCGGCCTAATAAGGGACATCATAGTGGACGGCTCTTCAATAGCTTTGGCCTCATGGAGATCATTAAGGGAACCCTCCAACACCTACCACCGACTTTTATGACTGCCTTTTGGGGTATTTTCCCAGGAATCTGCTCCCGCAAGAATAATTAAAATGTATTCAGTATTACCGGAGCTACACTAGATGAGAAAAAGTGCATAATGATGTTCACGCCGTGCCCTCTAACCTTCACCTTGGAATAGCGTGACGAAAGCTCCGCCGTCTCCCACTAAGAGGGTTTCGATGGGAACGGCTCGTGACGTTTTCTTCGCTGGCCGCATCGCCGCTAGGGGGCCGCGCCGAGCGGACGTGTTCCAAACGGGCTCCCGTTCTTTTTGCAAGTTCTGGCGTTTTAAGCGACGTTGGGCCTTCTTCCTGTGTTTGCCCAACTTCATGGACATGTTGTTACCCCGACGAACCCAAAATTTGGCCCTTCGGAACCACCAAGCGTCCCAGCGCCAAGTCTGTTTCCCCGAACCGTCGGTTAGGCCTAACCCAACGGCCTCCACGACGTGTTCGCCTACCGCCGGCCGCAGCTGTCGGCGTGGCGGCTGCGTGTGCGGCTGTCGCAGCAGCTGCGGATGGAAAGGCACCCACTTACTCCGATCTCACTCCTATGCACACTGAAGACGGACATACTAATACCATGGACGGGAAGGCGATCTCCAACGAACCTCAGCTACCCCAGACTACTTTCACTCTACAGTCATCGGCCGTGAACGCCTATGATGGAGAAGAGCTCAAAGAAAACGGCATGGAAGAAACCAAAGAGGACGCCGATACCGAGCAGGCTGAAAGAAGCCATGAAGAGAAAAGAAAAGTTTGTTTGATTCGAAAGATTAGGTGTTTCATAGTATCCTAAGCGCTTTCCCCGAAGCAAATGATGCTTTATTCACTGAGAAATAAGGCAATTTAAGCGAAAATTTTAAATCTCCCGCTAAATTGCACATTTCGTGGCGTGAACAATGGCGTCATACGAGCCGGGCCATGAAACAGATACTTAGTATGTCGACTCCATATAGCACCCACAGGCGGGACTCAAACAGAAACCAGAACTCGTGCCGAAACCGAGACGGCGGCCATTTTAAAAATACTAGTAAAACCTAGTGCACCCGAAGCCCTAGATATGGAATCGCCTGATCCGGAGAAGAAACCTCTCGCCGAGAAGCTCGGGCTTGCATTTAACAACCTCACACCACTTGAACGCTCAATGCTTCTAAGTACACGAGCGGCAGGAGTTGTGGGATACGCGGATGGACCGGAAAGCGACCATTCCGCGATAGCCACAACAGACGAACGCCCAGCCGTCGGCACCGCTGCCTCGTCAGCCCCGTCGCGACGGACGAATACAGACTGGTACGTATGTGCCGTATTTATATTACGGTTAATAATAGTTCAATTTCAGTAGCAGTATCGCTTATGCCAGTTGGCCGGTGTCGTGTATAGAAAGCCGTTCGCGCGAGCTCTCTGCTCCGACCAGAAAGATACGAGCGTCAATGCGCGGTGTGTACGGCATTTTTTCCCCCAAGGTCAGAGCGCTTTGACGGCGATTTGACGAAGTCGGCGACGAGCGCCAGCATGTCCCAGGATTGAGCTAACGTAAGGGTCCCTGCCGGAATCACTTCCTCGGGAATGAAGCGAGCACACTCGTACTTCCTTTAGCTCTCTTTCTCCTCCGTTTGCAAAGTTCACAAAACGTAGCCACTTGCTTCGCCGAGGTTCGTCGTTGGCCAGCACATGAAAGGAGATCTCCTCAACGGCGGGATTGTCGCACTCCCTCGACGATTTGCCCGTACTACATGGGCATTTCAAAACGTAGCAACGAAATTTCATTGTAAAGTACTCGAACAAACTGAAGTTTTCACTGGTTGAAAACTGGAAACGAGCTCCTAACAATAGCAGCAAGCCAACACCATTCCGAAACGGCGACGACTGTCACTATCTCGTCGCAGTTTGCTGTTCCTTACTCCCCTCGTTTCTATTTTTACCTTTGCTCGTTGGCGATATGACGGCCAACCTCCTGTGAAGGGATTACGATACCCAAGCAAGGTCGCGGCTGTGCGTGCTGGGACGGTTCGTTGGCCCCGAAGAGCCTCGAACCCGAAAATTCGTCTGTGCGACGCCGGCGACGGCGAGATGTCGAGTTCGGCTGGCGGTAGTTTCGTACGCATTGGCGTACACGCTAGCGTGTTTACTCGGAACTTCAACCGTTTACTGCACCGTTCTTAGTGTCATAAAAGGAATGTGCAGTATGTTTAACGGGCATATGGCTCACTATGAAAACTGGTAAGCCCTGCCTAACTTGCGTTTGCTTTTGCCGGCCTCCGCCAATCGCAGAGCATTCTCGTGTGACATCATAGGTTCTGTTGCTGGAAATGAGCTGGTGGGTCGCATGGTCATTCCCTTTTTTCCTAATTATGTAGCTTATTTGAGCGAAGTTTGTGTTAAAAGTGGTGTCAGTATGGTTCTAACGAGGCAATCTTTCGAATGAACCAAACTTGTGTTTTCTCTTCATGGCTCCTTGAAGGCTGTCAACGAGCTCGCCTTTCAAAAAAAGCGCAGACCTACGCGCACAGACAGGGTAAGTCAGTCACGCCACACTCTTCATTTGAGACCATTAACCAAACTTAAAATCAGAAATATTCCTTGACATGCCATAGCCAGTGTACTTGGCCGAACAGCGCCAAGTGCAGAGCTCGCCAAAATGGCCGCCATTACCTTCGATGACGCCGCTAACAGCGCGCACATTGCTGTATACGATGAAGGTCACGCAACCCGGCTCACCCAAATCGACCATCTTTTCTTTTCGCTTTTCGCCAGAACGGGAAGTTAGAAACTATCGAAGTAGTCATTGAACCTATTCCCTCATCCAAGAACACCATCAGAGGAGTCATCAAAATAGATCGAAACGATAGTAACGAAACTATCCACAGTTGGATTCGTTGAGAGCAGGCTGAAGTACTTCGAGTGCAATAAATAAGAAACACAGACCGAGCGATTGTTACTTTTGACTCAACTGCTCTCCCACGTGTGGTAAAATATTATATGGAACTCGTGCGAGTCACCGAGTACCGTCCCAAACGGTGAGTGAGTTTCAACTGCCACAGTTTGGGGCACGAGGCCAAATACTGCCCATCCCCCAGTGTGTGTACGGAGTGCGGCCGTACTCATGCACAAGAAGACGAATGTGAATCTGCACCCTTTTGTGTCCCGTGCCAGGCCGTTGGTCATCTTGCTGTAAGCAAAGTCTGTCCCAGCCAGCTTCCAAAGAAGGAGGAAAAGTCTCCAAAGAGCGATTCACCAAAAGAGTCTGATGCAAATCGTGGAACAAAGCAAACAAGCCGTCCCAACAATAACAATGTTTCCTGGGCAGCCACTCTCACAGGACAACAGCAGATGATTGGCCGTAACCCCACCGCCACTTTACCAGAAAACCACCCAGTCATCATCCAAAATATTCAACTCAAGAAGAGCCTTCTAGAACTTCGTTCAGAACTTCAGGCGATGCGTAAAGAACTCGCCTCCCTCCGCAAAGCCAGCACATGGCGTCAATCTGTTTCACCCCAATCACGTGCCACGGAGTCGGTGTACCAAAGCCGTTAACGCACATCTCGTCGCCCCACAGCAGATTTTTCGTAGATAGCAAGCAGGAAACTCACGAGCTATGTCACTGAACAGATGTTGAAACAACGGGAGGCGCAAATGAAGTTTGAGGTGTGCAAGAAATGTCAGAAAGCCCGGGCAATATTGCCGACTTACAGGGGCAATACGACATTCTTAAACAGGACATGCAACAGGTCATGGAACAAATGAGCAAGTTTCTTGAGACGGTCACCCCTAGTGAATCAAAGCGCACGAAGAAGCAATCTTCCGAAATAAGCTCTTTAGTTTCTCCTAATCGTATCATAATTCAATGGAACTGCCGAAGTTTCGCTCAAAATGTCCCCACTGAAATCACAGGTATCCTGCACCCGACCTGTTGCCCTACTGCTACAGGAGACTAGAGGCCCTTGCAAAATTCTTCACTACACCACCTACATGGACCCCAAAATCCCGCATACTTACAGAGATAAAGCCAAGTATCCCTCCACCCCTGGTAATGCGGCAGTTCTGGTGCACAAGTCGTGCCATTCAGTTCAACACCGATGGGATAAAGCAAGCAATACAAATCGAGAAGTAATTATCGTCCGCGTTAAACCCTGTAGTGGGAATCCTGTGCTTATGGTCTCGGTATATTAGAGACCTCAGTGCAACTCCCGGGTAAGAGATTCCTATGACTGCATATCACATATACTGTCGCTAAACTTTTCTAGTCCAGTTATTATTGGAGACGACTTCAACGCGAAAAGTACTCTCTGGGGTTATTCCCACTCCGATCTACGGGGGAAACTCCTAGAAGAAGCACTGGAGCATAGCCCCCTCGGACTCGGCAATGAACCTTTCATTCCTACCCGGAAAGGTATCCATAGCTCGCAGCAAGACACCACACTGGATCTAACCCTTAGCACACCCGGCGTCATTAGAAAATGGCGAAAACTGGTTTGTACATGGGGCAGTGATCACTTCCCTATTCTGCTCCACTTGAACAGCCAGAAATTCCGCTCCAAGACTACGTACAAAAACATCAACTGGGATCTTTTTCGCTCGCAATTCCACGTGAGCCCACAACCTGAGCTGTCCGAGTTTGTTGCCTCTGTGAATGAAGCGCGTACCCTTTCCACGGAGGCGGTAACAAGCACAGCTGAGGTCAGCTATCCGGACGCCCACATGCACAAACTGCTTCGTACCGCTGAACGCCTTACAAAAACGTATAGAGAACGCGGGAAACGTCACCATGACCTTATGAGACTGAAATGCCATTACAAAGCGATAAACGAATATCAAAAAATCCTCCAATCTTAAAACTGGCATAATCTCTGCGAACGACTGGGGCAAGAACGCGGTCTCTCACATCTGTGGAGCCTCTTTCTGGGCCTGAGTGGAGGGGCAAAAGTAAAACTGCCGATTCTAGATGAAATTTGCCTCCATACACACTACTCTCGAGTGGAAGATACTCTTGTGAAGACTCTCTTCCCACACGCCACGGCTGACATCTCGACCTTCTCACCTCTGCCTGAAATCGATATACGAGCACCGCTCGCGGAGCTCGACTCTCCGTTTACCGAGAGCGAGCTGCATACAGCCATCTCCCAAGGAAAACCCAAATCTACACCGGACGGCAACCGAACGGCGCACAACATTGCCCGGGAGTGTCTACTAAATCCTCCCACGGTTCATCGACACCCCTCCAGCACAATCTGAACCACCGAGCACATATGTACAACACTGGCAACAAAAACTTCGTCAAGCTAGAGCCCTCAGCCGGCACCGGCTAGCCGAGGCCTCACCCCCTGGTTTCCTCGCCCCACTAAAGACCCTTCCATAACAGGAGAGGTCTTCGCGAACAAAGTTTATGCCAACTCCGCCTATACCCCTGATGTGATATCGAAGTGGACGAACCCAAGGCGTCCCTCCTTACCAAGGTGCCCCTACTGTGGCAGCAACGAGAAACCCAACCTTTGCCACCTTATTTGGTCATGTGCAGCCTTCTCAGACGGCCGTGCGCAGTTGCTAGCAAGCGCCACGGTTCCGACGTCGGCGTTAGAGCATGTCGAGTATGTTAGGGTCAACCCAGAAATGTTAAAAAAAATCACAGACTTTGCACTAAAAATGGTCTCTATGAGACGGTTTAATGCCTGACCGACTACCTGTTCAAGTTCACCAGTCACAGATGAACACCGGTGCGCATCCGTCTTGCCCCACCAACCGTAATGTGCCATCAAGAACTATGCCGGGCACCCCCTCCCCTCAGTGTGTGTGTGTGTGCTGCTCCAGCGGAACCTCGAGAGACAGCTACAGTGTCCGCTACAGTGAACCTTGAACATTACTTAATTGTACTACAACTTCTTAGTGGCGTCGTTCCCAATCCTCCATTCCATTCCCTACCCACAGGGCTTTATAGCCTCCTTTCTGTAATAAAGTCATTCATTCATTCACTTCGCCGGCCTTCGATATATCGCGGGGCCCGCGGGTTTTCTGTTTTAGTCGCCGCTTTCCGGTACTGTTGATGTGGTGCGGGCATTGGTGCCTGCTTGCGGGTTTTTTTACTGTTGTACCTGCTATTCTTTCCGTGCATTTCATCATGCAATAAATGCAGCTCTGCGAGCCCGGCTTGAAGAAACGAGCGTGGAATAGACTTTAGACCCGTACGTGGACACTCCGCGCAAGAAAAGTCGCTGAAAGAGCCATGGAAGAGCCACCGGAGCCACATTCACAGCTGCAGTCATTAAATAGTTTTAGTTTCACGTGCGTACAGAGTAAAAGTACGCAAACGAGAAAAGTATACATAGTCCACGCGCCTGCAAACCCTGATAGACGTACACGTACACGTTACACGTACACGCGCATCCCGCGCATAGGGAGCGTGAATGCACAGGCTCTCCCACGCATAACCGTGTGTTATTCCTAGCGCCATCTGCTAGCACACACAGAAACTGCTGTATGCCCATTCGTGATGTCACGAGCCACTTGCTATGACGATGACAAAGGCTGCTTTTTCAGGCTTCTGAAAAATCTCCCTTCTATCTGAAAAACAAGTGATGTATTTCAAATAAAGCATTGGGTGGTGGTAAGATTAAGCAAATATAAGGCGGAATCAACAGCTTACAGCATCATTTCTTAGAGCATCATCTCATAAAGACTTCTTCGCGTCCATTCTCTTTTTCCAGGTCGTTGTCTCTGATTCTTTCACTTCATTTTTTATTGCCTTGATCGTTTCCCCTGCACTTTCAGGTTTCATGTACATTGTCCTGAGCCTTCTGGTTCTTTTCTTCCACTGCGTGTCCACGCTTTTCATGTAAAGATACCGTAACACTTTGGCCGCCAATCTCTAGTCATCAATATTTCTAAGTTATTCTTAAAAACATATTTTGCTCGGTGCTTCTCTCACTTCGAAGGATGCCCATGTCATGTTTCCCTGCACTGCCTCATTTGTTGTTTTAATGTGTGCTCCTAATGCCAATCGACCTATCGCCCTCTGATTTACTTCTAGCCCTGATTGGACCTCTGATTTGTCACAGACTACTGCGTTCGAAAAGGTTAGTGCTGGTACCCTTACTCCCTTCCAGATTCCTTTCACTACTTCATATGTGTTATATCCCCACAGTGCTCTGTGCTTCATCATAGCGGCGTTTTTTTGCCTTTCATTATTTAATGCTTCTCATTCGATTTTAGATACGCCTGACCTTCATTTATCCATATGCCGAGATATTTGTATTCCGTTACCCGTGGTATTGCTGCGTGTTGAATGAATTCCAATCGTTACGGGAGTCGTCATTAAAAACCAGAACTCCCGACTGTGCTGTGCTAAACTCTAACCCCAGTTCAGTGGCTTCTTCCGCGCAGATATCTGTGAGTTGTTGTAGACACTGTTTGCTATCTGCTAGTAGTACTATGTCATCTGCATATATCAGTCCCGGAATATGTTGTTCCACTTCCTGTCCTTTGCGGCTATAACACAGATTGAAACCTAGTTTACTGCCTTCAAGCTTTCTTTCTAGTCTAGCCATGTACAACATGAACAGCAATGGCGACAGAGGACAACCCTGCTTTAAACCTCTATTTATGAGTACCGGATCCATGCACTTTTGGTCCTCCCAGGTAATTTTCACCTCGCTCTCATTGTAAATTCTCTGCAACCGCTGTATAAAGGCCTGAACTAATTCCTTTCGCTCAAGTATCCTCCATAGAAGATCTCTATCTACGTTGTCGTAGGCTCCCTTTATATCAAGAAATGCTATTCATAGTGGTCGCTCCTGAGCCATTGACACCTATATGCATTGGGTTAGGACAAATAAATTCTCCTCTGAGCGTCTGTCTCGTCTGAATCTATTTTGTAGTTCTCCCAGTCTGCCGTTTTCCTCTATCCACGCCTGTATTTCCGCTTTTATGGCTTGCATTGCCAGCCTGTATTGCACTGAGGCAACTGTAATAGGCCTGTACGACTCGGTATCAGCCCTGTCTCCTTTGCCTTTATATATCATCTTCATCCTGCTCTCGCGCCAAATTTTCCGGTACTTGCTTAGTTTTTATCACTTTTTCGATTGCTCGAATCCGTTGTTCCTTGCTTTTTGGGCCCAGCATGTGGACCAGCCGTGTAGGAATTTCACCGTCCCTGTTGCCGTATAAGCTAGAACATTTTCTTCAGCTTTTTTTCAGTTTAGATTCTCCAACTTTAGCTCTCTATCCGTATGCACCTCAGCTGCCCCAATTTCTAAATGCTGTAGTCCGCTCTCCGTTCTTTTGAACTTCTCTTGTATCATTGAGCGTATGTGAAATACCGCCTCTTCCTCTTTTAGTACCTGGCCTTCACTGTTTATGACACGCCTTTATCCTTTTCCCGTATATTCGAAACCCATCGCTCACTTTCTCGTTTAAGGTTTGTCTGTACAAGTTTTTGTAATTCCAGCTTCTTTAGGCGGTACTAATTCCACATCAAAGTTATTTCCTCTGCTTGAATTCTCACTCGCTTGGCCTCCCTGTGCTTTCTCGATGCTTGCTGCCTTTGTGTTATAGCTTCCTTGATTTGCTTGTTCCACCAGCTTCTAGGTTTTCTTTTTCCTTTCCAGTAGTTGCGCTCTTTCGCGTTCCTTATCTTTCCTTGAATGAAACCAATCAGTTCGCTGTATTCGCATTCTTTCGTAGGGTGTCTCTCGATTTCCGTCTCTAGGCTTTTGGCAATATTAGCCATTTGCTGATCGTTTAATTTCAAGTCGTGTACCACCGTTTTCGAGTTTTGACTTTGCATTTTTCTAAAAGTAAAAGTTAGCCGTTCATGGTAACTTCCTAAGCTGAGGGCACCTATTGCCTCTATTTCTATTAGACTCAACCTTTCACACACTCCTTCTGAAAGGAGGCTGTGTTGTATGCTGGACTGCCTTTCCCCTCGTTCCCAAGTAATTTGCCTCTCACATTTATTCTCTCTGTTTGCTACAATGAGATTATGTTCTTCACACATATCTAGTACGAGTTTGCCGTTGCGGTTGGTAAGGTTGGTGCACAGCGCCACTGATGGCGGTGGATTGTACGGGAAATGTGAGACCAAAAATCGGCCGCGTATCTGCACCTTTCGTTGCAAATGTCGTCAAAAGCCGATAGTCTTTGCAGACATTTGCCAAGGAAATGCCCCGTTTTGCTTTCCCGCTTACCTCTCATGCTGTTCCTGTTCCGTCGTGCTCATTCCAAGGTAAACACACTAAAGGTTTCCTCAAGGCGATTTGAATTTACCGCGTTCCACAGCCACAAGCCGGTTCCTCGATACCAGAGCTGCAGCACGGCGGAGACGCGCGTGAATCGAGGCGGCCGACTTCAAGGTTTATAGAACCGTGTTGCCGTGCTCCACGCGCGTTCCAAGCGGAGCGTGAAACCTTGCTAGTGGAACCGTTTGTTGCTGTTGCCGCGTGATTTCGCATATGCCGCCAGGAGGTGGCGCGGGCAACAGCAAGAGGCGGTTTTCTGCAGTAGATGTAGAATATCATATGCTATCGAAAAAACAAGCATACATGAATTTTTTTAATGAAGGAACTTTGTAAATATCCCTTGTGTACTAATGTGCTGTCTTATATTTGCGTCATGTGTTGTTCTTGTTCAACAAAGTTAACAAGTATGAACGTATAAACCGGCTTTGCCGTTTACATTTGGCTGTAAGTATACATCACTATTGCGCAGTATACATTCTAATTTGGCCGGGTGGGCTGAATCGAGTCACAGACAAACAGACAGACAGACGGACAGACAGACATACAGATAGAGCAAAATTTCTGGATTTAAATAGCCCAAGAAAGACTTTCGTCTTGAAAACGTTTCTGTTGCTTTTTAAGTGCAGATCACTTTAGGCGCTCGCCTTGTCGTCGTAGCTCGCTCTCTGGACCAAGTAGAGCAACAGGGCGTTCCGTTGTAGCGCTGTCGTCCCGGCGTAACCCAGAGTCTTCGAAAGCCAAGCGGTTTATATAGTCATAAGCGTTGCAAACTCGTGAACCGCTGGCACTTGTCCTACATCTCCCCGTTGTTTAGCGCAAAGAAAACTATGGGTACATTCAGGCAAAATATATGTAATTAACCTGAAGCACCCGCGTTTATTTAGTTAGGAACACTCGTTGGGTTGGTTTTTAGGATAGTAAGCAAAAAAAAAGGCCGCGCAAGAAAAAAAATGGCGCGTTCTAAATAACGCAGTAGGTGTCTATGCACGAGAAGAAAATAACGCGTTCGAATTCCCGCAGAAAGGCTGCAGCCACACAAGAAAAACATGGCGTGTTCTAAAAAACAGCTCCAGTATACGAAATTAAAGCAAGTACATGAAGAACAGACATCCCGCTGGCGCAGTTTCAGGCAGGACGCGCGCGAGCACTGCGAAGGCGGGAAATTTGAATTACATGGTGGGCATCAACGAGCGGATAACGCCGGTACAGCCCATTATGACGAATCACTGCTCGGCACATTCGACAGCTTTCACACTGAGGGGAATGGCTTTAATTTTAAATGCAGAGCATTTAAGTAACTCACGATGTCACCCGCGTTCACGTCCGTAGTCGTAGTCCGCACCCCTCCCCCTACACTATATAAAAAAAATACTATCCGGCGCCTGGTTTCGATCCCTCGACCCTGCGGGCGGAACGCAATGTACAAGGTGCTCTACCCACTTTGCCACAAAGCCGACACAGAATGGGAGGCTGCGAACGCGCCTTGTATCCTTGACTCATTCAAACTACGTCAAGAAGCTGCTGATACAACGCATTCACTACCACCAACTCCCCAAACACTAAACGTTAACGCAATACACCCACCCCCTATGCGAAGCATTTACTCGAGTTCCCCTCGCGGGGAGATGGGCCCAATTTTTTTTATAATTTTTAAGCAACAGAATGGGTGGAAGAAAATAAGTTTATTAAATATATAGTTTTACTTATGACTGTGTTACCTTTATGAAACTTATCCTGGTTAACGTTCGCGCGTCTATCACAGCCATTTGCGATCTCACTGATTTGTGTGCGCATATAATAGTTGGCTCAGGTTTTCCCGGCGCTATATTCTAAAGGTCGTGCAGGTTTAATGAAACTGCTCAAAGAGTGTTGCAGAGTCAATTTAAGGTTGGCAGAAATTCGACACAGAGGCGTTTTTTTACTCCATCAGTAAAAAAACGTCCGCCGTGGCAGGGTGTAACGCTGCGTCAAAACCAACAAATTAAGCGCTCACTTCCACCTGAATATACTGCACAAAAAAGCACATAGATACCTGATCAGTATAACACTTTTTTTCACATAAACATTTTGGCAAGAGAAATACCAGCCATTTTGCGACATTGTTTGGGGAAAACTGTGAAAAAAATCTTTACCCCTTCGTCTAACGACAACGATGGTTGAACTCGAAGTGTTCTCGTGATCGGTTCTGTGGTTGGGCAATCTCACACTGCGAGTGTGTGCTACCCTGGAGGTACGCACCACTTTTCTAGAATACCACAGGATCTCTCGGGTGTGAACTCGGTAGGCCTAAGGTTTGGGCTGTGGGTGTAGGGCGAGAATCGGTACCTGCAGGTTCACCTTTGTTTTGACCTTGTCGAAATGGAGCAATGGAATGGACGCCGGCTTCATAACACGAGGGACCCAGGTTCGGTTGCGGCACGGAAAGCATTTTAGTGCGCAGTTCTTTGGCGCCCGTCCCTGGGCTTAGCCGCATCGTCGTCATCGTGACCGACCGAACGATGGGAAGACCGAGGAGTGAAAGAAAGCAAATGAAAAGACTGTGGCGAAATTGCGAGGGGAGGGCAGTTCGCCGTGGCGACGCGAGCCAGCGGTCTCCGAAAGTGTGTGATGGGGGAGGTGAAGGGGCAGTATGCTGCCCCCGCACGCGGCGCTTGACGGCGCGACGCCCCTGGCCAAAACGTGACGGGGGCGTGCGCGTGACTATGATGTGCGTTCGCTTAAGACGCAGTTTGCGGTCCCTTCCTGAGACGCACTTCGCTCCGCCGACGCAGAAGCTCTCCATAGCTGCCGTCGAGATAGCCCACGAGTGCTGGCTACCACAGCGCACTGTAACCATAAGGAATGAATGCTGAACTACGAGGGAGGCAGCCGGTCATGTGCTTCGTCAGCCGGTGCAGCTAAACGAGCTGCCAGAGCGGAGGCTCAGCACCGCCGACGCGTGAACCCCGAGTGAGTGCTGAACAATGAGCAGCTGCGTCCAAATATCGCATTCGGGAGTGTCGTAATCGCCAGCCAATCATTTCCTTTCACTTCCCCACGATCATTCATCATCATCGCCAGAGAAAGTTGGCTTTCCTGCAGGGCATATTGGCGTACAACGGCATCGGTGAGGACACTAAAGATTCGCTTTATTAATCACTTTTTGTGGGGAAGAAGGTATATTATAGCAGGATCCCACCCTTTTCATAACCTCGTAGTTTGAGCTGTTCGCCGTATTTACACTCGAGGTTGCTACAGCGCGCGTAACGATCACATCGCACATTGCAAGTCCGGGTAGCCCAGTGGCCATCACTGCCTCATCGCTCATAATTTCTGCATGGTCTCTCGAACGCTGATTAAGACACTTCAGCGTCTACTTAACTTATCTTCAACCGTAGGATAGTTTAGAACTTTATAACTTATTCATCCCAATGGGCAATGTCTCCGTGAGTGGTTTGGGGGGGGGGCGGCTTTGCTTTGCTCTTTTGCTTCTAACGGGATTTGTTTTCTAGCATCTTCAGTTTTCAGGTAGTGTCAAGAGCCCAGTGAAAGTTGAGACGCTATGCAAAGGGTAGCACCCGCAACAGCGGAATCGTGATCGGTTGGTGGTTGTGCTGTCTGAGGAGAAAAGAACGAAGTTCGCTACGAGGCTGCACTGGCAGTGCTGTGTCTGCGTATATAGCCCTGGCCAATCCCCACTTGGTTCATGCAAAAAACATTCACAGCATCATCATCGTCATCATCATCATCATCGGCATTGTCGGCATCGTCGTCGTCGCCTTCTTTCTCCGCGGCCCTGGCCCGTCTGCCTCAAGCGCAGTGCAACTACGTTGCCGCTGGCGGCCCGCCTGGTTACGCGTCCGGCGGCCCTGCCTATACCTCCCCGTCAGCTGCTGCTTTCTGCCTGGAGTATACGCGTTGTAATGAAGCTCATTATTGCTATTGCTTAGTACTGCTACACACCTTTCCAGGCGAAATATTTTTTAGAGGGTAGCAATGGCGTACTGTCAAAAAATTAGTTCATTTTCCCATAGTCAGCCTGTTCGACCGAAAAGTGCTGATAATGTATCCGGAAACACGCCGCGTGCGTGAAACCAGCCTTCCATTGCGTCGTAACGGTTGCTCGAAAATCGCCAAAAAGGAACGTTTCTTGATAGCACAATACAGGCATAGATCATGAAGAAATATTACCTTTAGCTCATACACCACATATCTGTATACATTTAGATCGCTCGTGGATGCGGTCAGTTTGTGCATGAAAAATAGTTCCATGGGTTCTTTCTTCGTTTTCGATGTGGGTATTCGAAGTCTGGACGATCGACTGGACGCACTTCAGCGAAGGTCGGGCGCACTTTTATCTATCGCGCTTCTGTCAACCTTCTTTAGGAAGGAATGGTAAGTTTCACTTAAAACGGCGCAAATGTACGCTATCCAGCATGACGCTATTTTGTCGTGTTTTATTTCACCCTGCTGACGCTATTCACGCTCATTATGACACTAGGAAACCTTCATTGTTCTGAGGACTCTCTAAGTCATCAAAAGCAACCCACTACATGTGTAGCCAGGTGTTTGCTTGCAGCTGATTTTTGTTTTGAAGTTATCTGGCACACCTGGCGGACATTTCTGTCCAACCGGATTGGACAAGCGCACTTTGATAACCCTTATCTTAGTCAACATTGGCGTTTCATAATGCCTCCACTTCTAACGTACGCCCTGTCCTTCCATTGCTTGAAGGTATGTGAAATAGTGAACTAGAAACAAGAGTGTTTTAGCTTACACTCGCATTGGTGGCTCCAATACGCTCACAAATAAAGAACTGTAAGGCTGCTATTATAAATATGTTTCTTCTTCAGTTTGAAATACCATTTGCCAGAATATTTCAACAGCTCCGCTGTTCAATCCTTTTAGCCAAGATAAAGATCAATATTTTTTTACCTCCTTCTGCGCAAAAAAGTCCGGCGGGGCACTAACATTACCGAGAGCTTACCACAACACTTTGTCAGTTTCTGAGTAGGTGGGAAAGGCGTGTTCTGTTTCTCATCGCAATCTATTATTATGCGTCCAAAGTTTTACTGGCCTCTAGAGAAATCTTTCGGCCTTCATTTCATCATCAGAAAAAATCTGAAAATCATTATTCGATAATCACAAAAAGGTATGTTCGTACGCGTAGCTAGAATTTATTCTATTCCTCAACACAGTGAACGGCTAAATTTTAATTTCGAAGAATGCTAGGTGTCCTCCAACATATGTCACTGAAATGCGTACACGAACCGGCCAATCCACCCCTCTCCACTCATTCCTACCTTGAGCTGCGGGGGACACTGCTGACCAGCTCTCACCTGGATGACCAGACTCTCCTGATAACCCGGATGGAGGCAGCTAGGGAAACAATTGTTTTCTGGACTAAAAGAAAGAGCGGGAGAGAGAGAGAATAATTTTAATAAAATGAAGGGAAACAGACAGGTCACCCAGATCGTAGAGGCTCTGGCCTGCTTCTGTGAGTGGAAGAGGATGAAGGAAGAAAAGAGCATATATAGTAGGTGACAGGTATGATGATTCAGATAGAGGTGAGGGTATAATTATTGTTGCATTGGTGAAGGCGTCCCCGCACCGAGCTGCATCGCCTGCGTCAAGGTAGTGGTAGCGTCGCGGACGAGCGGCCAGGTAGGAGAGCTGCATCGGTGTTGACGACAAAGAGCCGAGACCAAAACCTAAATGGTTTACTGCATGGGGCGAAATGAACAGCGACGATACCGGAACGCCACCCTTGCGGGCTTAGAGCATAGCTCGAGCACAGCTACGCTCCTTCCGGAGCCCCGAAGCGATCTCACACGGATCAGTTAAAGGCAGGCATTTGAACACAGAAGCGCCAATGGTTTCGCCGCCATCCGGTGCTTTGCACAAAGCACCAAAACGTACCAGCAAAAAATGGCGGCATCTCCGCTCCATGGATGATGGCGAGGGTGCGGAATTCGGAGACTCGAAATGACATCGAAGTTGCGCCCCGAGTGACATCCGATTTGTGCCCCGACCGTGATTCGATTCTAGGCGTTAGAGTTGAGTTCTTAGAGGGGGGGATGATTCGTATTCGGGCAAGCTCGTTGTCTTTGTAGACGTTGAACAACAGCGTGATGCTTCTGACGGTCGTTTTCGTCCATGGCGGTAAGAGGGTGTGTGATTTCCGGAATTCGCTTATATACGCGGTGCACCGCGGTGCCATCTCATGTTTACGCGGAGCGCCATCTAGCGTAGTTCGGTGCAGTCACTTTGTATTACAACTTGATCACAGCATAACAACACCGGTGTTTTTCGCGTTTTCTCGTTGCTAGGTTGTGTGCCTGTTTTTGAGTGTTTTGGAGTGCCCTTGTACAGTTATAGGTAGTTTCCGCATACATTTTCGCTTGATGGTGGTGTGCGCACGGATGGACGCAGACGGACATTGGGAGGTCTTCATGTACTCCGCACCATTACAAGCGAGGGTGTAAGCCGTTTCACTCTGGGGTACTAACTCACGGTCGTACCCCAGTAGGTAAAACGACTGACACTAACTCTGTCTGGTCTTCCAGACACAGGCTCGAATCCTGCCTGTGCCTGTGTGATTTTTCGCGATTGTAAACGCTATGCGCATGGACGCGGACGTACATTGTGAGGTCCTAAGGTGTTCTGCACCTAAAACAACACCTTTTCCCGGTCTCGTAATAACCAGAGCACGTTTAGTCTGAGAGAGGGGAAACGAAGGTTTTCAGCGACCGGTGTCCGCTCACAGACACAGGTCTCAACACCGCTCCGCTGAAACCAATTTGTTCCGGATTTTCCAACTGCCAGAGCGTCAACCATCGTCAACCAGGGTCAGCGCGACCGACACGCTTCCGCTTGAGGTAACTAATTGAGGAGGGTGGGCTTCACCGCAACACACCAAAATTTACCGTACTGCCCCAAATTTGTATCACCCGCGCACAGGGTAGCGGCCCGGTGAATCGTAACACTAAATACAACAAATGCCTATATCATGTGTAGTACATGTTCAATGGACTACAACGGACTTGGGCTACACTCTAGCTGCCAAACCACTGCTTTTCCAAATGCCAGAACCACCTTGGACGCCTTGTTTGCATAGAGACCCAGTAGGACTAGGATTACACACCTTACTTTTGAGCTCAATAAAATGTTGTGTCGGTCTCTCCTCAATCGATCGTGATAGCTTTGCAGCTATGTTTTTTGACAGCTACAGGGTATTTGCGGTGGATGGTATTCATGATAGCTCGCACTATGCTAAAACCGAATTACCAACTTCAAACTATGGCGTTCACACGCACAAACATATATTATTAAAATATATGACAAAAACAAATAAAAATAAAAAATAATACCGTGTTTTCTACATGTTTTTCATGGCTAATTGACTTTTCCTGTTTCAACGCTACTACCACTGGTTTCATTTATTGTAGACCGATACCTCATTAGCTTTCTGTCGGTGTTTGAAGCAGTTCTTCAGTCCCAGAATGTACAGAACAACATTTTTACGGAAAGGCAGCAGTTTACGCGAGCATTGTGCCTCTCTCGGTATACAATCCACGTTCACGGAAACCGTAGATATCTTTGTATGCCACACGGTTGAAGTAGCCGACGAGAGGAATCGTGAAATTCTTCATCGTAATTGCTCTTGCGCAATCACATGTAAAGCTGTACGTGATGCCGTCAACAAAGAAACCACCTTGTGTGAAACAGCTCTCTACCCGTGTGTGCTGATATGCGCTGCCATGCTCTATGCGCTGCTTTCTGTATTCTAGAAATAGTATTGCGTGACTCATAAGCCAATCACACAACTATTTCACGCAACATCACGAAGCGGGGAACTGGCGTTGCGTAGAATTACAAAAGAAAGCAGTTCAGAGTTACTATTTTTTAACGGCTCTTAGTGGCGGCACGTTTTATTTTGTGATTTTGTACCTCCCCTAGGTACTCATTTATTAAAAAAATACTGTTGTTAAAGTAGCCTCTACGCACCATACACGAAAGGCGTTCTGTAAAAAATTGGGGCACCTTCGCCCTGGTAGCGCGAACACTGGCCGAACAGCGTAGCCGGTGGCGCCATTTACATTATTATTGGTTCGGCTGAGTTTTTGCGTGGTTATGCTCGGAGGCTAGGCCAAGGTTTCTGCGTGAAAATACCTCAATTCTCGATCGAGGTTTCTGCATCTTGTCGTCGTTAGCCTCCAAAGACCAATGAACACTCGCTTATAGAAGTATGTACAATGTGTTGTTTTATTTTCAGCATACGTCATTTGTTTCGCAGTTGTACCCAATTCCTCGCATCAGATCTCGAGGAGTGGCGCGGCGCCTATCGCACCACGCTTCCTCTTCTTTGGGAATGACGCTCGTCTTCTGTCGCCCCATCTCTCTTCTTCGTTGGAGGCCAGTCTGTTGCACCTCACATGAATTTCCGAACTTGCCGCTGAAAGTTCTCCATGACTGGCAGGCCCGGATCGCTTTGTCCGCAGTCTGTCACATCTCTTCTAAAGTCGACTGCGTTAGGCCCTGGTATAGAACCAGCGGAAACCATCTTCGCGGACTCAGCGTCTGTAGCGCGACCTTTTCTGTTCTTCTCACTTAAGGTGCGAACACACGTAAACTGGCGAGGGAAAGAGCACGCGAGAGATCACACCGCGAATGGTGGGAAGAGTGTTCTTGTATGTGGAGCGGTAGGGGCGCGCTCGATGACACCATCGGTCGGCGGCGTTTTCCTGCGCACGCTAGCCAGCCTAAGACGATTATAAACAGCATCGTTATTAGCGTTACATTTTAGGTTGTAGGTGCCACTAGACCGCGGCTGCGGAATCTTGTTCGCTGCCGCTTACGACAACACATGATGACGCGGCGTATGTTCCTCTTGGCATGTTTATTCCAGAATGTTCTTTTGCCTTACGCAATCGAACGATTTCGTAGAATGTTGGAGAATTTGAGGACATATTGAAGCACATTATTGTCAGATTGCACACTGTCGTAACAACTGAATGCCAGTGCAGTCAGTGGGCATCGGTTGTATGACTTTAGCACACACTGATCCTTTTACACCCTTACTAATAGGAATTAAGTAGGAACAAGACAGGAGTTCAAATGGCGCTGTCCAGCGCGGCCGGATAACTTCACAACAGCTTGGCCTGGGTTAAGCTATCGGCACCTGTCGCGGGAGAAGAAATGGGGGCAGCCGCGATCAGCTTTTCACTGCGATGCTCGGGAATGAATTGTGACCTCTAGCCTTTCCTCCATCAGGTGCCACTATCATCTCCTTCGGCGTCCCAGCTAGGGATCTTTCTAGTCCACGTGAGTTTTGATTGTGACATTAGAAAGTTTTAGCATAGCGGATAGCGGCGCGGTCAGGACTTCACAACGGCGGCCTACACCTTATAACCCCTTAAATACCCTCTGCAACACTCCCGATAAACGCTCTCACACTTTTCTTTGCGTCTAGAAGCACTGCGAACGCTACAGGCATCGCGAGCATGGAGCGGCACTGTGTGATTTACTCGTCGCAGCATAACTATACCCCTTAAGTTTCTACTTTGCTTCGTGGCTTTTTTAAAGACGATAGTCTTTCTTGGGCTACTTAAACCCAGAAATTGTGTCTGTCTGTCTGTCTGTCTGTCTGTCTGTCTGTGACTTGATTCAGCCACCCGGCCAATGCAAATCAATGCCTGCGCAATAGTCTTATATAGTCACAGCTAAATCTACCCGTCTATGTCCGGTGTAATGTTCATACTTGTCAACATTGTTGAATAAGAACAAGACATTACGCAAATATGAGACAACAAATCAATACAGAAGGGATATTTGCAGTGTTCCTTTATGAAAAAAATCAAACATGCTTGCATTTTGCGAAATTAAATACTTCATCAACTGCAGAAAAAGAATTCACTCCGCCGTCGCCTGCTGTCGCCCGCGCCACTATATCTTCTGGCGCCATTTTAAGAAATCAACCGGCAGCAGTTGCGCAAGGTTCCACTGGATGGGTTCCACGTTCTGCTTGCAACGCACGTGGAGCAGGGAAACGCGGTTCTATAAACGTTGAAGTAGGGCGTCTCGGTTAACGCGCGTCTTCGCCGTACGCCAGCGTTCGCATCGAGACAGCCGGTTTGGAGCAGTGAACGCGGGAAATTTAAAATGATTTAAGCAAACCCTTGGCGTCTTTACCTTGGGAGGAGCGCGACCCAAGAGGAACAACATGAGAGGTGAGCGGGAAAGCAAAGGGAGGCATTTACTTCGCAAAAGCCGATAAAGACTATCGTCGTTTGACGGCATTTGCAACGAAAGGAGCAGATACGCGGCCAATTTTTTAAGTGCGAATGCACTTTATAAGCGACCCCAAACCATCCACCGGCGGCGGCGGCGGCGGCGGCGGCGGCGGCGTCCGCAGTGCTCCTCTATATTTAAAAAAGAAACAGCATCCGGCGCCAGGTTTCGATCCGAGGACTTTGCGGCCGCAGCGCGACGCCCTACCGACCAAGCCACGGACGCGACGGTGATATCAGTGTTAGTGACGCGCCTTATATCCTTAACGCATTCAAACTACGTCGTCAGCGGCGTGCGTTGGCGACTCAGCGGCGTTATAGCGGCTTGATAACTGCGTGGTGTACACGTGATACTACAAACCCGATGGAAGAGATGGAAGAGAAGGCGGCGAGGCGGTGGGCTGCGGGGGCCGAGCGCAAGCGCCGCAAGCGGGCCGACAACCGTGCATTCGCACTTTCACATTCTCCCCCTCGGGGAAATGCGGGGGAATTTTTTAACTGGGTATCGAATGTATTCATTGCTGCTGCTGAAGGAAAGCCTGCCAACAGCCGCTACACCGCTGTAACGACGTATTTCTAGCGGTCGTAGAACCCCAAAGCGGGAAAGAACGAAATTTTTTTTCAACAGGTTTCTTGGTATCTGATGGGCATAGAGCAATAAATTTTGGCTGAGGTACTTTGCAACCCCATAATCTCAGAACTGAATGTGTTCGTTGAATGTGTACTGCAAGCATTTAAAATTTTCATAAATTTGAAAAAAAAAGCATTGCAGGGTCCCGTTAGCGCACTCAATTGAGATCTTTTTTAAACCAACAGGGCGTGAAGCAGTGTGCGAATTCAAGGCTATGACTTGTATTCACAGGCGAGGCCCGCATGCAGGCCACCATGTGACTGCACTCTCACTGGTTACGTCGGGCTCCGCGGGATGACGGTACTTTTCCGTGCTAAGCACATGATTTGGGTTGAACGTTCCTAACTCTACCTCACCGAACGCAAACTAATGCCTCGAGTCCAATGTGAGTTCGATTAATAACATCTCTGCTTACATCATTGAGAATCGGGTTGAAACAGAGGAGACGGAGCATGCCGATGTTTCTTTTGTCTGCGGCGTGCGGGCGCATTCGCACAAGCTGCGCCATGTCCGTGGCTCATCGGCCATGTCCGTGGCAGTTTCCAATGTTGTCAAGTGAAGCAAGTGACAGCTAAACTTTTGCATGAATACCAACTATACGGTGTGCCGTCGACTGTGAGTCTTCTGCGATTTCATTTAAGTGCGTTGTTCCGGAATACATATTTACATGTTGCATTACCGTTATTTACCTAAGAGAACTCTAATCAATGAGGCATCGTAGAAAGCTTCAAGGAAGGGAAATTTCAATCAGCTCCAAGTTAAATGGCGTTCTTAGGATGGTGTTCCATTTTGCCTGCCTGGCGTGTATTTGCAGCTATCCTACGCCAAAAAACCGGTCAGGTAAGGTCAGAAAAATTTTTGCGGTTGTAATTCCGCACCTCTCTGTGAACGCTATCCGTGCCTCACGTAATTATTAATCTAGAACATGCACAGAACTGAAAATCGCAGCAATGGAAATAGCCCACAGTAGCAACAGTAATAGCCAGTTTAGAGGAACGACCGTCGGTCGCATTCAGCGGCACTTTGTGGGTGCTTTCAGCGGCACCCACAAAGGCCGCGTTCTCCGCCACCGCATCATCGACTGTTAGGCTTTCCGCGAAAACTACCGTGTTGCCAAGAAGCGCCAGTAAGTGCTTTGCCAAAGTAAGTACGGTCGCGTCCGCAGGAAAGCCGTGATTTGAAGACGCGTTTGAAAACAATAGAGGTTTCTGGCAGGCCGAACGCCGGCAAAAGCTTTGAAATAATGTGGTTCCGCTCGTTTTCTAGTACACCCCTAACGGGTAACAGCGATGACAACGGTAGACTGCCGTTGTTGCCACTTATTAACTGGATGGGGTGAATCTCGAGCGACAGGTTCTATCTACTATGCAACATATATCTAGTAAGTTGTATAGGTTTCGGAACTGTTCAGAACACAAGTGTGTAAGAAAAGTCTGCAGAAATTTAGAGGATTGTCTACTAATGTGTAGGATTCTTATTCCGCTGGCCGAGAGTGGGAGTTCTTCACAGGCAACTTTTTGGTTTTTCTAAATTTTGTCTGAATAGTTATCTCCATTGCTGCTATTTTAATGATTGCAGGCTTTACCTTAGCCAAATCTGCAGTTTTCCGTAAATGAATGGGTGCCAGGGTTTACCAGTTTCGGTATTTTTTCCTATTGTTCTTATTCTTTTTTCAACAATCTGCGCGACAAATTATCTATATTTACGCTATTGTAACAATTATACATGTTACTTCTGTCAAATCTGCATTTTCGCGCTAATGCTGGGCAATACACCGCTCGCCATTTTCGCTATCTGTTTCTGTTTTTCAGTTTTGGGATTTTCAAAAGTCTGTCCGACCAATTATTTTCTTTTACGTTATTTTCCCTTTACATTTTTACTCCATTTGCTTGCAACGATTCAAGGTGTTACTTCCACAAAATCTGCATTTTTGGTTAGAATGCACGGAGTTACACCATTCGCCATTTCCGATATATTTTATATTTTTCTTATTTTTTTATTTATCAAAATTCTGTTGTACCAATTATATTCATTTTATGCTTCTGTAACGATTATAGGTGTTACCTGTGCCAAATCTGAATTCTTCTGTGAGGGTAGTGCGTTACATATAATCAATCAATCAATCAATCAATCAATCAATCAATCAATCAATCAATCAATCAATCAATCAATCAATCAATCAATCAATCAATCAGTCATTCAATCAATCAATCAATCAATCAATCAATCAATCAACCTTTATTTTCGGTGCCCAGGAACAACCCTAGGGTCTTGGTACTGGTACACCATATACAAAACATACATAAAAACAAACTAAAATCAAGACAACACAACACACAAAACCGTATGCATGAAAGAAACAATAAAGATAGTTACAGTAATCTCAGAAAGCAAAACAGCAAAGAAAAAAAAGAAAAGAAAAGAAACAGGAGACCTAGCGTTGCAAGCCATGACACTCGGACAGCGAAATGTTCAAGGTAAGTGAAAAACAGGACATACTCACTGAACATGACAGAGATACGTTATACGCATAAAACGAAGGTTTTATAACCAAATGTTCGGAAGTTTCAACTTTGAAAGAAGCTCAGCATTACGAGCACTGACACTCAAACCTACAGAAATTCAAGCAACGCAAAACCAGGAAATGTGAAAAACAAACAAACAAGAACATGATTTGCCTAAAATAAATACGGCACATAAATTTGCAATGACATCAAGGCACTTAAGCTACAGCAGTTTTCAAGTCGTTTGAGAACAAAGAAAAAGGGCTCTGGAATATATCAAGACGATCAGAATATTCATTATATTCACATTGTATTCTGCAGATGGATGAGCGTCTTCTACTTAAAGCATCTGTTCTAAAAGTTCGAAATGTTCGGAAAAGTTTGTTCGGCAAGTTGACATTGATAAGTGTAACCAAGTCGTCACACAAAATATCCCCATGAAGAAGTTTATAAAGAAAGATAATATCAGCTCGCATTCTTCGACACCGAAGGGAAGGAAGACTTCAGAAAAGGCACACTGCCGTTAGCGTCTTCTTGCACATGACGGAAGCGGTGCTTAAAGATAAAGAGGAACTTATTTTGAACTCTTTCGATACGGTCACTATTGGACTTGCAAGTTCCATTCCAAACAACAGAGCTGTATTTAAGAAGAGGTAAGCAGAGAGCCGAATACAACTTGAAGAAAGGAAGAGGACCTTTAAACTCTCTAGAATATCTGCAAACAGCACCCAGACATCGAAGAGAGCGACGGGTAATTTGTGTAACGTGGGAAGAAAAAGTCAGAGAAGAATCAAATCGTACTCCCAAGTCTCGAATTTAAGTCACCCTCGGCAATGCAGTGCTTGCAATTTTATAAGAGTATTGCAGCTGTTGAGTTTTTCTACTATAGGAGACAACTTTCGTTTTTGAGGGGTTCAAAATTAGGTCGTTTTTGGTGCACCAACGATGGAATGACGCAATATCAGCCTGAAGATAATTACAGTCATGAATATTACGCACTTCTCTAAAGATTTTCGTATCATCAGCATACAACAAAAAAGAGTAATTTTGAATAACAGAAGCAACGTCGTTAATGAAAATGGAGAAAAGAAGGGGACCCAGAACAGAGCCCTGGGGTACACCACTGGTTGCTTTGTACCTAAATGAAGTTTGACCGTTAACACTTACATAGCAATATCGCTGCTGGAGATAGCAACGTATAAGACCCACCAAAGAAGCGTGGACATCTAACAGAATGAGCTTGGCAAGCAATAACGAGTGGTTGACTACATCAAAGGCCTTGCTCATGTCACAGTAGACCACATCAAGCTGGCTTCTACCAACGATTGCTGGGACGGCCTGCTCCATGAAGCACGCGAGGTTTGTGGAAGTTGAACGACCACGCATAAAGCCATGTTGATTAGGAATGAGGACGTGTTTAAGTGAGAAAGACAAGACCATATGAAGAGATAACTCGAGTATTTTAGAGGCAGAACAAAGGAGCGAGACTGGCCTATAGTTTATGGCGTCAGTTTTTGGGCCTGACTTGAATACAGGGAATACCCGAGAGATTTTCCATGAGCGAGGGAACGTGCCAGACCGGAGACAGTTATTAAACATTGAAGTGAACACAGGAACGAATATGTTTGCATACGTTTTTAGAATGGCGGCAGGAATACCATCTGGTCCACAAGAAAGCGAGGGCTTTAGCCGCTTGATACTTGCCCGCACGATGTTCTCATCCAGTTGGAAACAACCAGATTTACCGCCCTGGTGACAAGGGGCGCTACTGTTATCACTGCCACCGCTAATTCCAAAAAAAGAAGAAAACTGACGAGCAAAGCAGTCGGCCACCTCCGCAACCTCATTGCCGTTGGAGTCTAGTAAACGAATAGATTCTTTAGTTTTACTAGATCTTGAATGAATGTACTTCCAGAAGGCTCCCGGTTGATGGGTTGCTTTAGCTTCTACTGACGCCAGGTACGCAGCATGATCACGCTTGTGCAATATTTTGCATAAGGCACGTAGGCGCCGAAACTCCTGAGCGAAGTGGTTCGCACCAGAGCGCTTCATCTTTCTGTGCGCACGTTCTTTGAGTTAAAGGGCATCCCACAATTCAGAAGAAAACCAGTGTGGGAATTTGAACTTCTTTGGCAAATATTGCGGGATGTATTTCTTCATACCCAAAAGTACAGTCTCAGTAAAACGGTAAACTTGTTCATTGACATTAGTTTCGTCAATGACTGTCGACCAAGGGGCAGCAGAAAAGTAATCATACAGCCCAACGTAATCTCCCCGGGCGAAAGCGTAGCGAGGTTGCGTGTTGCAGGAACTTACGGAATGGTGGAGCATTGTAGGAAGGGAACAGGAAATAGAAAGAGGAGGATGAAATCTGTCAGGTCTAACTAAAGGACAAGCAGAGTGTGACACACTAACATCATCAAAATTCGAAAAACACAGGTCCAAAATGTTTGCACTGCAGTTTTCTATGTGATTATGCTGTGCCATGGAAGTGAAAGACGAAAAATCTAGTAATCTATTACCCTTCTGTTCAATGTGGTGGTTATGGTGGGAACGGGATACATGGCTCCACTGAACGCCAGGAGCGTTAAAGTCTCCAAGAAGGAGGACCTTGCGGTTGCAATGAGTAATAAGCTCCTGTTCAAAGGAGGAGACTAACTGATTGAATGCGTCAGGAGCTACATCAGGGGCAATGTAAGAAACCCCAACAAGAGGTTTTTCAGTTTTAGAGATAAGAATTTCAATCCATACAGACTCATCTGCATTCTGAATATCACTACAAAGCACACTCGGGAGAGATTTGTCGACGGCAAGAAGGACCCCACCCCCTTTTTATTTGCGTCCCGTCAAGGCACGATCACTACGATATACATGGTAATTTTGAGGGAAATAATCACTATACAGGATATCAGGGCACAACCAAGTTTCAGAGATAGCTATTAACGGAAAACAAGAAGCCAGAACATTACCAAAGAAGTCAGTTGCCTTGGTACGAAGACCGCGCACATTCTGATAAAACACATCCAAAGTACTAGTCATCATTGCTTTTCTTATGTGATGCGCTCAGAGCTGTGAAGCTTGCCTTCGCGAAACATGCCTCGAAACTCCTTAAAGAGGCAGTCTTTCGGCCAAACAGCGGGGCCATTCAAGCGCTCGAAAATCTCTTCACTGACGGATATATAAAAGGATGCGTACGTGTCAAACTTAGTCTTCAGTCGTCGGCAGCTCAAGGACGAGACACCTAAGGTTGACAGATGGGCATTAAGGCTAGCAGAGGTGGTGGATGGGGAAAGCTTTGAGACGAACATAGTTTTGGGGCGCTTCGGCTGCGGAACGACGACGAGTCCACATGTGTCCGATGCACCTACACATGCCCGGCTTCGGCGCTTCTTCTCAATAGTAGGAAGGTTACGGTCAAGCACAGACACAGATTGCACCGGGGAAAGTGGGGACGGAGTGGGAGGCAGTGTCGGAAAAGCCGAAGACACCGACTGCAGCGAAGCCGACGTAGCCGACGGCGACACTTCTTTGCAGACAACTTGTATGAAAGAAGGCTTTTCCGAGCTGCGACGTACTTCATCCTGCAAGGCGGGGGGGCGACGAAGCAATTCGGCACGCAAAAGAGCACACCTCCGCACGCAGGGAACTAACCACCCTCGCATAATGGGCGCGGTCTCCCTCCCTTTCTTGACGGAGACGGTCGAAAGAGTGGGCGTTTTCGCGGCGCATGAGGTCGTTGTCCTCCCGCAGCCGGACCACTTGGTCGGTGAGGAAAGAAATTCCGTCCAGCGCGTCGAAGAGGAGTGCGCGAAGACCGGAAGCTTCGGCGTCAAGGTCCACCGGCTGGGATGGCGGGGCCGGGGCCTTCTGGACGACGGGCGGCGAGTCTCGTCGAAGGGAGCAGAGGGAAGGAGCCCCGCTTGCGGACGTGCCGAAGTCGTCGCCGGCTCCGCTAGGCCTAGCCGCCGCCTCAGCCGTTTCACAAATGTTGCACTTGAACGGCCGAGTGCCAGAACTCAGGAGTTGAAGCTTAGCGTCCGGCCACACAACACACTTCGCGTGCACGCGTTTTTTACAGGAAAGGCAGCGGAAAAACTTTTGTTTACCATAAAAAACACAAGAGCATAGAATACAGCAATCCTTGCTGGGCGCCATCTTGCCGCAAGAGTAATCAATCAATCAATCAATCAATCATGTTTATTTACGTGCCCAGGAACAGCCAGAGGCCTAAGTGCTGGCGCACGGATAGTTACATAAAAAAAAATACAAGAAACATATTGGAAGAAACAAACAAGCGACAAGACACACACAAATTGAAGTAGCGAAAATTACAGAAATAAAGCACAGGCGGAGCCTGGGTACAGGTAAAAAAGAAAAAGAGGATGCCTTTGTGGCTCAGCTTATTGTAATGAATACACAACAAGCAGAGAACAAAGTTTAACAGTAAGACGACAAAAACAATGACAAGAGTATAGAGACAAATGATAAGTAAACAGTTTAATAATAATAATAATAATAATAATAATAATAATAATAATAATAATAATAATAATAATAATAATAATAAATAAATCAATAAATCAATAAATCATGTTTATTTACGTGCCCAGGAACAGCGAGAGGCCTGAGTGCTGGCGCACGGATAGTTACGTAAAACGAAATACAAGAAACATATTGCAAGAAACAAACAAGCGATAAAAAACACGAAAATTGAAGTAGTGAAAATGACAGAAATAAAGCACAGGCGCAGCCTGGGTACAGGTAGAAAAGAAAAAAGAGGATGCCTTTGTGGCTCAGCTTATTGTAAAGACCCCACAACAAGCAAAGAACAAAGTTTAACAGTAAAACGACAAGACCAATGACAAGGGTATAGAGACAAATGATAAGTTAACAGTTTCATGATAAGTAAACAGTTTCAAAAACAGGCAACTATGCATTGTTTAAACAGAACCGCAGAGAAACCAAATTCCATCAATAATAAAAAAAGAAAAACGAACGACAGAGATACCATAGATGTTTAACATACTGTATTCAACAGCGCAGTACGGTAAATTGTAAAGGAACTTTCAAAGATCTCAAGGCGTTCAAAGAAGCGGTTGTAACAATTCTGTATTCTGCACACAGGAGAATGATTGGAGTTGCACGCAGCGGTCACGAAAAGGCGATGCGACCTGGTGGGCCTTTGTTGAACTCTAAACTCTAAACAGTTAAGCAGATCTGCGCAAGAAAGGTCACCATGAATAATTTTGTAAAGAAATGTAAGATCTGCACGCATACGTCTGCAGTTCAACGAAGAAATTGAAGGAACTATGGGTAAGTCAGAATCAGGATGAAAACTGTGATTGTGACGACGGTGCTTAAATATGGATAAAAACTTCTTCTGCACACGTTCTATTAATTCACTACTAGATTTGGAGATGCCGTTCCAGGCAACAGAAGCATATTCTAACAGAGGGATACATATTGCATTGCATAGCATTAGAAATGGATCTGGAGAAGATAATTCCTTTGTAATCCGACACACATTTCCAAGACTTCGGAGCGCTCGCCGGGTGATGAGCCTAATATGAGAACAAAAAGAAAGGGTACGATCGAAATGAACCCCGAGGTCCCCAATCTCCTCAACCCTTTGCAAAGGATACTGTAGGAAAACAGTAGACGATGGATTTTCGGGCTGTACGTGACAACCTTTGTTTTAGCGGGGTTTAAAATTGTACAGTTTTTTCTGCACCAGACCGATAATTCCGACACATCCCTCTGCAAGGCACAGCAGTTCTGAAAACCGATAATGTGCCTAAATAGTTTGACATCATCAGCATAGAGAAGAAATGAATATTTTGTTAACACTGTTGACACATCATTGGTAAAGATAGAAAACAATAGTGGACCCAGGACAGAACCCTGAGGTACACCACTTGTTGCAGTGTAAACACTAGACCTTTTGAACTTTACATCTACGTAAAAGGACCGGTCATGGAGATAGTTGGACAACAAGGCAACAAGGCTTGCGTCTACACCGGACGTAGTAAGCTTGGTAATTAATACTTGATGGTTCACCACATCAAACGCCTTACTGAGGTCACTTCCTGGGCCGCGGTGGCCGCTTTTCTGATAGAGGCGAAAAGCAAAAACGCCCGTATGTACGAGATTTCGGCGCACAGTTAAAGATCCCCAGGTGGTCAAAATTAATCCGAGCCCTCCACTACGGCGCGCCTCATCGCCGGCGTTGCGTCGGCGCGTTAAACCCTAAAATCAATCAATCAGGTCACTTCCCGACAATAAAAATAATAATAATAGTATAATAATCAATCATTAATCAATCAATCAATCAATCAATCAATCAATCAATCAATCAATCAATCAATCAATCAATCATCAATCAATCAATCAATCACCCCTTTATTTTCGGTGCCCAGGAACAACCCTAGGGTCTTGGTACTGGTACACCATATACAAAACATACATGAAAATAAACTAAAATCAAGACAACACAACACACAAAACCGTATGCATGAAAGAAACAATAAAGTAAAGATAGTTACAGTAATCTCAGAAAGCAAAACAGCAAAAAAAAAGAAAAGAAAAGAAATAGGAGACCTAGCGTTGCAAGCCATGACACTCGGACAGCGAAATGTTGAAGGCACGTGAAAAACAGGAAATACTCACTGAACATGACAGAGATACGTTATACGCATAAAACGAAGGTTTTATAACAAAATGTTCGGAAGTTTCAACTTTAATAATAATCAATCAATCAATCATTTATTTAACGTGCCCAGGAACAACCGAGAGGTCTTGATGCTGGCGCACAGAAAAAAAAGAAACAAAAAACTAAGAATAACACAATAGAACAAGATGACTGTTCAGAAGAAAACTATCAGAGATACAATGCGCACAGAAATATTAGGATGACAGGACAAAAGTAGATTAACACAGTATGAGAAATAGCTAATGATAATGACGAAAAGTCAGATAATATACATACATACATACATACAGATACATACAACAATGCGCCAGATAAACTAAAAGAGAAGGATAGAGCAAATTGCACATGTGCTGTTATCTTATAACGGTAGAAACCTTGGAGGAAAACGATGACTGTGACCCATCAAAAACATCAAGGTCAAGATAATAAAAATTATAAAGACTTTGTATCCTGTTAAGGGTTGAGTGCTGAGAGAGGCGGGTAGTTACAAGAAACGGCCTGCTCTCTCTTGTTTGCTTCCGCGGAATCCGAAAATAATACTATTGAGCAGTATAGGACAGGATATAGTACCGTGAACGAGCTTGAAAAGAAAGAAGAGATCGGCGCGATTTCGCCGGCAGCGAAGTGAAGGCAGTGACAATAGTTGAACGATGTTAGAACACGAGCCAGAGTCATTTTTAGCGAAGCGATGGTTGTAAACGCTTAGAATTTTTTTCTGGACACGCTCAACTACGTTACTTAAGGAATTAGAGATGCCATTCCAGATCACAGATGCATACTCAAGTTGAGGAAGACATATTGCGGTGTACAATTTGTGGAGTGGCATAGGAGAATTGAATTCTCTCGATATTCTACAAACACAGCCGAGAGAACGAAGACCCCGCATAGCAACACGCTTAGTATAAGCTGAAAAATGCAAGGTGCTATCAAAGAGAACGCCGAGATCATTGATCTCACAAACCCTACATAAAGACACAGAATTGACAGAGCATAAAAAAGATACGCTAGATGATTTGCGAGTGAAACTCATGACTTTTGTCTTTGAAATATTCAGAGAAAGGTTATTGTTTTTACACCATTCTGAAAAAGAACACAAATCAGACTGCAACAAGCGATAGTCGTTAAATGAATGAATTCAGGGCATTACGCGGTCCTGGTTGTGGTGGCACTCGGCAAAGTATGCTGCGCATTAAAACGCATTTTTGGGCAGTTGTGTTTTTCTGGGAATGTGACCAACGTAAAGATTTAGCCTCGTTGCGTTACTATGTTTGCAATCAATGAGGTGACATTCACACTGACGCCTTAGAGCAAAAATCAACGAAATTCACAAAACCCGGAGGTAATAAAGTGCCTAGGAGTAGGAAAGAAACGGAAAATCGTGTACGTGTTTTCAAAAAGGTATTATGCAGGCTTGGAAACCTTAGTGTACTTTCTTTTGCACTCCAACCACGAAAACGAAGCGCAGCGAAGTGAACGTGTGTCGTATAACCAATTCAGGCAGCTTATCTGATGCTGTTAATAATCCCTATGTGCAAATGCAATACGAATAAGGAATAAATGCGTCGTTTCTCAGGCAATAAAGAATACCCTTTCCTCATATTGTGCATCTTGAACGAACAGAAAATCCAGCCAAGGCCGTAATTTTTAAAGGAGACTCTCTCACCAGCGCTCAAAGGATATCGTTGTAAGAAATTCCTTTCGGCTGTTGCCTCGTGACTTGAGTTTCGGCAGGACGCTGATAGCGCCATGTGGAAATGATACGAAGGTGCCCTTGGTCGGGGATTAGCAATCTTCGTTTACACTTTTGAAAAGAGAACTGGTACCGGCCACGCAGCAAGAACAAGTCAGGAGGGGAAACGAGGCTTCCTAGCTCGGCCAGATAATGTCACAAGCCCTCGTCATAGGTTAAGACAGCGGGATCTGCCACTGGTGAGGATAGTACTGCGCGGCCGCCGCGATCGGCATTTCCCTGCGCAGCCGCGGAGTGAATTGCGGCCGCTATCATTTCGTCCATCAGGTGCCGCTAGGGCTCCCTCACCGTCGCAGCTATAAAGCTTTGCAGTTGGTCGTCGTTTTCCGTTCGCCCGTGCTTGCCACAAAGGGCAGTTCCCTCTCCTGGATGCTCTTTCTCCGTGATGCCGGCCAAAAATACTTTCCGACGTGTAGAACTCCTCCTATCATTTTGCCTCACCCACTTTCAGCTGTCGTAAAAAGTTAGGGAAAGTTCGGTCCCACTAAGGTCGATCCGCATGACAGAACCAGTCCGCTGGGCGTTCGGTCACTTTAGGCAGCGCCACGGTCCGGCGTTTTGGCGCGATTAGATCTAGGGCCCTATTCTCGACTGCACATATTCACACTGAACTGTGAATTTGTCGGAAGTGTTTTCTGATTGCTTTTAATTTTGGTCACGTGCTTCCGGCTGTCAAAACGGTTGGGTGGGCTTTGGTCATTTTGACCTTCCATGACGTTTATGGGCTGGAGTTCTAAAGTCTATCTTATTGCAGTTTATCTAATGCACTGCACATGATAATGTAGGCCTGTTTTTGCTATTCAACAAAAATAGGGCTTGTATGTCACGCACTCTCTCTGATTGGCTGAGAGGGCGAGACGTAATTTAAACATCTGGCGGGAACGATTACGTCACCCATTGGCAACGTAATGTGTAATAGGAATAGGGCATGGAGGAAAGAGAACCTTTTCTTTCCTCCATGAAATGAGGCAAAAATTTCACCAACCTTCGGCGCAGTGGAAACACCGTGAATTTGCAGCAGGCGCAGTTATGTATGACGCGTGGTTTAAACCATGTTTTCCGCCTAAAGAAATAGTAGTTTTGACTGTTTCCAAGTCAGTGATCACGGTGCATACAAATAACGTGCCGCCGTTTGCTTTGATGTTTGGCAATAAAATAAAATGATTTGTTTGGCGTAACACCAACATAACAGGGCAGTACAAGCCTCTACATGACAAAAACAACCCAATGCATGAGATTTATCCACACTCGTTCTAGTAATATGCTTGGTCACATGACCGCACTCAAGAGAAAAATAACAAAAAAAGTGACTGTTTTAATCATCACTGCGCTGATCGAAGTCGAGCTTGACGAATGAATGAATCGGCGACATAGGTACGCTCCGCGGTTCTCAGGCGTAGCGCTTCGCAGCCTTCACGCGTTATACAAGCGATGGTCGCGGCCGTCTTTTCCTGTGATCACGCCATAAACTTGTAACATAGCAGCAGACGATAGCGTGGTGGCCGGGAAGGTGATAACGCAACAAAGTTTGCATTGAAGCAGATAAATCAACTATGTCACTAAAAGCGATTGAGAGGAATAAATAGATGCGGAAAAAAGATTGTGTGATGTTCTTTAGCTTCAGCGTTACTCGATCGCCTTGTGGTGTTCATGCCAATTTTGACGCGCAGAAATGTGTTTCCCTTTCCAGCCTCAGCTACCGTCTTAATTTTTATATTACATGCCAAGGGTTTTTATACCTTTTATGCTCAATATTTGATGCCTGTGTTGTGATCTTTATGAGTGCAGCGTCAAATTACACTTCATGTCGTCATAGCTATACGTGCATCACGTCTCTGATTGCTTACATTGTGGTTACGCAAAAAAACATGGTGAATTCACCGTGAACTTGTGCAGCCGAGAAAAGGGCCCCTAGGGTGCCTCGATGCACGCGCGTCACTGGCGGCGCTGTCAACAAAATTTAGTCAGATCACGTGCAGAGCGCATCCGCATGGCCGGCCGGCACAGCGTATCGCGAAATGGAGGACCCTGTAAACTCTCAAACAAAAGCATAAAAAAAGATTAGCGTTCAGTGATCGTCAGAGCTTATGCATTTTAACACATGCACTGCTGTACAGCTGAACGCAAAAAAGGGGGAAAGCACACCTACACTCTTAGGCAAAAGGGAACGAAAATGGATCTAAATACGGCCGTAAGTCTTCGCGGGCATCCGTTCATCTTCACCGGGAGTGACTGTGGCAGAGTGCGTGCCGTGTGCACAAATGCGGACTAAATATTCGTCGCCGCCGATCTATAAGGATTAACGAAAAGACGAAACGCAACATTTAGTCTCATTGCTGCGTCATTAGAACTCCCTCTAGTGGCGTCGTCGTGGCCACTTCGTGCGTGCGTCTGCGGAATGTTCTGGATTTCAGAAACACAAGCCATTGCAATCGGTGGGTTTTTTATGTAGCGCCACTGGGGAAAACATAAAAGGTAATATAAGAAAAACGCCTAGGCCAAATAAAGCGGATGGCAATATCAAGGAGCAGCGAAGCGCGGTGGACAAACGCTCTCGGGGAGGTTATGTAACACGCTGTGTTTCATGGGATTTACGCGAGGTAATAACGGACAATGAAAGATTTCAAGCCCGTCAACAATAACAAAAATATTAGTGACAATAGAAAACGTTTATCCATAAGCGTAATGACTATGTATAAAAAAAATGCGCGCGACAGGTAATCGTCTTGACGTTAGCTGTTACACTCGGTACGTAAATGCCTTGTGCACCAAAGCTATGACAATGCTGTAACTGCTGTAAGACCCGGCTGCATTTCTCCGTCCCCATCATCTAGCAACGCTAACATGAAGAGTTTAGGCTAAGCAACACCAGATTTGGTTTCGCCAATGCAGGAAAATATGGACTGTTTCCCTGATGTGACACTCACGCAAACGACCACTTTCACATACGATAACGAGAGAGAGCACTAAACATACCTAGCGAGCTCTAAGAATATAATTTGTTATCGCTAATTTGCGCAAAAACAAATGCGTCGTCCAATCACGCCGCCTCTCTTCGCAACTAGATAACGAGTTAATTTATCTTTACCAGAAAAAAATATCTATGGTTGTGAGCATGGGCATCGGCAGGATTTCGTCTTGAGGGTTTTAGTCTGCCCCTTGGTAGGAAGGAGAATAAGGGAGGCAGAGCTTTAAAATGATGTTGGCTAAACTCCACAGCATCCAGTGGATGTTATGCAGGTGAATGAGAAATCATATATTTTTTTAAGCGCCACATATTTCAAAGGCTGATACGTCACAACAAGAAACGTCCACATGTTATTCAACAGAACGCTCAAGGCACAGGGTTTCGAAACAATTTTCTTGCTCTAACAAAATAACCAGTGTTTTTGGGAGGCAGGATCCCGAAAAATTCGCATTTGCTTTCTGCAAACAGCTAACTATAAATTCTCATCCGTAAAAGTGACACGCGCATACAGGCGCGTGCATCGAGAAGCGAACATCTCTGTGTCCCTCCCAATCAATTTTTTCACCAAGCGGTGAAAGCATACTTATTCCAGACAGGCGGTTGTAAGATGTTGTCGAACGAAGTCATGTTTTCACAAATTGCATTCCGCTAAAGGAACGATGGGTCAGGACACCACGTCGTCTCGGGGAGTATAATATCCGTTTGCGGAGTGCGATTGATGCGGCATAGATCACCTCATCGAGTGCGAGAGGATACAAAGAGCATCAGTTGGAGTTTGTGTTCCTCCACGCTCGACGCCTAAGTTCAGCTCCGCAGCCGAAGCTATCAACAAGGAAGGATTTTTAAATGGCACCTAGAGCTTTTTTTTGAAATCATGCTGTTTCCTTCAACGCCTTCAGGTGATGCAATAAATTTAAAGCAAATGCGGGGGTGCCTCCAAATTTTTATTTTCCTGCTGATAGCGGAGAATTTAATTAAGGAATGAAGAGTCTTCGACTGTTCTTTCAATGTTCCGGAAAGCTGGCCTTTGAATCTTGCGGGCTATGAATCGCGCCGCCCTTCAACTTTTGTGGCAAGATGTTCTGTCCCTTCGTCCTCTGAGTATAGGTGTATACAGACTACTCCGGTTTCATTTTGTGCTCGCTAACTTTTCCTTGTGAAGGCTCGTGTTCTGGTTCAGTTTTAAACTGTCCAACTACTGATTAGTAAATTGCGGGAAACCGAGTGAACTAAAGTGGCGAATGCGACACTTCTTTATTGATGCATTCTTGTATAGAACACCGTAGTCCCACTACGATTTAAACTCAAAAGAACCCCAGGGTTTTGTTCTTATTATCAGAAGTTGGAATTTCGGAAGTTCTGATAAATATGACTCTGGGCACTATACCACCTTGTTTGTGTTGTAATGAAACATTCACGGATATTTAGTCATATTCACGCAGAATACTGGAGTGCTATTCATGCTCTGAAAAAAAAATCGCGAGTGGATGATTGCTTTGTGTTTGCATGACAGTTCCAAACAACGTTTTTTGAAGCCATCAAGGGCAGCCAGTTTATTGTGGGAGTTTTCTTCACCGTCAAGAACTAGCAGATCGCAGGAATGTGCTGAAAGGATGCAAATGTGCAGCAAAAGCGACAAATTCATCAGATATTTTCGGGCGAGAACAAGAAAAAAGTACGAATTAAACAAATTTACGCAAGGGATCTGGTTGAATTGGTTGGCTTTAAAATACATTGAAAACATAGCGGGTCGACGGAAATTTTGAAATTTGTTTGAATTAACCTAAAGTTTGAATTAACTGAGCTTGATTTATTCTGAGTGCACTGTATCTAGCTTCCCGCTGCGAACCAGACGGGCCCACACATCTCTACAAAGATTAAAACTAGAAAAGGCGTACTCCGTTACGCTTTACTGAGTGAAGGTCGGGCCATGTACGCATAATTATTTAATAAATAAGTATGTTTATCGCTGGTGAGTGGTCAACTTTACGGGCCAAGTACAAGAGCTCGTTTGTATTTGAACGACAAAAAGAAAAAAAATCTAGGGCGACGACTGGAGCCAGACTATCGGGCCTGATGAGGGTTAAGCAATGGGGAGATGATGCCTGGATGATGGAGGTGGCTCAGGTGCAACAATAGAAGTACTTTTAGATAAGCTCGGAAAGATTTCCTTTTATCAAACAACGCGAAACATGAAATCAGCATTAGATTTTCCTGTGAAGAAGTTTCTGGTGTTTAATTTAGCTTTACGCGGGCACCGCGGTTGCCGAAAACTGCGCAGCAATGCTCCAGACAAAAGCTCACGTTTGAGTACGGAGGCTGCAAGGTGCCTAGCCGGACTTCCCTCTTTTCCATTCTGCTCACGCTACTGGGCCAGGACCAGTTTACGTGAGAGGGTTACAGAAGCAATTGAATTTGCGGCGCTACTCACGTTGTACGGATGAACGTTAGTGTCTATTTCACCTTCCGCTGGCACCTAGGAGCTCAGAAGTAAATTAGGAGGGGGGCATAAATTCTTTGCCTTCAGAAGCAAAGCTGCAAGTACAGCCTTAGCTAACGCAGCGAACGTGCCAGTCCTTTTACCGAGGGAAAGTGGCAGTGAGAGGTGGTGAGCGGAGCCAAAACGTTCCTACCGTAAAAGTCAGCAAATGCTTTCGAGCAAGCAACCAGAAGCACATCGACCAAGTTGCGAAAGGGAGTGCGTATATATCTGGGCACCTTGCCATTGACGGATGCATTACTTTATTGATGCAGATGGTCTCTCAGCCCTTTTGCGCTGAACACAGAGGTGAGTCACGCGGTAGGAAAGGGTTATATTATCCTTTACTTCGTAACTTGCAGTCGTGGCCTCGAAGACTTAGCAAAGCTGTGCGTATAAAGTACCCCTTCGGGGCCCGAATAGCAGCTTCCGACTAGAATGATTGCAGGAGCGAGGCCATAGAAAATTGCCTTTTGAGCACATTTGGCACGGCCATTGAGGTGGCTCTGCACCTGTCATTATGAAGGGGGAGGGGGTCATCAAAAAGAAAAAAAAAGCCAAAGGTAATCCGGGGAAGGACAATGTAGGTCTCGATTTCGTCTAAAGTGAGAACATTGTTTTTTAGGAAGAATGCCAGGGACAGACTTTGCGTGGCAAAGACTGCCAGGGGTAACAGGCTTACACAATTCTTGGGGGTGCCCCCTTTCATTTTTGCTATAGGGAGACTACCCAAACATCCTTTTAGCCCTCTTTTTTGACGTTGCGGTTGCAATGAATGTCCCAGCAAGTTTCTGGTGAGCAATGTCAGCGGGAAAATGGAAAATGCGAGTGGGGCAGCAGGGATCAATAGCTGTGGTCAGAGGAATGGGGGGTAGTACTGGTACGGCTTTGAGGGGGGGGGCGGAAAGGGGGAGGGCAGGTGCCTATTCTGCACTCTCCTGCCAACGCCCACAGTTGTGAGGCACTAGTTAGAATCGATCTGAGCAATGGTCCCTTGCGTAAGCAAAGCGCACAAAGCATAAAGCAGAAATTGCGGTCATATCACTTGCACGGATAGAAATTCAGAGACCAGCTGCAATGAATTGTCGCATTTTTCTAAGTACCGCCCGCCCTAAACTTCAATCGATATTTTACACCAAATCTCCTGTCTGGCAGCGTGGCCTAGTGGTCCCTTATGTGGTTCCTCCAGCACTGTTACGGGATTTGTTGGCTCGATCGCCGCTAGTTCTGCTTTTGTAATTTCTGCGACTTCCTATCAGCACGCTCACATTGAGTCCCCAAAGGGTGTAATGGTTGTGGCAACGTCAGTTAGTCCCCCAGAAGATGCACTTTTGGTCTTTTTTGCCTAGAGTTAACGCAGAGTTTATGCCCAACTAGTATGAAGGCAAGAGACATTGCAGACACAGAAAAAAGATCATTCATATTTTTGTATCGCTGCGTACCGAAAGTTCCGTTATCTTTGCAACAAAAATGTCGGCTGACGCTTACAAGGTCACACGGTAACATATTCCACATCTCGATAGCCTGCGGAAACAAAGAATACAGGAGTCATAAAAGCAAGGGTCAGGCGTGTCGCTTGGGAAATCGAGAATTTAGTATTTGCCGCTATGGTAATACCAGAGTCCGTCAATGCTTTTGACGGACTCTGGTAATAGCAAGCCAACCCCGCTTGAGAGCTTCGAAGCAGCCGCGGTAGGCGCGCGCAGATCTCTATTGGCGTAAGTGGCGCCGAAGCGACGCCCAAGCGACCCGGGCATTGCCTAAACATACTGCTTGATATTGCCGCGAACCATGCATTGGGTTTGTTTATTTGTGTTTTGCTTTTACCGCCCGGCTGCGCCGGTCTGTGTTATCTCCGTGCCAAGGGAAGCGCGTGTTCCATTCTTTCTTTCTGTGCCGCATGTGTTATCTGTTCTGATAGGGAGAGCATTCCGATCTAACGTGAACATCCCGGAATAATCTTCTTGCATCTACAATGTTCTCGATGCGAATCGACGGTTCCAGAACCACGCGCGCCGAAAGATAAAAAGCCTGCAGAGCAGACGCCGGGGCATTCGATTCTGCGACGCTCGCCGACGCACGTACGTCACTTTGTTGACCACTGCTTCGCCGCCTCTGTATTCTTTTCAGTTGTTAGGGGAGCACAAGTTCGCTCAAATAAACTTGTTTCTTTTCCAAACAACTGCTTCGTCCTTGGCTACGTGACATCTGGTGGAGGTGCGGGGTACGCACCCTTCATGCCCACTACAACCTCTGGAAGCCGCCAAGCCAGTCCAACAAGAGCCAGCCTCCGCGTGCAAGATTTACCACCCGAGTTCGGTCTACTACCGGAGAAGACGAAGAAGAAAAACGTCGCAACCAGCACCATGCTCAACCAAGGCAATCCTCCTGTCGTTCTGCAGCAGCCACGGGAACCGCCATCATTCCGAGGAGCCCCCGCAGAAGACCCAGAAGAATGGTTGGAGAAACTGGAGCGCGTCCGGAAATTCAACAGGTGGGACGACGCAGAAACGTTCCGGCACGTTTTCTTTTACTTGGAAGATTCGGCTCGCACTTGGTTCGAGAACCACGAGAGCTCCTTGACAAACTGGGCTCAGTTCAAAAGCGAGTTCACTAAGACCTTCACTACCGTCGTGCGGAAAGAAAGAGCCGCCCTTTTGTTGGAAACACGCACGCAACACCCCAACGAAGGTGTCGTGATCTTCGTTGAGGAGATGAAGCAGCTATTTCGCCGCGCGGACCCCGAAATGACGGAAGAAAAGAAGTTGCGCTTCTTAATGCGCGGAGTGAAGGAGGAACTGTTTGCTGGACTTGTCCGAAATCCGCCCAAAACCGTCGCCGAATTCGTGACCGAAGCCAGCACCATTGAAAAAGCCCTCGAAATGCGTGCTAAGCAGTATGACCGCAACTTTGTTGGCGCGGCCAATGAGAACGACTTTGCAGCACGCGGATCCCGGCCGACAGCCTACGCGAGACTATCCGCGCAATAGTGAGAGAGGAGCTGCGGAAACTTCTCCCAACGCCGCCGCATCCCCAAGTCGCTTCCCTCACCGACGTGATTAGAGAAGAAGTGCAACAAGCGTTGGGAACTTCTACGCCATCCGAGGTACCCCGAGAGCCACAAGCTATGACATACTCCGCGGCTGTTCGTCGACCCCGCCCTACTCCAACACGCCGTCAAGAGGCCCCGCCGTACCGCCGCCCACTGTCACCCGCCCGACCCCCGGTAGCCCGAAACCAGACGCCGAGGAAGACGGACGTATGGCGAACTCCCGATAACCGTCCTCTGTGCTACCACTGCGGAGAGGCCGACCACATTTACCGTCGCTGCCCATACAAGAGGCTCGGACTGCGTGGTTTCTCCGTCGACGCACCTCGCCCTCTCCCTGGCCAACGACCACGTGAGATCGACGAGTATCTATCTGAAACCAGCCGTGGCCCAGCGCGTTTCAACCGTTCGCCGTCGCCCTACCCATACCAATCGCCGAACCGCCGTAGCAACGCTGACTTCGCCCGTGGAAGGTCCCCCAGCCCACGCGGGGGAAACTAAAAGCAGCAACTTCTGGAGGTGAAGTTGCTCTACGGCGAAAAACCGGAAACCCTCCAACGACGCAAGGACGCGCCGAAGACAGTGATTCACGACATGCCCTCATCCCGACGACCCGACCTAACCCTGATGAGACTCCCGAACACGACGACAGCTATACGCCGCGACGCTTACCCGACCTGACCGAGACGTCCGCTGAGAAGACATGGACAACGACGACGCACAGTGCCCGACCGTCAACACGCACAAGCCGAGATGCGACGCCCCGACGCACCCGGAACTCGAGGAAGGCGGCATCCGACGTCAAGGTGTCCATCGACGGTTTTGATGTAGTCGCCCTCGTAGACACGGGAGCCGACTACTCCGTAATGAGCGGACCATTTGCGTCTAAGCTGAAGAAAGTTATGACCAGATGGGACGGTCCGCACATACGCACAGCAGGAGGCCACATCGTGACGCCAAGTGGAACGTGCACATCGCGCGTCACCATAGATGGCACGACGTACCCTGCAGTGTTCGTCGTTTTGCCCAACTGCTCCCGCGACGTAATTCTCGGAATGGACTTTTTGACAGACAACGGCGCAATAATCGATCTCCAGACGAAGTCGATAACTTTTTCCTCCGACCACTCCATGACGCCGGAATCGAACCCCGAACACCGTGCAGCTGTAAGGATCGCCGATGATCACGTCACCCATGCCACCCCGCGCAAGCTTGATGATCACCGTCTACTGTGAAGGTGCTGCTCCCGACGTCGACGCTATCGTGGAGAGTGACCGAAGGTTGCTTCTTGACCGCGGTGTGTCTGTCGCAAGAGGCATTGCGCGGTTTAAGCATCGCAAATCCCACGTTTTGGTCACCAATTTCACCGAGGAGTACCAGCATTTAAACAAGGGCGCTGCAATTGCGTTCGTCGAAGAAACGCAACTAGCAAGTGACGTGATAGCAGTCGCCGACTTTGAACGCGCACCCGACGATACCTTCAAGCTTCCGCACCCCTTCGACGTGAATCCGGCGCTACCGCAAGAAGAAAGGAACAAGTTATTGGCTTTGCTGCGTCGCTACAGCGAGTGTTTTTCGTCGAACTCAAAGTTACGTCAAACACCTCTGGCGAAGCACCGGATAATAACCGAGGATGGAGCCCGACCTACCCGACAGTCACCGTACCGCGTCTCTTCCCACGAGCGGGAAGCCATCCGGACTCAAGTCGACGACATGCTCAACGACGACATTATACAGCCATCGAAAAGTCCGTGGGCTGCGCCGGTCGTACTCGTGAAGAAAAAAGACGGCACACTGAGGTTCTGCGTTGACTACCGGCGATTGAACAAGATCACCAAAAAGGACGTGTACCCCCTGCCACGAATCGACGACGCCCTCGACCACCTCTGCCATGCGAGGTACTTCTCATCGATGGACCTCAAGACCGGCTACTGGCAAATTGAAGTGGACGAGAGAGATCGAGAGAAGACTGCATTCATAACCCCGGACGGCCTATACGAGTTCAAGGTAATGCCGTTTGGGCTATGCACGGCACCAGCAACGTTCCAAAGAGTCATGGACACTGTGCTAGCTGGCCTGAAGTGGCACACCTGCCTCGTATACCTCGACGACGTTGTGGTATTCTCCCGGACTTTCGACGAACACCTCGCAAGGTTGCAGTCAGTACTCGAGGCCATCCGTACGTCGGGGTTAACGCTCAAGCCTGAAAAGTGCCGCTTCGCGTACGAGGAACTGAAGTTTTTGGGCCATGTCGTCAACGACGCGGGAGTCCTGCCTGACCCGGCGAAAACTTCAGCCATAGCGAACTTCCCAAGGCCGAAAGATAAGAAGGGCGTGCGCAGATTTCTTGGACTGTGCGCATACTACCGGCGCTTCGTCGCAAACTTCGCACGCATTGCAGAGCCGCTCACGCGCTTGACGAAAGATAGCACCGCTTGCAGCTGGGAAGACGACCAAGAAAAGGCATTCTGCGAGCTGCAAAAACACCTGCAAAGCCCGCCCGTGCTCGCTCATTTCGACGACAACGCCGAAACGGAAATACACACGGACGCCAGTGATATAGGCTTGGGTGCCGTCCTTGTCCAAAAACAAAGCGGGTGCGAAAACGTAATCGCCTATGCCAGCCGTGGTCTGTCGAAGGAGGAGAAAAACTACTCTGCCTCCGAAAAAGAGTGCCTGGCTATTATATGGGCCATTTCAAAATTTCGCCCATACGTGTATGGCAGACCGTTCAAGGTTGTAACAGACCACCATGCGCTGTGTTGGCTCGCCAATTTAAAGGACCCCTCTGGCCGTCTCGGGCGGTGGAGTTTGCGCCTGCAAGAGTTCGACATTACAATCGTCTACAAATCCGGCAGGAAACACTCCGACGCCGACTGCCTGTCCCGCGCCCCTGTCGACCCACCACCACAAGACTCCGATGAAGACAGTGCGTTCTTCGGGGTTGTTACGGAGAGCGACCTAGCCGCCCAGCAGCGTGCCGACCCCGACTTGCGAGTAATGATCGACTACCTCGAAGGACGTAACGTCGCCGTGCCTAGAGCGTTCAAGCGTAACTTACCAGCATTCAGCCTCAGAAACTCCGTCCTCGTGAAGAAAAATTTCAGCCCCGGAACAAGAACGAATTATCTACTTGTCATCCCCGCAGACCTTCGTGACGAAATTTTGGAAGCGTCCCACGACGACCCGTCTTCCGGACATCTCGGCACAGCTCGCACTATTGCAAAAATTAAGGCGAAGTACTTCTGGCCCCGCCTTACATCCGACGTCACCCACTACGTTCGGAGTTGCCGGGACTGCCAGCGACGAAAAACGCCGCCGACAAGACGCGCCGAACTTCTACAACCGATCGCCGTCCCGCGGAGGCCCTTTCAACAAATTGGAATGGACCTTCTAGGCCCGTTCCCGACGTCACGATCGGAGAACAAGTGGATTGTCGTAGCGACAGACTACATGACGCGCTACGCAGAGACCGCCGCTCTTCCGCGGGGGACTGCACAAGAAGTCGCCAAGTTCTTTATAAACCAAGTTGTGCTGCGACATGGAGCCCCTAAAGTCCTAATCACGGACCGCGGAACGGCCTTTACCGCGGAGCTGATGCAAGGAATCTTACGCTACAGCAACACGGATCACCGAAGAACGACGGCGTACCACCCCCAAACGAACGGACTAACAGAACGTCTGAACAAGACAATTGCGGATATGCTGTCCATGTACGTCGACGTTGAACATAAGACTTGGGACGAAGTCCTCCCGTATGTCACGCTTGCGTACAATACAGCGACGCAGGAAACTACGCAGATGACACCGTTCGAGCTTGTCTACGGACTACGATGCTCGACGCCATGCTTCCGCATGTAGAAGACGACGACCTCAACGCCGACGTCCAAGGATACCTTCAACGTGCGGAGGAGGCCCGCCAGCTCGCTCGAGTTCGTATAAGGGACCAGCAGCTGGTGGATGCCGGCCGCTACAACCTCCGACGCCGAAACGCCGAGTACCAACCAGGGGATCGTGTGTGGGTTTGGACTCCCATCCGACGACGCGGACTGAGCGAGAAACTTCTGCGACGGTATTTCGGACCCTACCAGATTCTGCGACGTGTTGGCCAACTTACCTACGCAGTGATCCCCGATGGTGACTCCGGCACATCACGACGACGTACGCGGCCCGAAGTCATCCACGTGGTTCGCTTAAAACCTTTCTACGAACGATGACGAACTTTTATTTTCATTTTCGGACTGTCGCTTATGTTAGCATCGGGTCGATGCACTCTTAGAGGGGGGGGTAATGCCGCGAACCATGCATTGGGTTTGTTTATTTGTGTTTTGCTTTTTACCGCCCGGCTGCGCCGGTCTGTGTTATCTCCGTGCCAAGGGAAGCGCGTGTTCCATTCTTTCTTTCTGTGCCGCATGTGTTATCTGTTCTGATAGGGAGAGCATTCCGATCTAACGTGAACATCCCGGAATAATCTTCTTGCATCTACAATGTTCTCGATGCGAATCGACGGTTCCAGAACCACGCGCGCCGAAAGATAAAAAGCCTGCAGAGCAGACGCCGGGGCATTCGATTCTGCGACGCTCGCCGACGCACGTACGTCACTTTGTTGACCACTGCTTCGCCGCCTCTGTATTCTTTTCAGTTGTTAGGGGAGCACAAGTTCGCTCAAATAAACTTGTTTCTTTTCCAAACAACTGCTTCGTCCTTGGCTACGTGACAATATCACGGTACGCCTCCAAAAAAAGAAAAGCGAAAACGCCATTTGTTGGAGTGCGAGGGACTCGGTCTTGCGTGGTCCAACGTCAACGTAGGTACGCAAGAACTGCGGACGTCCTATCACGCGATACGCTCACTGCGGTCCAAAAGGGTGATTTGGCCCGTCGTGTGGATCAAAAAATTATATTCGCAGTTTGTCGAGACGCTTGAATACAAAGGCGATTCCGTATGTAAAATATCTCCGTTGGCAAGCGTTACCACTGTTAAGTGAGGTATGAAAGCAACTGTAGAATTTGATTGATTGAATGATTGATTGATTGATTGATTGATTGATTGATTGATTGATTGATTGATTGATTGATTGATTGCAGGGTTTAACGCACTGACGCAACATAGGAGAGGAGGCGTGCCGTAGTGGAGGGCTCCGGATTAATTTTGACCCCCAGTGAATCTTTAACGCGCGCGGAAATCTCGTACACACGGGCTTTTTCGCTTTTAAGCCTCCATCAGGAAAGCGGCCGCCGCGAACGGGAATACAACCCGCGCCCTCGTGCACAGCAGCGCGAAACTGTAGAATTTACGAGTGCATGAAAATGATTGTTGTGACACTAATATGGTGCATTAATGCCAGCCTGACACAACTGGGCTTGCACCTCGTGTGGGTATAGTCGTTTTATGGGCCGAGTATTTACGATCGGCTCAACACCAGACTACGGCTTCGCGACGGTGGTCTGGTCTCTGGCGCGCACCTGATGGTTATACAGACTGATTCAAGTGGAATCCCTGAAGGCGCCGTTGGTGGGCAATGTACGGTACGTTTTAGGGAGAAAGCCTTAACTAGGCCATTAAGAGAAAAAAAGGGCATCCGGAGACCGGAACAGCAAATTATGGAGACGTTCCCATAATTCTCTACTAATGGGTATCATTCATACACCGCTGGTCTTCATTTTCAGTTGTTACCACCATAATTTGGCTATTAGTTGCCAAATGCGTAGGGTTTTAGATGCGACGCTGAGAGAAGCATCTCTTGCCGGCGGCGCTGTCCTGCGTCCGTCGTCGTCGGCGTCCGCGTCGGCACAGCTGCGTCTGTCCTCCGCTCACCCCCTCTCCTCTCTCCGATAGCGAACCACTCGCCCAATATCTGCGGGCGCGTGGCACAGCGCACTCTCACTCCGCCGGTGGGCGGCGCTGCGCGCGGCGCAAGCGCGCTCTGCGCATGTGCAGCGCCCTCTCTCTCCGCGGTCTCCTCTCCTTCGGGCGCGCTGCGCATATAAGCGGAGTGCCACGCTCCGGCCGGTCTCTCAGTCGACGGTCGTTAGCGCTACGCTTGCTCTCTCTCTCTCTCGCATTACCCGACGATTGCTCACGCAATTCGAGTAATCGACTCAACGGAAACGCACAATGAAACCCCCTTCAGCGTCGCATCACACCAGAGTTCCCGCGAGGGGAGGTGGGCGTAATTTTTTTTACTGTTTCAAAATTTTGTTTTGTGTCTTTTAGCCGCTGATGTAGACTTTGCATACTTGTAGCGATTACGGTCCGTTTTGAAGATATCGGTTTAATCGTGTTTCCGTCGCCTTTTTCCAGGCTTTTTTTATTTTAGCCTGCGTTTTTTGAGGGCGATGTACAAGATGCGTATTTTTGGTTTGATAAGTTCCCTGTTTTGGTTGGGGTACTCTGCAGATGTTTAATTTTTTTTTATAGGTCTATTAGTACAAATAACTGCATTTACGGTATTATTACCATGTGTTAAGTCTGCCATTTCTGAATTTCTCGGCCAATTGAAGGCGGTATACCTTGTGGGGCTGTTAGGGACTCGGAAAAAAATTTACTCACTAAAAAATGGAGGCGTGATCGCTTGCATTGAAGGCCCTACAGTAGCTGCCTTGTTGGTGCCCTGCGTGCACGGTGCAATTCTGTGAACTCATCTCCCGGGCGTATGTCGAGAAGCGCTCACACAACCTCCGAGCGATGAGCCAGAAAGGAGTGTTGTTCGGCATGTGGAAACTACACATATACCCAGACGTTTCACGGCGCGACCTCGATTGAAAAAGCCGGTTTGCTGCATCGGCGTTACTGAGAAAATGTGACCGTTGTTGAACGCGGTTAAACCAACTTTGCTGAGCGACAGCTCGGTTTTTATTTGCGTCGAAGGAGCTCACTGAACGCGCACAAAATTGTACCGCATGACAAACACAGACCGCCGCTCTGGGCAGCCTCTGGTCTAGGCCTGAGCGCGCAGTGAACTGGGATTCAGCCAGCGCCTCCGTGGATCACAATCTGATGCCACACGCCGTTACGCTTTTCCCTAATCCCCCTTTCCGCTCCCCTCGGAGTAGGAAGAAACGAGCGATTAGACGCTATCACTATCACTGCCCAGGCGCACGAGGTGCTAGCTTGAAATTTGCTAAGGTTGCAGGTCAGATTGACGCTACAAAGAATTGAAGTAACGAGGCGTTTTGTGGAAACTAACGCGGGCGACGCGAGTAAGCTAGAAAACACCTAACACAGGCGTTGCGTCTGCGCTACGTGGCCCGCCGTAGCGTGGTCTGCGCTGCTTTAAATCGCAGCCCTTTGTCACCCGTTCGTGGGCTGAGCCATAAAGTTTCTTACAAAATACACTAGAGTTTTTTTTTTTTTTGTAAGAAACTTTATGGCTCAGCCCACGAACAAAATACACTAGAGCCGCGGTGGCCGCTTTTCTGATGGAGGCGAAAAGCAAAAACGCCCGTGTGTACGAGATTTCGGCGCACGTTAAAGATCCCCAGGTGGTCAAAATTAATCCGGAGCACTCCACTACGGCGCGCCTCATCGACTGCGTTGCGTCGGCGCGTTAAACCCTACAATCAATCAATCAAATACACTAGAGAGGAATCTGGCGCTAGCGTCTATGCGGCTCACATCAAGGCCGTCTGTGTCGTAAGCCTTTGTCGCAAAGTAAACAGCGATTGCCCAGCGGCCGACAGGTGCACGAAGAAACATGCAAAGCCCTTCCTTCGGTGCCGGAAAGAAGTTATATATGAGATACCATTGTCATGTAAAAGGTCGTACGTAGTGTCAAACGGGGCGCTGCCTAAATGATCGGCTTCGAGAGCACACGTGCGATGTAAAAAATGCAAAAAAAGCAAAAGATGCATACAGGAGCACGGCTCGCTGCGCACATTGTGAACTGCTCAGGTTGCTCGCCTTCGTTTGAGCAGTGCCACGTGGTGGCCGGGTATCAGGACAGACTACGGCGGGAGATCAGAGAAGCATGGGAAATATACCACCGTAAGCAGGATTGCATCGGCACACCCTCCGTCGCCCTTACTGGGAAAGAAATGAAATTTCTTGGTAGCTAGGAGAGATTGTGTAGATGCTGCGATATAAATTTTGCTGGTTTCTGCAAGTTAGCAGTAGTACAGATCACTGCACCATAGCAGATATTGTAGTCTTTGTATATTTTTTGTATCTTTTGTTTTTTGTTTTTGTTTTTTTTGTATTTGTCATTCCTAGATTCGTATATCACGTGTTTACTGTCTTTTCCTATTTATTGCCCGTACGCGACAACAAACTTCAGTTGTTAGTCAGCGCCGTGTTTGTGTGATCTTCCTATCGTCCCGTTACTGCGCTGTTTGTGACTCAGTTATGTACCAACTGGCCCGCCTACATTCTGTGTAACACTTAACGTGAGGGGGGCGTGCGCCGACTATGATGTGCGTTCACTTAAGACGCAGTTCGCGGTACCTTCTTGAGACGCACTTCGCGTCGCTGACGCAAAGGCTCATCATCGCTGCCGTCGAAGGAACCCACGAGTGCATGCTGCCTCAGCACACTGCTGCTGCACCCCAATATCGCATTAGGAAGTATTGTAACAGCCACCCAACGTTTTTCTTGGAATTGCTTCAAACCCTTCTGCGTTTTCTGCATTTGTACCTACAGTAACGTTGAGGAAAATGGCACAGGTGCGTACCTGTGCCACCTGAGTATAACGGGTAAAAGAATTACCAGAGCTTTCTCAATAAATACGGCCCATTCACAAGCGTTCTACCGCGCGAGCTGGATTCGGCAGTAGCGACGGGTCGTCGTCCTCGCCAGTATACCACAAACGAAGGGAGGGGAAGAATCAGGACGAAAAAAATTACACCATCTTCCCGTGGGGAACCATAAGGAGGACGCGAAGCATCATGGGGGTTCCGTTAGGTTCCATTGTGTTGCCGTTATGATGTTTCATTTATCAGAGCAGAAATGGGAACGTAGTGTGAACGCCCATGTAGAGACGAGAAATGTAGAGACAGCGAAGAGACCGACACCCGCGTTAACCTGATCGAACACCTCCTGGATCTCGTTATTATTGCGTGCTCACGCCCCTACCCCGCTTCCCGCCCTCTTCGTACTCTTCTCTGGTTGAGCTGCAAGGCGCGTGGCGCTCCCCGCCACAGCTTTCCCACGGGAAATTCAACATCCTCCTCTAAGGTTTTCAGTTCGTCGTTTCCGTTGACGTTCAGCTTCGCGTGCCTTCATTGTATCAGTAGCTTCTTGACGTAGTTTGAATGAGTGAAGGGCATCAGGCGTGTTCGTAGCACATGCTCCCGTCTCAGTTGGTAGCGCAGTGGGAAGAGCGCCACGTACCTCCCGTTGCGGCCAGAGAGTCGTGGGATTAAAACCGGGCGCCGTCTAACTATTTCTTTTTATACTGTACTGCGCTGACGTCAGGCCAAACGCTGACGGGGCTGAAGAGACACGCATCCGCAGTACAGTGCGGACGGCGGACAACAACAAGGGAGGGAGGGACACAGCCCCGAGCATGAGATGCTTCTCATCTAAAATTAACCATCGTCGTCAGCTCTATAATTACACGGTGACGCGCACGATTTGCGGCACAAATGCTTATGAGACTGATGAAACCTATCCGACAGTGTAAACGTGGGTCGCAAAGCAAATCGTACCCAAAGAAAAGATTTCAAGGTTTTTTCTGCAACGCTAGGTAAAGAAGGCGTCTCAGATGTTCAGCTAGACTATCAAGGTTTCCAATTCCGAACTCAGGAAAAAAACGCTTAGGTGTCCTCTAATTCTAGCAATTTATGCTATTTTATACGTGATCAAAAATATTTAACCGCCAGTTAACGATAAACTGAGGATAAGAGCTGCACAGAAACATAAAAAGCACGTCACCGAAAAACATGATTTGGGAAGTAGAAAACACCATATTCCACATAAAAAGGGTATGGACCGGGACACGAGATGGGTGCAGTGCAAGTAGCATACACTGTTAAAGGAGCCATGAAGAGAAAACACAAGTTTGGTTCATTCGAAAGATTGCCTCGTTAGAACCATAACGACGCCACTTATAACGCAAACTTCGCTCAAATAAGCTACATAGTTAGGAAAAAAGGAAATGACCATGCGACCCACCAGCTCATTTTCCACAACAGAACCTATGATGTCACTCGAGAATGCTCTGCGATTGGCGGAGGCCGGCAAAAGCAAACGCATGTTAGGCAGGGCTTACAGTTTGCATAGCGAGCTATATGCCCGTGAAACATACTGCACATTATTTTTATGACAAAGAACGGTGCAGTAAACGGTTGAAGTTCCGAACGAACACGCAAGCGTGTGCGCCAATGCGTACGAAAACTACCGCCGGCCGAGCTCGACATCTCGCCGTCGCGCAGACGAATTTTCGGGTTCGAGGCTCTTAGGGGCCAAACGAACCGTTCCAGCACGTACAGCCGCGACCCTTACTTGGTATCTTAATCCCTTGACAGGAGGTTGGCCGTCATATTCGCCAACCAGCAAAGGTAAAAATAGAAACGAGGGGAGTAAGGAACAGCAAGAAGCGACGAGATAGTGCCAGTCGTCGCATAAGTTTCGAATGGTCTTGGCTTGCTGCTGTCGTTACGAGCTCGTTTCTAGTTTACAACCACTGAAAACTTCAGTTTGTTCGAGTACTTTACAATGACATTTCGTTTACTGCGTTTTGAAATGCCCATGTAGTACGGGCAAATCGTCGAGGGAGTGCGACATCCCCGCCGGTGAAGAGATCTCCTTTCATGTGCTGCCAAACGACGAACCGCGGCGAAGCAAGTGGCTACGTTTTGTGAACTTTGTAAACGGAGGAGAAAGGGAGCTAAAGGAAGTACGAGTGTGCTCGCTTCATTTCCGACGGAAGTAGATTACGGCAGGGACCCTTACGTTAGCTCACTCCTGGACATGCTGGCGCTCGTCGCCGACTTCGTCAAATCGCCGTCAAAGCGCTCTGACCTTGGGGGAAAAAATGCCGTACACACCGCGCATTGACGCTCGTATCTTTCTGGTCGGAGCAGAGAGCTCGCGCGAACGGCTTTCCATACACGACACCGGCCAACTGGCATAAGCGATACTGAAATTGAAACTATTATTAACCCTAATAAAAATACGGCACATACGTACCAGTCTGTATTCGTCCGTCGCGACGGGGCTGACGAGGCAGCGGTTGCCGACGGCAGGGCGTTCGTCTGTTGTGGCTATCGCGGAATGGTCGCTTTCCCATCCACCGCGTATCCCACAACTCCTGCCGCTCGTGCACTTAGAAGCATTGAGCGTTCAAGTGTGTGTGAGTTGTTTTAAATTGCAAGACGCTAGCTCACTCAGGCGAGCGTTTGTTCATCCGGGATCAGGCGAATTCCATGACTAGGGCTGCGGGGTCTGCACTAGGTTTTTTAGCTAGTATTTTTAAAATGGGCCGCCGGTTTCGGCACGAAGTTTCCGGTTCCGTCTGACTCCCGCGTGTGGTTGCTATATGAGTCGACATTACTAAGTATCTGTTTCATGGACCGGCTCATATGACGCCATTGCCTTCACGTCGCGAAATGGTCCAATTTTTTTTTTTTTTTTTTTTTTTAGCGGGATATTTTAAAATTTTGGCTTAAATTGCCCTTATTTCTCAGTGAATAAAGCATTCATTGCTTCAGGGAAAGCGCTTTGGGTGCACTATGAAACCACCTAATCTTTCGAATATAACAAACTTTTGTTTTCTCTTCATGGCTCGTTTTGAAACCCCCATCGGGCCGAACATAACTCAGCTAAAGCGAGGAGTTGCCTTTACCGGTGCCACAGCAAGCATACCAACAATGCGATGGTGGGCATTTTGCAAGCTATTTCAAATTCTGGCATGCGGACTATAACTGAAAATAGTCAAGCCGATGCTAGCAGCTCTGTTCGAAATGTGGGGATAATTATATCATCGCGAAGTAGTGATGGCTAGACCAGTGGGTCATCTGTATGGCATCACCCTTAAACTACAGTATACTCTCGATAAACGGAACTTTATGGGACCGAAAAAAATAGTTCTATTTAACAGGAGTTTCGTTTACTGGGAGAGATATGCAAAAGTGCAAATTTATGTGCGTATACACTCTTAATACCATTTCACGCAACTCTAAGCACTAGAAGGGGAATGTAGCTGATAGTTATGCAGAAAGCAAGAAAACTACAAGAGGTTTAGGCGCAGCATTCAGAAAGTTTATTTGGCAACAATTAGTCACTGCGCACAAAACATGCAGCGAATTTTCATTTGTTTAAGTACTTGCAACTGCATCTTCAGGATAGTTTTATTTTTCATGGCACTTAAGCTTTGGACAAACGTTTCAGATCCTCGTTACCCCTGAAAAAAATTCTTCGAAACTGCCCAGCTGACTGTGCTCTGAAGTGTGGTGTCCGACATAGCGGTGAACGACACCGCTAAGTCGATTATTTCCCATTTAGTTACAATGACAAATAAAGTTCCAGTGAACTCGGCGAGTGGTCTTTGATGGCGAGGGCTCTGTCGTGCGTCCTTCTTTGGTCGCGTTTCTTCTTCCTTATGTCCCTTCGTGTCAGATATTGGGAGAAGGGGGTGCGTACTTTCCATTAGTTCAAAGGCCACTCCTCTTTCGTGCACTAAATGTGCCGTGTGTCACCCATTGAAAACTGCTTCGTGGAGCTACCGGCAGTGGTGGGCTCTTCTCGTCAATGGTCGGCGTCGCACTAACCATCATTGTGAGTAGTTGGGACAGCTAGTGTCACTAGATAGGATATCAAATTGCCGCCACGGAGGCACGCAAGTCAGCAACGATGGCCATTTTGGTTCTTATCAGTGTTGCGAGATTGTCGCATCTACGGCCTCGCCGCTAACTTCGTTTGCTGAAATGCTGCTACACGGGTTATCTTTGATGCCCGTTAAAAAAGCCGTCAGTCGCGCGCAGCCGCAGAGCAGGGAGGACAAGCTATGTCCTACCAGAGTTGACCGACTAAAACGCATAAACAACAAAAAGGCAGCGCCCATGAACGACCGCAGTGTAAACAAGTGCCACGTTATGCGAACTGACAAAAGATCATGGCGGCGCCACGGAACGATAGGACAAAAGAGTGCCGATACTCTGCAGCCTTATCTATTGACACTAGGGACAGCAGTGTTCCTTCCCTGTAGGGCACGCGTCTGTCACCGCCGCTGGCAATGACTTTCATGCGACTTGGGTTTGAGTTGCAGGGCGTGACACCTTCTAGTGTAGGATGCACGTACGCGACACGTGCTTGAAACTCGCCTGCCTGCACGACACAGTCAGTGAGCACTTTCCATCAATTCCTGAACCAATAATTATTGAAATTACGCCTACTTTAAAAATCAACTGCACCTCTGTCCAAACGACAAACCTCGGTAAACGCGAAGGTTTTCAAAGTCATGTCCAACACCAAACGAACAGACCTAGAAGCGAGCGGATCCACATCCCAACACCCAACCATACACATTTATAAAATATTTCTGAGCGGAACTGTTTACTGCCGTGCGATCGTTCTCAGTATTATTATTCCCGTGCGGGAATTTAATGGCTTTCCCTAGCGTTCAACCATCCTAGTCATTAAAAGGAGGGGCGCGTTTTCTCTAATTTTGCACGTTCATGCACTCCACTCCAAATACAATCTGCTCTGAGCGTGCCAGGATGACACAATCGCGTAGACAGTGGCTTCAGAATGCGAGGAACCCAGGTTCAATTCCGCCCACGAAAAGCGTTCCTATTTTTTTTCACTTCACTCACGATCATCATGATCGTCAAGAGAAATTTGGCTTCGCTGCAGTTCGTTTTTGGTGGACTGCGGACGACATGAGTGGGAGGCTGAAAGCTTCCCTTTAAAAATACAATTATCAGCTGGGGTAACATTTCAGACATTCCTGTGCATTCGAGGTCTCAGTTTACTTGCTGTGTCACTGGTTTCCCTTCTTCAAAAAATTTACTATATTACATGACAAAAAAAAAAGTTGGCGCCAGATGTGTAGCCGCCCAATCTTTCTCCCACAAGGTAAATACCGAGTTTTAGGAAGGGCTACAAAGGCGTCGATTGCTTATAAAACCCTAAAAAAACTATTTGCTGTGAAACTCAGGAGCTGTTTGAAATTGGGAAAGGTGGGTGTAAGGAACATCCCAGTGAGGGATTAGTTTACCTACAGGCACAGCTGCACACAAAACACGCGCAAGACAATACAAAATGTACATAAATCTGGCAACGCAACAAGTTTGGACATTGGAAGACAGCATCAACAATGGTACAAGTTCAGAATACGGCGAAATTCGAGGAAGATCAGGATCAAATCAATGAAAAATTGCTCAGGCCAGAAATAGGCTCCCTAAAAAACTAATGAGAGCCCGACTGGACTAAAAAAAATGCTGAAAAGTAAAAAAAAACTGCTTTTCTTTTTGCGCATTGGTCATGGGCTGAACGTGACCCACCAGAATAACTTATCCGTGCTCAGGAGCTCCGAACCGTTTTCATTTTACTCCAACCCTTAAACCACAATTCAAAACGATTTCTGTAATCGTTGCATACTCAAAACACTAATATTGTAAAAAAATGACTGCAAAGCACACGAAGCAGAATTCACTTGCACAGATTATTTCCTTATTATGAAAGTTACAGGCGCTGCATTTATAACTCGATGGGCACATGAAGACGCGATAAGGCCGGAAGCTTGCCCTGGGAAAAATCCAAGTGCCTTAAGAATAGGATAGTAATGCGTCGACTCGTTGGTTGTGAGTCAAAACAAACGGTAGTAATTTTTTTTGTGTGTGGAAAGGGATCGTGGAAAATCTTTAATTCAAACCCCACGCCGCTTTCTGGCATATGAACATACTTTTGCAGTCCACTAATTCTGCAATGTTGGCTCGGCGTGAGTGGATATTTCGACCCGCTTGACGGAGTTGAAGAGAAAGGTCAGTTTGAAAGTTGATTTACTTGATGAACACCAGAGAGACATTGGTCTTCGGCGTTTGCGCCCGGGCTCTTCGCTCGCACTGCTTCCGCCCCTGTTCTAAAAATAATTCCATGGCCGTAACAATATTCTTCGGCACTAACTGACTGAACCAAATTACGGTTTGGTGCTAGAAGTTTCCGGCCGCAGGATCGAGCCAAGGGCAGGTTTAGACACACATAAAGGGACGTGTCAGTCACGTTGGTTTTGCTTCAACGGCAGTGGTCGCTGTGGCACAGCATTTGCCTCAAAGCGTATCCCTAACTGACAAATTGGGAATAAATACCGCATTAGGTGCTACCCGCGGTATCGTGTGAAAACTTTCATCAGCTGAGGCATCAAACAGGCGTAGAAAATAGTTCATACTAGCAGGAATATACACTTCCCATCTTACCGGCAATTCCTTTATGCACTGCAGTGATGTTGAGCATATGATGATTCGCAGACAGTGTTAAGCCATCTCATTGATTTCATTCGTGGTCGTGATCATTTGCCTTTTGTTTTGCGTTATACATGAAAGGGCCGTGGGTAGGACACTTCAGCGGGCGTTAAAAACCCACGTGTCTTTCCGCTTTCAGGGATAGAAATATAAAAGGCAATTTTGTAATGACATTAGCTCGAACGAACCTTTAATTATGCACCAACTGGCGAGGTTGGCACTAGAGACACGGAGGAATTCTACATTTCACAGAAACACAAAGATGACCAAAATGTGATTTGCAAAACTGTACTTTTGCAAGACAGCGCAATTATGCCTTTCTACTAGACACGATAAAAGCCTAAGGTGAACATGCTCCGCGTATACATCGACCTTAACAAGCAGTCGGTCCACGGTATCAATAGCGTGTTCCAGCAAGCACAAATGCAGATTGTTCGCCCCACTAGTTCCGAAGCGCACTAAAAACTGTCCATTTACGTAATCAAAAGGGCTGACTTGTAGGTTCTGAGTTCATCAAAGCAAGGGCACTACCCCATCCTTCCGCGTAACGTCGAAAACCAACAGAGGGACGCGTGACAGGCTCATATTAGTTTCATTTCTCTACAAGATCTTCCTCTACAAGTCGTGAGCAAATAATATAGACAGGCAGAGACAAAAAGCAGCAAAAACGGTGGAGCTAATACACCGTACCCTCTTTAGCTTTCTACTTTTTGTCGGGAGGAGCTTCCTGAAATAATCCGTAGGTTGGCCAAGAAAGTCACAAACCCTTAGCGACGGAGGGAGCCCTGTTCCGCACGTATATTTTTTTCTAGCTGCTTCACTCATCAAATATATTCAGCTCGCATGTGTTCTGCCGTCAATGTATACCATTTAATCCTTGAAAGCACGTAATATGGTAAAGACGCCAAGGTAAGGGTGCGGCTTGATACGGTGCTTGAGGGAGTACACTACTGCATCGTGAAAAAGCCTTGCACCTTATTCTTATGCAGTTTATGCCCAGACAGTTACCGGGTTTTTTCAACGTGTTCCGTGCGGTATAATTAGCATATCCTTTTCCTTCATCTTATTGTTCCTTCCTGTCTAGCTAGGATCAAATAATGATGCGCCTTAGCGACGTGTCGTTTCATATAAAAGGCCTCGCGAACGAGAAGGAAATGAGGAGTTGCACCGCGAGCAGCTGAAAGAGACCATGGTAAGCCAGTACTTGCGGTTCTTGGGAAGGATTCGGATGCAACGATGACTATATCTAACGATGCCTTTAGCGGCAATGTTCAGAGAACGATGCAATTTCATCGTCGGAATTCAATTGTAAGGTAGCACTCTAGGATGAGGTTTAACGTTTATTGAAGCTAATTTAATGCTTTTTCGATGGGCCTTTGCATAGCGACACTGCCTTTGTCGGGGCCCGGAAATCTGCTTTCCCAATACGGTAAAGGAGTAATAGGACGGGCGAAGTTTTATTTGTTCAGATGAGCAAAAGAAATCGGTTCTTCAATGCAAATGTAACCTGGATAGATGTGCGGCAGTGTTTATTACCAGAATTTGGTACATCAAAGACAGCACGCGGGAAATGTCCGAAGACAGATTGATGTTCTCATTTTTTCGGTCGAGGCAAGAGTAAAATGTGGCATGCTTTCATTAATTATGATGAATGGCATACAAATCGACGACTAGTTCCGTCATGCGCAACGAAAAGTACTACACAGTTTTCCAGGGATATCGTTTGGTGGCCGTATTAGTGTAATCAGCAAGGAATTTAGTGCAAATCACCTGAGGGTATGTTCTTTGAGTTCTGACCGGACCTCTCGTGTGCACCGGGCGACTACAGTAGTTCTGCTCGTTGTGGCTGGCGTTCGGAAATGCAACCATTACGAAACCCGGGGGCAACTCCACGCTCACTTCCAGGCACGATTTATTGCCGTTTAGACAGGTCTTGTTTCTGCAAAAATCTGCTCAGCAATTTCGGCTGTGTGCCGATAGTCGTTGCACTATATTTTATGCAAAGGAAGTCACGCTCACTTATGGCACTATCGAATTATTAAGTTCCAGACGATGCTACGACATCTCGCGGCATGTGTAACAAGTTCAATAGAAGGCCACCCCACGAAGCAGTGTTCATGCAATCTACCTGAACATCAAACGAACTTAAAAGTCGATGAGACGTTAAGACAAGATCAATGATTGTAACCTATAAATGAACAAGATTAGGGTTTCCACGTCAACCTTAGCTGACGAGTTGGTGGTGAGTGAGCTTTGGAATCGAATTAAGGATGAAATGAAGTTAAAAATAAAGGCTAGGTCATCCCTGATCCTATATTAAAAGAAAAGTGCGCCAACATCTAACCTAAAGATTGCCCGTACGGGCCTAGCTGCCTACCCCACCGAATCCGCACGACTACCAATGTGTTCGCTGTAATTTAAAAGAGTGGAAGTAATCATCTCCTGTGATGTGCAGCTCTCAGGGCGAATATTTCACCGAGCCCTCTGCCACGCCTGGGTACGTTGAGTTTAGATTTCAAGCGGTGTAAACAGGAGTGAAATTCCAGGAGAAGCCACGTGAACGTCTCCGCTGAATAACGTACGATGGGGACTTATGCGTATTAAGGGGGTAAGAGTATAAAGATACCAGCTCCTCGCATTCATCTGTAGAACGCTTAGAGTTTCGGAACGCTGTATTAATACTCACGTGTGTTATACGGGTGGAATGAATGAAGCTACAACTTCCCAAAGTATACTGCATGCATCCATAATAGGCATGAAATGGAAATCACTGAATATCTGCCGCTTCCACCACGGCACTTTGAGACAGGACGGTAGAGTTGGCCGACAAAACAGGAGATGTGTTCCTTTGTTCTTTCTTTCGACTGGTAGCATCGCGTACTTGCACTATGGGTCATAGCGGTAGTACAGGTAAAAAGTGAGAAAGAGTCCAAGGACAATACGCGTGCTTAAAATGCCCAGATTGTTTGCGTCAGTTTCAATAAATGAACAAAAATTTGAAACTACAAATATTTTAATGAACACGAAATTAAGAAATGAAACGCATCTGCAAAGCCCTCATGTGTTCTGCGCAGTTATCCGCTACTCTCTAGTTACACACACAGTTAATTCCAGGGAATGCGTGACTCCACTGTAATGTAGGCGGATTACTGCAGCGAAGCCTTTTCTTGGCAAAGAAAACTTTAATTCGGGGGGTAAAAAATACGGCATCCCTGGCACGGAGGCGCCACAGAAGAGTGATTGATTGATGAGGCGTGCCGCAGTGAAAGAATCCGGATTAATTTGGACCACCTGGGGGTTTTGAACGTTGCCGAAATCTCGACACACGGGCGCTCTTGGTTTTCTCCTCCATCAGAAAAACGGCGCCGCAGCGGGAATCACCCTGCGTCCACCAGCTAAACAGCACAACGCCTTAGCCACTGAGCCGTCGCGGCGGGTGGCAGAGAAAATTGCAGACTGCTTAAATAATAATATTAAAACAAGCTAAATCAGTTTTAAAGAAAGCAACGAAAATTTCTTTGGTGTAGGATACGAACAAGAGACCTCTGAACTGTGAAGCTAGCATGCACTTCGACCCCTGTCGCAAGTCAGCGACTGTACCTGACTACAGTAAAAATGAGTGCATACGTTATGGACTCCGACTTGGAAATGTTTATGAGAGATATGTACACCCAGGAAAACGCTTGTCTAAAGCGCGGCTTTTTGTACTTCCTGGCGTCTGCTGTGTTGGTTTGGAATAATTCATAGAAAATTAGTACGGCATTCTGCAGTCTACCCCAACAACTTCAGTCCCCAACACTTCTATGAAGAGTATCCGTAAACACTTTGCAGATAAAGAGAATCGAAGTACAAATTGCTGTAATATACGAACGTTTTACCGAATGTACCGAGAGAGGAGAGAGAGAGAGAGAGAGAGAGAGAGAGAGAGAGAGAGAGAGAGAGAGAGAGTGCGTTTTTTACGGGTGATGCTTAGGTTGGCAAGCTTTTGTGAGAGAGATGTACTGAGCCCACAGGAATAAATAGAACACGATAGTTCCAGAAGCAGCAGTTGAGCGTTAAGCAAAGTACGTTACCGCAAAAGTCTCTGCTTGGCAATGCCAGCGCCGGTATGTCCTCCAGCATCTACCATACAGAGGCAAGACAAGAGGGAAAACGATGATAAAGGCATGTGATGAGGCCACATAATAGATACTGATGGTAAATAAAGGCATGAACTCAGGCCACACATGAGTAATTTGCGACTGCTTATTAAGAAAGTACCAAAGTATGTCCAATGTAAATGTAGTATTCGTTTGAGGAATCCGTCTTCCTCAAGTTTAACCCAACCCAGACAGAGTTCTGTCGAAGTTGTTCACTTCAAGTTTTTTTTGACGATGCTAATGCATGCAGGTATGAACCACGTGATTGTACCTCAGAAAAGAAGAGAACGCGCAAAATTAACCGGATATTGACAATATTGATAGGACGCGTGTGGCAATTGTACACCAATGCCTTCACAATAACTGTGCTATACGGAGGCTTGAAGTGCTGCCATAATTTACACGGTGACATTGTGGGAGTACGCGCACTGCAGACTGAGCTCCGGGAAGTCGCGTACTCAGGAAAGGAGGCTGTTGAAGACATGAACACTCATAAAACATTTGTATATCGGTAATGTCTTTAACGAACCTTCTAATTAAATAGTAATGTTCGTTGCATACTAGTGTTGCGGGTTGCGCACCTCGATTTGGCAGCACGCACGATGAAGTCCATACCAGAACGAGAATGAAAACTGTTGAGGGCAGTTGACAAGGGCGGTCTTTCGCGCCCGGCAGAATCGGGGCACTTAAACTGGAACCGTGAAGGAACAACTGTGTCTGCAGGAAATAAATGCTCAGACACATTAATTGTTATCATTGCGGGAGCAATCGATGGGGCGTATTGGAAAAAAATTGGGCCGTTGATCCGTGGGTAGTGCGACAGGATAACAAAGAACGGAACAGCGCGTGCTGGGTTGGTGGCGTGAGCCAAGAAGCGGCAACGAATGCTGTGGCGCTGCCTTGACATTGCTACTTAAACTCCTCAATATAGCTCCCCGAGTTGTGTAGAGTTGCGTGTTCACCCGCCATCTTGAGCTCCAAAGGCGTGCAGGAAAGCCACCGTGCCGCATGCGGGGGCCGCCGCCGCTCCGCTGCGCCAGTGGTAGCCGCCGTAAGGAGTCGGCGCATTGGAAGGGGAAGGGGGGGGGGGGGGGGGGGCTACATGCGGGGGTAGTCGGCTGCTTATCAGCTGAGCGGCCTCCCCCAACGCAACCACCGCCGCTCACTGTAGCAGAACTGACTACAAACGGGGCCTTGTGTCGTAGCACCGAAAACGGGATTTTCTGCCGCAAGGTGGAACGCGGGGCTGATGGAAATCAGATGCGCAACTCTGGCGCTACGCTTAATATACACGAACTGTAATTGCTAGCGACCATGCTGTCAACGCTGTTCCAGGCAGAACTTAAGTCGGAGCGCGACGCGCTAATATTTGTGCCCATTAGCCCATCGAACGCCGTGCTGACGCGTCACAGCTTGAAGGCTTTGTAAAATACAGAGTACGGCCACTCCAGAGTGGCAAAAGGCGGTGGAATTGGAATTACGGCGACAAAAAGGTGACACAGGTGGACTACAAATGAAGCGAAAGGCAGACAAGGCGCGAATGCTATTGCTGAGACGGTTGCGTGGATCTTGGTGTGGCGGCCGTTTTTCTGGTAGAGATGAAGAAATTAATTGCTCGTGTGTCGAGATTTGTATGCACGGAATGATACCAAGGTGGTCGAAATTAACATAGAGCTGGCCACTAAGGTGCAGCTTATAGCCCAGTGGAGCATCGCTGGGGCAGAATTTGAAATCGAGACGGTAAGAACCCAGAAAAATGTTTTCCCGGCGTACAAGGAGCGCGCGACAAACGCCGTGTAGCGGGTCTCTAAAGCCGGATAAAGGCGTGCGCATCGATCTAGGCCCTATTTTCTCTAAGGAAATTTTGAGATGCTCACGCATCCCTTACGATCCCCCAATACATCTTCCGTAATTTTTATTACATGGAAGTGTAACACAGCCGACACATAAAGACGACACCCCTTAACACTGCAGGACGAAAGAAACATTTGTTTCAAGGGATAAAGAGGCCACTGCCCCACATCTACCGCCAAACAAGGACAGGAAGGACACTAAAAAAGGTTAAATACGGCAAAAAGAAGTGAATTCAAATGGAAAACTCTTCTGAATGTAGTGCGTGCGCTGAAAAATAACCTTCGATTTTTTCCCTTGGTTTGGTTTTTGGTAGAACATTGGGGGATGCGTTATCTTCGTGTTGAAGCAGAGGTCTAATCCGCGCAATATTCGTGCCTCCCGCATATGTAACAAAATTATAATCGGCAGTCACCTTGCTAGAAACAGCGCAAAGCGACGTTGTACAGAGATGCTGTGTCCTGTGCCTCATTCTTCTCGGCACTACGTCGGTGCTATTCTCTGCACTAGCAAAGCGAAGCATCACGAAATAACCCAGTTCTCCGTTCTTTTGCAATCGGCAATAGTTACATCAGGATGCCGTTAGCGGTTTCGTCCATTCCCATCCTCGAAATTATTTTCCCAAGCCTCCCACGTAAGCCATTGCCACACAGTCTCCGAAGAAAACTACAAATTCTTAGTGAAGGCAATTATTTATTTCATTACAGTTTACATTGTTTAGTGTAAATGTATCACGCGAATATATACTGCCAATATTTTTAGAGCTGTACTGCAAGTCTTTACCGTAGTTTTCCTGCTCTACAGAAACATTTTTTCTATGCGGGTGTATGTAAATGTATCTTGCATACATACGCTTAGGCTTGAAGACCCCTGCAATTTAGGCAGCTGCTGCATAAATCAGTGACGTCATTGGTAATAAGGCAGGGCCGGGTGAAAGTTAAACTTGAGTTAAAGTTAAAGTAGGAATTGAGGTGCCTAATATATTCTGGCGTTAGGTTGGCTACAGAGTCCGGATCTCCGCAATGTGAATAAGGTTGACGTAAGGTTGATTGATGGTTTGAGTTGGTGGTAAGGCAGAAGTTGGTAAGGCTATTAACACACTTCTTAAAAGAAGTTCCCGACACCTTTCTTTAAACTACAATATAGAAAACAAAAATCATTGAATTCTCCAGGCTCAGAGTATACCTCTGAGCTGATTACGATTCTCTCATGCCCGTGCAGCGTCAGTTTGTCCTTGATCTTATTCCCGATCTCCCGTCCGAACAGGATAGATTGAGGTATACTAGTCCTGCTTACTAGGTTTGTCCTGGAGCACGGATGCATTAGCAAGTTTCGTATACATTCACAGACAATATCGTGTTTTGTATCAAATTTCAGTGTAGAACAACTAGGCTTTGACTGAGGGTCAACAGCATGACTTTGGTGTTTTTAGTAGTCATAATAAGCGTCGTATGTAGTGTAAATGTCAAAATTTTGCCAATGCAGAAAGGTCATGCGGAAAAAAATGTACTCTATGTCTCGATTGAAAGATCAAGTGATTCCGCGCCCACCTTTGCTTTACAGATCCACGCCTGCGTTGTCCTCGCTTTGGCCACCAGCGCCTTCGCTGGTTACACGGGCTTCGGTGGCTACGGTGGCCACGGCCTTGCTAGCTACAACCTCGGTGGCTATGGTCTGGGAAGCTACGGTGGCTACGGCCTGTCCAACTATGGTCTTTCCCACGGCATCGGCTATTCTGGTCTCGGCCTTGGCTACTCTGTCGCTTCTCCAGCTGTTGCCAAGACCGTGTCTGCTTACCATGCCCCAGCTGTAGCCACCGTCGCGCACACTGCCCCAATCACCAGCTACGCTGCTGCACCAGCTGTGAACCGTTTCTCCACCTACCAAGCCGCTCCGGCCGTGAGCGTCGTCCGTTCTGCCCCAGCCACCAGCTACAGTGTCGGCTCCGGTCTCGGCAGTTATGGAGGCTACGGAGGCTACGGAAGCTACGGCCTGTCCCGCTACGGTCTTTCCAACGGTGTCGGGTATTCGGGTCTCGGCCTTGGATATAGCTATGCTCCAGCCACCAGATACACAGTCGCTGCTCCAGCTGTCTCCAGGACCGTGTCCAGTTACCGCACTCCAGCCTTGGCCACCGTTGGTCACGCTACCCCAGTCGCCAACTACGGTGTCGGCTACGGCCTCGGCAGCTACGGAGGCTACGGCAGCTATGGCCTGTCCCGTTATGGTCTTTCCCACGGTGTCGGATATTCTGGTCTCGGCCTCGGCTACAGCTACGCCCCAGCTGCCAGATATACAGTCGCTGCTCCAGCTGTTTCCAGGACTGTGTCCAGTTACCGCACTCCAGCCTGTGGCCGCCGTTGCTCGCCCTGCCCCAATCGCCACCTACGCCGCTGCCCCAGGTGTGGCCAGTTTCTCCCACGCCGCGCCAGGCGTTGGTTCATACAGTGTTGCCCACGCTGCCCCAGTCGTCGCCTCCTACGGAGTCGCTCACGCTGCCCCAGTCTATGGCTACGGTGTCAGTGGACTGGGACACGGTGCCGGCCACTATGCTTATGGCCAAGGTCTCGCCTCCTATGGCTTGAACTACGGCTACGGCCTTGGCTCTCCCTTCGAGTACACCAACCTTCTCCGCAAAAAGAAGTGTAAGTACTTGAGAAACATCGTTTAGGCTGAGAGTATAAATTGCACTAGAATGCTAAAACAAGAAGGCTGTACGCGATTGTCGGATAATACCGCAATATGAATTTTGTATCAGTAAAGATATTGAATTTTACTGCTGGACATAAACTAATGGTCAGGTCCCAGTTGTCTCATATTCCTAATGTAAGTATAACGAATGTGGAAGATTGGAATGGTGTGGTTCGTGCAGCTATCCAGTTCTAGAGATAGTGCGCGTTCGATGGTCACGCAGGTTTTAGGGTACATGCAATTTTTTTGATAAATCTTTCTAGCGGGGTCATAAGTTACTTTTAAAGTAGACTTTGCGCCAATAAGCAAAAATCGCGCAGCGCAGAGGTGCACAAAAATGTTTTATATAATAAATTCGTAACCACATATGCTTCCAGTTAGAAAATAAAATTTGGGAGGATGTATTTAGGGTGGAGTGCCCACAACGGTGATTGCTAATCATTGTTTTTTTTCTTTTTCAGAAACAACTTTCTCAGGAGTATTTATATTCATCTTCGAAACGCGAGAAATTTAATCCATTTATTTGATGCGCCTCTATTGCCTGTGCAGTCATCTGCGCTTGAGAGAGAACCAAAAATAAACTGTATGAATTTCCAAACTTCTGTTACTTACTCTCAACTCTTTGCGATGGGACCCAGCAATCGATGGCTCCAAATTGAGGATATAACACGTCTCTAAGCTGTCACATTTCTACCATGGTTTCCTTGGTCGGTTTGTACCTTTTGGATAACTTTCATATTGAATCGTGGAGCTGAGCTTTGCGTCATTTCGTTTAAACCAAGCAAAATTTCTTACATCACCGAGAATTGCCGATATGTGACGATCTCACCAATTACTTACCTAAGGCACTGTTGTGCGTTTTCACGGCACATTCGACGTGCAACGCCGGCTTCATGTATGACGCACAAAAGGCGATCACGCAGAACGTTTGTTCAACTCTGCACTTGCATTAGGAATGTTCTCTTACCGCGTAATTCGCACCTCCTTCAAGCACACTGTCATACTAAGATTGATGGATGGATTGATACATGGATGGACGAACGAATGGACGTATGGGTTCGGTAGCTGGGCGGATAAGTTAGTGGGTGGATGGATTGGGGTGGGTGGTTGGATGTGTGAATGGATGGATGGATGGATGGATGGATGGATGGATGGATGGATGGATGGATGGATGGATGGATGGATGGATGGATGGATGGATGGATGGATGGATGGATGGATGGATGGATGGATGGATGGATGGACGGACGGACGGGCAGACGATCGGAAGACAGACACGACAGACAGACCGACTGCATATAGATAGATAGATAGATAGATAGATAGATAGATAGATAGATAGATAGATAGATAGATAGATAGATAGATAGATAGATAGATAGATAGATAGATAGATAGATAGATGGATGGATGGATGGATGCATGGATGGATGGATGGATGGATGGATGGATGGATGGATGGATGGATGGATGGATGGATGGATGGATGGATGGATGGATGGATGGATGGATGGATGGATGGATGGATGGGTGGATGGATGGATGGATGGAATGGATGGATGGATGGATGGATGGATGGATGGATGGATGGATGGATGGATGGATGGATGGATGGATGGATGGATGGATGGATGGATGGATGGATGGATGGATCGACAGATAGACGGAGGTATAGATAGATAGAGGGATAGAGAGATGGAGGGATAGACGGATAGATATATGGAGGGATAGATGAATAGATATATACAGGGATAGAGGGATAGATAGATTGAGGGATGGATAGATAGATGGATGGAGGGATGGATGAATAGATGGATGGAGGGATGGATAGATAGATAGATGCAGGGATCGATAGAAGAAGGGATGGATCGATTGATAGACAGATAGATGTAGGGATGGATAGAAGGAGGGATGGATGGATGGATGGATAGATAGATAAGGACAAATATATAGGCTATACCTAAGTAATACCATAGAAGTGCTATATATAAAAGAGTAAGGGTTCCATCTAGTTGGTAATCCAGACCGCTACACCCAGCAGGTGCGGGCAGCAGACAAAGAAAAGAGATGACACAAGCGCTGACTTGCAACTAGCTCTAACGGAAACGACATCTGATTAAAGATGCATTCACAACAAAAGGAAATGAAGGAAAGGAAAGTCGGCGCATGTGTGCGTCTCTTTTCGTTGTTTGTTCTAGGTTTGTGGGCTAAGCTAGCGGTAATATCTAACGCGTAAAACTGGACATCGCCGTAGCAGCAGCGTAAGTGGTACGTTGGCTCTGGAGCGACAAGCGGCAGGTTTCGAAATGTGCCTCTTGGGACCTCTCAGTTACGTCCCCACAGATATCGCTGATGGCCTGTATACACCTCCTGTGTACAATGTGCTTCGAAAGAACAGAAAATGTTTTCACACCAACTGAGTGACACTTTCGCTGCAGAAGCTACTAGGAAACTGATGACCCTTCAGAAAAGATGATAGCACAAGTTAAATAAAGCAAGCTACTGGAAGGACGAAACTTCGACAAAGAATTGGATGGTGGGAAGAAGGTATTATTCGGTATGAACTAGCTGAACCGGGGGATGGAAAAGCAAATGCGTCCATCAGCGCTCTCAGAAAGCATGGTAATAATGCGGGGTAAGGCAACTGAAGTCTTCTGGTAACTTAATACAAATTGTGTGGGTGGGAATTCAATTCGGAAAGCCGCTGCGAAAATGCACAACTGGGGAAACTAACCTCATTATATCGTTAAAGTAGTGCAAATAAAAAATAACTGTAGAAGAAAATTACGCCCATCTTCTCTGATGTGAACCCTGATGTGATCCCTGAGGGAACCCTGATGTGATGCGACGCATCAGGGGGGAGCGTTTGGACTGACGCTGGTATTGGATTGCGTCAGTCCACTCGCTGAAGGGACTGTCGCTTCCATCACGTCTTCATCGGAAGAATCAAGTCAAGCACGCAGTCGTCAAGCAAAGTGACGCGAAGTCGAACGAGAGCGAGCGCTGACTGAACCGCCGCAGCGCGCTACCCGCTTTATATTCACAGCGCCTGAAGGAGAGGAGAGTCGCGGATGCGCGCACTTGCGCGACGGGAGCGGAGCGAAGCGGGCGCACGCAGCTGTTGTTTTTGATAATGAGATGGAGTGAGAGTGTTGCGCACAGCTGTCGGAGAGAAGAGCGGAGAAGAGTCGCGCATGCGCAGGTGGCGTGCGGACGCCGCCTACGCCGACTGCCGACGCAGGAGAGACATGCCTCAGAGCAAGAGATTATTTACAATTGTACAATACTTTTAGATGCGTCGCATCTAAAAAAATTGGAAATAAAGAGGAGCAGCATAGGAATGTTTACGCATTACTTGACAATTCTCAAAATTTCTGCGGACTTTTATTGTGAAAACAGCTTCCCGAACTGTAACGCAGACACTGTATTTTCGGCCTGTATGCGGAAATTTCTTATGGCGGGGTTGTGAGAAATACGAGGCCAATATCCTTATTGAACATTGAGCAAACAAATGCAGCAGGTGTTGAAAAATGACTGAGAAAAACAGTTGGCTGACAGGAACACGTAATATAAATAATATGATTAAAAAAAACCGTGGAGTGCAATGGTAAAGTTACAACAATTGGAATACTTGCTTTTGCATACCGAATTATTTATCGCATCAAATGGCGAACTTCGAAGTGCACGTAAGTGCCACTATATGCGGCGACATGCTTCCTTATCACAAGTTCTGATGGAACACTCTTAAAGCTCGGGCTGCATAATACATTCGTGGAAATCCGGGAGGTCGTACTAGTATCAAAACAGGACCGTACGAACACACGCGCCTCTGCCTAGGGCTCCTATTGCAAATTGTGACTCCAAACAGCGTTAATCTGCCTAAAAACATGGATGCCGCCATGCACCAAGAAAGACGTCTGGAAAGAGTCCAATTTCTAAGCAAAGAATTGTAAACCAGAACAACACCGTCTATACAGTTGCGTGCATGGCAGCGAACTACAGTGCCACCCTCGTAGTAGTGTAAAACCAAGGAGACACCCTGGATACAATGACATTTACCCACTTGCGCCCAGACGAAGAAGAAACGGGCGCCATGCTAGATGCACTACGACTTGATAAGCACACCACAAGAAAACTAAATTTCATCACAGATTCAAAACGAGCTGTGCGACTCTGCTGAAGGCACAATCCCACGGAGACTATGGAGCTCCATCCCACCTCACCCAACCAAAATAACATCACCTGGACCCCGGACATTCGGTACTGGAGGAAAATAAGGCTGCAGGTTAGGCGGTGCTGGTAGCTCACAGACCGACCCGTCACAGATCACAGCTATCACGTTCCCTAACCTGTAAAATTTGGTGAGCACCTGCAGACAATCAGTTTCATTATGAGAGCCTTCTCTGCACGGAAAGCTGAATTAAACAGCAAAGACGCGCTTGCTCTCCGTTAAATGAAAACAAACTGTCAAATTCCTTCTCCCGCCGTCGCAGCGCCTATTTCAATAAAACTAAGTCTGGGCAACCCAGAATGCGCAGTCATACATATGGCACTGCCTACGTCTTACAGTAAACACTGTGAACGACGATATTTTTGCACAGGCCGATATTGTTGCTCACGGTACTTCAACCACACGCAGTCCAGATTCATGTACGCTTCATGTCCATTGAGTTAGCACTTCACAGCAGAAGCGCTGCGTTGGGGAATGTTCGAAGAGTAACAAAACACCTTGGCGGAACTTGTTAAACAACGTGGCAGAACGATAAAAAATGACCCAGTGCTTCCAAGAGAGCTCCGAGTTAAAGCAGCTAGATTTGTAATCTGCTCCCAACCTGATAAACAGCTGACATAATACTAGATAAGCATTACAAAAACATTTTTATGGCTCTGAAGCCGAAAGCGTGGGTAAACTTCCAAAATATTTCTGTATATGCTCCAATGTATTTGCTTCTCTTCGATTGCGTTTTTTTTTGCCTTTTGGAGCGAATTTCACAGGACCAGTTTTTTTGCTCTTGTGCCGTATTTACGTATCTTCATCGCTTTCGAGAAGCAGACTTGCACAAGCCATTCCATAATGTGACCCAATCAGGTATCCTTAAAGAAGGTTTTCCCTCCCATTCCCTAGACAAAACTGTCAGGTCTGGATAAGCAGCTTTCGTGAGGCTAGACGGGTCCGTCTTAATCATCAAGCACAACAGCCCACTGGTTCCTGTTTGACAGAGCAGTGCCAGGAGAGGTCGAATTCAGAGTTCTATCTTTATTAATCTGGCAATAAACCCCGTGTCCCGAACACTTGATCAGGGCAACGCCGCCGGGTCCGTCCTTTATGCGGACGATATTGTGGTATAAACAGAAGCTCGAGATTATGACTCGAAAGTAATTATGCAAACCGCATATTAAGAAACCGACAGTTTAGAACACATGCTGCCCTTTTTCCGCCTACGGCTTCCCGCATCAAGATGAAACTGCTCAGTGTCGATGGCAAACGTAGCAGAAATAAGTAACATATCATCTCCTTTCAAGAAGGCGAAACTATTCATGAATCTCAAAATGATGCCACTAGACTGCTGGGCACCTGGGACTGCTGACGACGAGCAGCTGTAATAGTCCGAAACAGTGGATAATACCCTCACTAATAAGCACCTAGCGTTCCCCATTACACCTGGTTGAGCGGATATTGAATAAATACTTGCGGGAGCACGAGGGGTGCCCGGGTATGACGCTATAATAATCACTCAAATGGGTATCGCACGTGTGGAGGTATTTCTTACTTATCCTAATTAGTTCATCGTGGAATTGTACACAGTTCAAAATAACGCCTGCTGTCAACACTGGGGTGCCTACCGAGGGCGAGGGGATAAGAGAAACGTCTGGACCTTACGTTCTCTTGGAAATATCTTGCAACAAATTGAACCGAGATAGCGTGCTCAAGCAACTACGTACCATGGGAAATGTTTTCTCAGTAGGCTGTGATGGGTTAAACATCAATCACAGTTCTATAATAAATAACGTGGGGTCCCACGGGAGGCGTGAGGTTACAGAAAGCCCAAAGAGATGGCGCGCGCTATATGAACGCTCCACAACAGAACTGAATTATACTTGTTGAGGAGTTGAATTTACGAAAGCCCGCTCGTGTCGAAAAGTTTGATAAAATATCGTCAAAGTGATTTTTGAAGACTTCTAGGGGCAGCATTTGTAAGCGCAAGGAAATGGGACATATCAACGCAGTTGAATAGCTAGTAAGAAATTGGTAAAATGCGTAATATTTCTTAAAACATTGGTTCCCAAGTGGAATTCCATCAGACATCAGGTTAGTCGGATAAACAGCCAATCTGGAAATTGCACATGTCGGTTTGTTGGCCTATTGACCTGTGGGCCTGTAAGTGTGCGGGTCCTTGGAAGGGCTGTCGGTTTATTTGTATGTTGTTGGGGATATTGGTTTCGTGATCTGGGGTGCTATTCCAGATGGCCAGAGATTGAGCGAAACTCGGGAAACAACGAGCTGTAACGACATCCACGTAACGTAATGATAATACTTCGAGGCGGAGTTCAAGCGCTTGAAAAATGCAATTCATGCTATTTGCTGAATATTGGGGTGACGTAATCGGTCCACAGCCGCGTGTTCCAAAGAGGCGCGTTTTTCATTGCAGTCTCTCGTTCCACTAATGCACCGGTGGCTACTGGGAGCAATCAAATCCGACTACATTACTTTGTCGCGCTTTTATTTTAATAATCTTCATTTCACTAAAACGTTCATCTATTTTTTACGTTTTAGGCGTTCTTATGAGCTTCTTGTTTGAAATTTGCCGTCCTAAGCAGCAGTTTCTGCTCATTTCTTCCGTCGGTGGCAGACAATGCAATCACGTGACTAAGGCCGAATGGCAAAAAAAGAAAGCGAGTGATGGAAACGCGAGACATTCAAAGTACTTGCTGCTCGGTGCTATGAAAACCCTCCGTCCGCTTTCAGATACGAAAATTTCTAGAACCACTTCAGCCTGCTTACGTGATTTGAAGGCGAAAGCTCGGCGATTTTTAATAACAGCTGATACATTGTACTTGCGATACTTATTAGCAACTGATAATTGTACTTGCGGTAATTTTTAATTGATATATTGCACTTGAGTATTTTTCCTCGCTTTTATTTCTTTGTATTCCGACATGAATTTTGGGATTCGACGGGCTTCTTTTCTGATTACCACGTTTGCATCAGATTATTCTTTTCAATTTCGTAGTGAACTCGCCAGCAAGAAGGTTGGCACACAGCACAGCCTCCCTATAATCGTGGTTCTGCGCAGCTTGTGTGCACCTGTCATTCTCATGTGCCATCACGTTCACGTGTCTCGCATTATTCTACAAGTTTTATTTTCCAATTCACAGTTTTGGGAACACAGCCCATTCACTCCTCAAACGTCTCAATTGTTGGTAAGTCACCCATTTGGCATGTGCTACACATGCAGCAACAACCATAGCATAACAAGAACCATAGCAACAACCATAGCTTTTCAAATTTCTTTCCTTTATTTCCCTTTGCTCTTCACAGCTCTTGTTCGAAGAAGCTTTCCACAGTCGTTGGTTTTCTTATGGAACTTTATTGGCTGCAGTTAGGTGGATGCCAAACTATTCTTCACAGAAACCTACTCCACCTTGGGGATTTCCCCTAAATCTGGTCGATGGACTCTATACCTTCACTTTTCTTCTGGCGTCACGCTGTTTCTTTCGGTCTCAATCTTCCCTTCACAAGCTTTTCATGATCCCCTTCCTGCCAGACGCCAAAGACGCTGGGTAAAACCCGTTGAAATGCGTAAAGATCGCCTACGATAATAGACACACGCCGTTGATTATATACTATCCAGCGAGTAAAGTTTTCGTAAGAATGGTGCGACACGAAACGCCTCAAGAAAAGCGTCTGCCACGCTGACGATAAATGAAGCGCACGGTCATGCAACGCCACATCGGAAAGATTTGCTAGCAGACGATAACGGAAGTACGTACAGCCACTCAATGGAAACCTTCTCTCCATCGAGTGGCCGCGACCGTGGTCACGACCGTGGTCACGACTGAAGCGTACGCTCTGGCTGCAGACGGATAAACGCATGGTAGAACCTGCGGAAGCCATGTCCGCTAACCACCTAAAAAAAGGGGAAAAACTTGTCTGCAGTAATCCTATACCGCACACACCGGCTGACTGTCGACTGAGGGCGGTCGCTGGTGCGGTCGCTACCAGCGCTTCCGCGGAAGGTGTCCGTCGCGTTAAACCGCAGCGCACGCAACACACTTGCTCCTCGGCAGTTATGAAGCGAAAGCCGCCTCAAAGTCGTCGCAAAGGTGGTCGGGTGTCAGATGGTGGCACAGCCAATGCACAGTACTTTTCGAGAGACGAAAAAAGGCTTGAAATTCCTCCTCCGCTAAAGGAAAAACTCTGTCGGCATAGATATATGCCTGCTACGGCGACCGTGAACCATGATCCACGCCGCAGCAGCCGCCAAAACGAGCGTCACGAGTTCAACTCGGCCGCGCAATTTCTCTCCCGAGTTTCTTCCGACTTCTCGCGTCAATCACACACAACCAGCCCATTTGTGGGCGCGGTGTAGCGACCGAAACCCCACCCAACTATGGCTGCCATGGTGTCCACATCGGCGATGGGGTAGCGTCGCAGCCACGAAGTCACTTGCATTAGATGCTTCGGTAGCAAAGCTTAGCAGAAACCAATGAACGAATGACGTCCCCAGGCCACCGTCAGTCAAACACTGCCACAGGCACAGGGGGGGTTTGGTCCGAACGAAGTGCTCACTCTAGTCCGGACGATAGGAGCGGCCAAGACGACAAGATTTTCCCACAGCAGCCGTATTCATCCCCAGCAAAAATACAATCGACGACAGATGACACACCTTCAACATCTCAAGCGCACTCGTAAAATGGTGAAACACGATCATGACACGCTAAATAGGGGCGATGTCTGATACTACGCCCGTCGTCCGCACGTAAACAAAGCCGGTCAGTCCGGCAGTCGGGAGAAAGGTGCATTCCTTTCGCTACAGTGAACTTCCTCGCTTACTTGTTTTGGGCTTGCGCTGAGCTGCGCTGGAGCCACCCTCAAACCTCGTAGCAAACAGATTTGAGTGGAAGATCAGAACACCGAGAAAATCAGAGCCGCCCGTTCGCGCCCGCCGCTTTACTGGGCGGAGCTTTAAAAGAAGTCTGGGGCCAGGCCGGAGTGTTAAAAGGAATAGCTGGGTTATCTACTTTGCATAACTCTACTTTGCAACTCGATTCTAGACGGCGCTGCACGCGGATGTTCGTGCAAGCTGTGCTTTTTCAACGTGAGCGGCCTCAACTAGGCGCGCTGATAACGCTAAGGGTGCTCCGTGCGATATCCCCGGTATCACTTGGGGTTTACCGGATGCTGCACTATCACTACTTTGTTAACTGGAGCAGCTGGAAACTCGGGACCGAGCTATCTCGGGCCTTCTGGTATAGCGCTCCTGTTGTTGGTCTGGTGTTGTTCAGTCGCTGATTGTCGGTATGGTGCCTGGCAGACTACAAGCTGTGGAACTTGTAACTGGCGTATAGGCAGCAAAGACGTGGGCGTTTCTGACTGAAACCAGACAAAGCAAAATATCAAAGGCTTTTTTTATGTCGCTCTCTCTTTATTTTTACCCCGTGCCGCCAAGGTTTTGAGCAATACGGTTTCTAAGGGTCTTCAGGCCGTTCTAGTCAGGCTCCGACGGACGCAGTGTGTTGAAACTGGGAAGATGGTCAGCTAGGTCCACAACAACTGGTACCCAAGGACTTCTTGCTGAGCCACGTACCGTAACCTGCATATAGTTGTGAAGCATTTAATACAAAAAACTTAAGTTGCTGCTTGACATCTTTTTGAGAGCTCTACTCTGAGCATACCCAAAAGCTCCAATCATGCTTCACAAATTTGAAGGAATATTTAGCTGTATCTACTGCATGCACCACCAAAAAACCATCATACCATGCGTAAAGGCCGTGTTTTAACTGGAAAGTAGTTTGCGCCTTTTCTGGATTTTTTTACAGAATAATTGACTCTTGATTGCCTTAAAATTACTAGTCAACACCAACATTTATTTCTTGCAGTTCCGTTTCATCTTTTTGTGGCATGAAAAAGCTTATAATTAAAGAAACAGACCAGCAGTATACACTCGTGCAATGAGGTGGATTGAAGAAAATAGCTGCAAAACGCAATAAAAAACGCCTGCGCTAGCAAGCACAGCGATACAAAAGCCAGTGGCACGCTCACTCACCTAGTACACTTATACTTGGATAACTTCTAACTTGATATCATTTCAAATGAGGGGTTTGTTGGATGAATAGAGAAAGGAAAGACAGCAGCGCAAAACACCCAAGAAAGCCTAGAAGAGTGCTTTCATTTTTGTAAATGAACTTTACCTTTTGTTATAGGTAGGAATGAAATAAAAGCAACCTAGGCCTTTACGTTACACATCCGAGGCCCTATCGATTACACTGGACAACAGTGTTCCCTGGGCAACTGTTCTCGACCAGTTGCCCTGCGTAGTACACAGTTAGTATTTATATAAATTTATTTTGTGCTTGACGGTGGGGGCCAGTGCCGCTTTCCACAACCTGGCGTGAAGAGGATTTTTTGTTTTGTAAAATGCTTTCCCGTGGCTCGATTTTATAAAGCAATGTTCTCGATCATGAATGTGCCGGTGACCCCTCTTCCGGCTCGCAAAAAAAAAAATTCTGGGCCGTCTCCACTAACGTGAAACCTGATGAGGGGAGACACATGCAGTGTATAAGAGTATTTCTGGCGCCTTGGCATTTTTTTTTGCCAACGGAGATGAAACCGTTGGGGAGTACAGGTATAAAGTGTTGTTGTAAAAGTATCTTTTCTTTGAAGCACGAAGCTTTCTTGCGCGAGGCGTAAACGAGTGTCCCGGGGTTTTTCAGTACGCGTTACGAAGCGCTCTTGCGCGAGGCGGAAACGAGTGTCCCTGTGTTTTTTTTTTAGTATGCGGTACGATTGATTGATTCCAGGGTTATGTTACGTTGGAGCGCGAAGCGTAAACGGGCTTTCCGGTGTGTTAGTACCGTGACTACAAGAGACCGTGACTAAAAGACTACAACCGTGACTACTAGTACCGTGACTACAAGACAGGAGACGCCACCAGCCCCAGCCCTTAAGGGCCTTTGCCCCTAAAAAAGCAACAGGGCCATGATAGCTATGTTATCCGTGTCATAACGTGAAACACTTTCCAGGTGCAGCTAAACTGGCCTTCATTCGTATTCAATGCTTGCGTTTGTGGCTGAGTTTTACGCTAGTGCGCGTCACAATGTCAAACAATTTGCTCCTGCAGCCTACACTGCCTTTCCCGACTGGCTAGTGTGCTGTGCAAAAAGCCAATTTTAACACAGGTGTTAGGCCGAGAAATTGAAGAAATTAGTAAATGTCATGCAAGGAAGCCACTCATTTGCATTCCAGAGAGATTTTGCAACTGGGAAAAAGGGAGAAAAGGAGGAGAGGCATCGGAGGGTGAGGGAAGAATTTTGAGGAGAGCTTCGCAGACCCCTGAAAGGCCCAGACAAAAACCCCCCTGTGTTCTGCCGACCCCAATACAGAACCGCTGGTCCACAGCTTCTTAAGAGCAATGGGTCCCCAGTCTGGGCGCGTTTCTTGCTCAGCGTTCTTTTCTAACTGTAACAACGGTAATCGTTATTGAAAACAATCAGTTAAACTACTCCTCTATGCTCCCCTTTGTGCTCAATATTGCTAGCGTTCTTTTCCGCATGCATTCAAGTCGTCCCTCATTCCAATATAGCGTTTAGCTACAGACATAGTGAGGGCTTTTGTCCTGGCACTCTTGATGGGAAAGGTTGCCTGCGGGGGCTTCTCGTCAGCCGGATGCTGTTCCCACGCTGCAGATACACGACTCACAGCCTCGGGTTAAGAAGAAGGTCCCCTTCCCCTCGAATTGTTTGAGGGGCACTAGCTACCGCTTTGATGCATAGGAGACAGTCATATTGCATTACACCCCTCAGAAAGCACCGAACACCCGTCACCCGCATAGCTTTAGGGCAGTGGACACGTCGTCTGAGAAAGGGGGCTTAATCTCTACTGAGGTAGATCTTCTTCACCTTCTTTCCTAACGTTGAAATTGCAGACATGTAAAAAAAAGAAACTCAGACTATTCCCTACACTCTCCTAGACATGCTACACCAGTGCCTTTTCGTTTAGATATAAATTATAAGATACATGGTTTCTGTAGTAAGTGCACAGGTGACAATGTTGCACAAGGACTCATTGGGAAGAGGTCACATCTAGGTCACATCTAGGCAAACTGAGAGTAGGCTGATAGGTCTGTAGTTCTTAGTCTTTGGTCTATCCTTTCTTGTGAATCAGAGTTCTACGTCGCTGTTTTCCAGGCTATTCACAATTTGAACGTCCTTATTTATTTCGAGAATCGGTTAGCCAGCTTTTATAATATAATTTCTCCTCGCTCTTTTAAAAGGTCCGCAGTTATGCCATCGGCACGAGCAGCGTTTCCTCTTTTAGTGCACTGGAGTGCCTTTTATATTCAGTCTTCATTTGTTAGTGGGACATCGCAAGACAAGCCTGTAGGCTCCCTAGTTTTCGCTGGGCTACCGTCGCCGGAGTAAAGCCTGAGGTGGAATTGTTCCGCGACTTTCATTATCTCGTTCATATTTTGTGTGATGCTACCTTGTTCATTTGTGAGTACGTGGAGTCACAGAAAAACGAAATGCGAAAACGAAGATATGAACTAGTCCGCGCAAAGTCGAAGAATACTGTTCCAGGAAGTTTATTATGGCGGGCTATTCGTATATTCCGAAAGCCGTACTTCGCAACTTTGTTGCCGTAATTAGGCCACGGGTCATCGTGACTTGCATTGGAAAAAAAATCGTTCTATTTGTGTATTCTCGTTTATGCTTTCGTGATAGCGGTAATTGGTCAATGACTCTGCATACTGTCTGTGCCGGTAGCCAGCATCTTCTTAGTTGCTTTTGAGCTTCCTCCACCCTTCAGAGTTTCCTTGATCAATTCCGTTTTGTACACACGAAGGTCGTCTGTGTTGCTTCTGTTAATCGATTGCGACTGCTTCGCCAATTCAATATGGTCCACCGCGCTCGACAGTTTCGTGTCGTTACGTTTCGCAATACGTTCCTTTGCTCGCTGAGTTAGTTTCAGTTTCTTTTATGCATGCTGCTTCTCGTACCGCTGCTGCTGACTCTATGATTACTGTTGCTAGGTTTTCATTTAGCTTGTCCGCGCTGTTCTCTGGCTTACCAGGCATGGACTCTGGAGAGGCAACAACAACTCCACTTTAGTGGGTCTATGTAATGTTAAGAACAGGAATCCTTCTCATGAATGAGCTAACACTTTTATTTGAATGGTTTTACGTTTCGATATATCGGTGTGTAAACAGCGTGGGCAGAAACAAGGCTGAAATAAAAAAGAACGTTATTGAGCACTCAGAAATTTTTATAGGATGTTCTTACATCAAAACGCTCCCCTTTACTGCCAACACCACTAATAGGAGGCAAACAAAACTACAGATCCTGTGCTACATCGCAACCGTGCAATTGCACCCAGCGCAAGAGGAGAACTGATCGGGTACCAACACTGTTGAGGGAACCTGTATCCCACCGATGGTTTCACCGGTGGTACAGCGTGTACGAGCAAGCACTAATTCAGCTCTTTCGTAAGACCGGGCCTCAGCGGGGCAAGTCTATTTACGTTCCGCAACTTCTGACGTGATGGTTCGAAACAGTCAAACCGAGCGAGCCAGTGGTGAACGGATCATAATTATTTTTTTCTACAAGTTTTTCTTCTCCCAAGTCTTAAGAGCTTAATATACGGCCAGACAATGAAAAAACATACCAAGAAAACTTCTGATTCCTTTATCAGTAAAGGCACCTTGAAATACATCAGGGACTAGCAAGAACACGGAAAAGCTCTTTCGAACGCAGCGTCCCGGCTTCCGTATTAACCACTTTAATTATTCCAGCGGCTTCCGGGACAAAATAAATCCAAATCGCACGAGCACACGGGCTAATAGGAATGATGAAATCCCTGGACGAACGTATGGCGATAAAGATGTTGCGGTGCACCTTGATTCCGCATTGAACGAGTTCCCCACTGCATCCTCAGGCACCATCCGCCTCATTTAATGCAGATCATGCGCAGACAGCTGCCGTAACTTTTCAGCAAGTTCTTTGCGTTGTTTGAATTTGCATATCCTTTTTCCTTCATTCTCTTCTTCCTTCCTCTATAGATTAGATCAGACCTTGCTGGCCACGCCGACAAGCGGTAAAATATAAAAGGCGGCTCGGACTCTGCAGTTATCAGCAGGTGGACCATACGCACCTGAAAGTGACCATGGTAAGCATTGTACCGCTTCTCTCCAAGGGAATGCTTGTGAACGTTACATTTACTTAACGTTGGTTGTGCCGGTGATCTTGACAGAAACGTACGTTTTCACTTTACCTTTATAATGTTAGCACAGGGACCCAAGGTAAACTCGACAATTAATTGAAGCTGGAAAGCGTTCTTTTCTGAAGCGGCAACAAAAGCTTGTTTGGGCATAACCGAGCTCCCTTTACAGATACCAGAAAATCTGTTTCCGCACTATGCTGATCCTTGGAGGAATACAAGAGGCAGTGTATCATTTTTCATTTCAGAAGAAAAAAACTTAAACTTCTGGACGTCCTTAGGGCAATTAGCTGTGCTGTGATCTTTATTAGCAACAAACAGGTCATGAAAACATATGGGAGAATGACAAAACCGCCGTTAAAACAACGTTTTCGCGCTAAGCCAGGAAAAAATATGGGAGGAATTGGTTGTGTATTTGGATCGGCAAATCTCATTACTCAACATGATATTCTGGGTGAAAATTCCATTTTATATAAGTGATTGCTTGAATTTCACAAAAGGTCTCGTTACAAGCCTATAAGCCGATGATTGACGAGCGAGGCCCAGGAATTGCAGAGGAGATGGGAGAATTATTGCAGCCGTTTGTAGTACAACGTTCTTTGGAAGTATGGTTCAGATAGCCCCGCTTACTTTGTGACTGGCGTGCTCCATACTTGGTAGGCAGCTGGGTTTGACGTAGAAAATCGACACACTCTTACAATACTGCCGCCTCACACTTTGCAAACTAAGCCGGGAGAATTTCCTATTGGACCTATAAAAATGGATTTATGAGTTGAAAATGATGGAACAACTTCTCTTTTCATATTCTACGACGTATACAACTCAATTGTTGCATGCAGATAGCTAGATTGCCTGCACCATTTGTAAAAGGCCGAATAACGCGAACAACGAGAGGTTACCCCAACAAGTGCAATGTACACTACACTAGCCTAAGTACACTAGCCTAACATTTTTATGTTCCCGGTTCTGAAATCATCGTTCCTAGGTGTAGCTTCTTATCATCGCCTGTCTCATTGGCAATCTTTCCAAGCAATGCACGTTCGCTTACCTTTGTTGAAGAGCCTCACCAGCGCACTTTGCTGGTTCTCAAGACTGCTTGTTTGAACCAGTTTAATATACGGCAATTATACTGCTTTATTAGGTGTGCAAATGCTTAGAACTGCATTGCTATAAGCTTCAGCATGCCACATAAACAAAGAATAAGGATTTTGCCATATCTGTTTTATCTGCCAAGTTGAAGATGCCTCGGTTTAATTTAAAGCTCGCCAGCCATATTCTGTAACGCGCTGAAGGGTATTAAGGGGACTATGGAAAATTCCGACAAAGGCTTACAATTTTTCTTCGCGTCTGGAGGCAGTGTTAAATCAATGTCACCGCCAACACGGAGCGGCACTACGTGATTTTCACGTCACAGCAGATGCGCCTTCCGTTTCTGCTTTACTTTTATGGCTTTCAATTTGAAGTGGCTATCGATTGCGTTCATTGTCGTTACTAAATAAAGGCGGCCAATAGTCGCTATATCGCTGTACTAACGCAGTCCTTGTGGTCAAATAACGCGAAGACCAAAAAACAGAAAAAGTCTTTTGAAAAAGTTTCTAAGTTATCTGATGGGCCTAGAGCTGTAATTTTTGGCTGAGGTACATTGCGACCCCCTAATATAAGTACAGTATGTGTTCGTTGCACCACGTTATGCAAGCAGTTAGGATTTCAAGAAAAGTTAAAAAAATATATTTCATGGTTCCTTTCATCAGCTGTAAATTCAGTAATTAGCAACGTTTTTACAGTAAAAATATATTCTATAGTTCCATTAAGAGTTCAATCAATCTATACTTCATCTTTTCTACACAGATCCGAGCCTGCGTTTTCTTCGCTCTGGCCACCAGCGCCTTCGCTGGTTACAGAGGATTTGCGGGCTACGGTGGCCACGGCCTTGCCGGCTACGGTTTTGGAGGTTACGGCTTCGGCAGCTACGGCGGCTACGGCTTGTCCACCTACGGTCTTTCGCACGGTGTCGGCTACTCTGGTCTTGGCCTCGGATACAGCTACGCCCCAGTTGCCACTTACGGCCGCTGCTCCAGTAGCCACCTATGCCGCTGCCCCAGCTGTGACCCGTGTCGCCACCTACCAAGCCGCTCCAGCCGTGAGCGTTGTTCGCTCCGCTCCAGCCGTCGCCACTGTCGCCCATGCTGCTCCTGTGGCCACCTACGCTGCTGCTCCACTGGCTACATACGCTGCTGCCCCAGCTGTTACACGTGTTGCCACCTACCAAGCCGCTCCATCCGTGAGTGTTGTCCGCTCTGCCCCGGCCGTGGCCACCATCTCCCAGGCAGCCCCAGTCGCCAGCTACGGTGTAGGCTATGGCCTCGGCCGCTACGGAAGGCTATGGCGGCTACGGCCTATCCAGCTACGGTCTTTCCCATGGTATCGGCTACTCTGGTCTCGGTCTCGGCTACAGCTACGCCCCATCCACGAGCTACGCCGTCGCTGCTCCAGCGGTTTCTAGGACCGTGTCCACCTACCACGCTGCTCCAGTCGTACCCAGCGTCACCCACGCTGCCCCGGTCGCAACCTACGCTGCTGCTCCAGTCGCTACCTACGCCGCTGCCCCAGCTGTTACACGTGTTGCCACCTACCAAGCCGCTCCGTCTGTCAGCGTTGTGCGCTCTGCCCCAGCCGTTGCTACCGTCGCACATGCTGCGCCAGTCACCAGCTACGGTGTCCGCTACGGCCCCGGCCGCTACGGAGGCTATGGCAGCTACGGCCTATCCAGCTATGGTCTTTCCCAGGGTATCGGCTACTCTGGTCTCGGCCTCGGCTACAGCTACGCCCCATCCGCCGGATACGGCATTGCTGCTCCAGCTCTTTCCAAGACCGTCTCAACTTACCATGCCCCTGCCGTCACCACCGTCGCTCAGGCTGCTCCAGTGGCCACCTATGCCGCTACCCCAGCTGTGACCCGCGTCGCCGCATACCAAGCCGCTCCAGCTGTCAGCGTTGTGCGCTCTGCCGCAACCGTGGCCCCCGTCGCACCGGCGGCCGCAGTCACCGGCTACGGTGTCGGATACGGCCTCAGCCGCTACGGAGGATATGGCAGCTATGGCCTTTCCAGCTACGGTCTTTCCCACGGTATAGGCTACTCTGGCCTCGGTCTCGGCTACAGCTACGCCCCATCCGCAAGCTACGCCATCGCAGCTCCAGCTGTTGCCAAGACCGTGTCCACCTACCAGGCGGCTCCAGCCGTGGCCACCGTCACCCACGCTGCCCCGGTCACAACCTATGCTGCTGCACCGGCTGTGACCCGTGTGGCCACATACCACGCTGCTCCTGTCACTACTTACGCTGCTGCCCCAGTCGCCACCTTCGCTTCCACCCCAGCTGTGGCCACCGTAGCCCACGCAGCCCCAGCCATCGCTTCCTACGGAATCGCCCATGCCGCGCCAGTCTATGGCTACGGTGTCGGCACCCTCGGCTACGGTGCTGGTCACTACGGCTTCGGCCATGGTCTGGGTTCCTATGGCCTGAACTACGGCTACGGGCTTGGCTCTCCCGTCTGGTACATCAACCTTCTCCGCAAGAAGAAGTGTAAGTACCTCCCAAACACCATTTAAACGTTGCCAGCAATCACACTTCAAACAAGATCTGGGCTTCACGTGACGCCCTAGCTTGAATTAAACACGTTGCGTACGACAATCGCGGTTTTTTCAGCCACCACGTAAGTATTGTCCAGATCCAACTTCTCCGTTGTTTCTAACGAAAATACGGCTGAATGTGACATGTTTTGGTATTTCCTCTTTACGTGTGTTTCCTTAGGTCGGGGGACTGTGATTGTTCGATGGCTTGGGCCAAATGTGTTGCGGGATTCTTTTGATTATAAATATTTCTCAATTGCGATACACCTTTGTTAGTGAACGCTTGGTTGTGTGCTACTCTTAGGAATGTTGCAGAAGATAACGACACGATCAAGGCTGCCTGAGCACAAAATGCCCAGACCCATAGGCCCAAACGCATCCTATATTTTGGCTGCAGGGGTATTGTGACACAATCCAATGAATGAAGGTCATTAATCATGAATGTCTTTTTTCTCTCTTTTTCAGAAAACGCTTCCTCACGAGTATTTATAGTCATCTTCAAAACATTAAAAGAGCAATCAAGATATTTGGGAAAGCTCCCTTATATGCGGAAATAAAACAGAACACTCTATTTGCTTTGGTGTGCATTTTACTCTGTTCCTAAATGCTGAGAGTGAAATGGCCGCAACTTTACGCGTACGAATATTCTCCCCTGTAGATTTGATGCGTGGTTTCCTCGGCCCATTGTTATTTCACAATTGGTGTCACGTAGAATCTACAAGGAGATTCGTAAACCAATCATAGAATAATTTACGGCGTAAAGTCTGTCATTTTTTATACACGTAAAGGCAACGGAATTTTCAGATAACTGTGTATTCACAAAGACGTGTCGCGTTAGTTGGAAGAGGCAAAACGGGTGCTAAACAAATGTTCCGATAACGCCGCAGTTTTAAAAGAATAGAGGACTTGCACGAGCAGAAATGTTTTTAAAATATGAATCCTCAGAAGCATTACTAATACAAGCTTGGTTTTTGTATGAAATATTCTATTTGGCTGTATTAACTTAGGTGTGTGAAATTTGGTTTCGTCCTGGCCGCAAAATGTATGAGCGACCTCTCGTGCTTCAGCAACTTTTTTACCGGCAGCACCACGTTTAACAACATAGGAAGGTAGATAAAACACTGTGCACCCTAGTTGCTTTATCGCATAATTTTTAGCCGTTTAATTTTAAAGAGTTTTTCGCAACAACGCACTTGCAGTGCAGAAAAGGTCTTAGAATGGTAGGGAATTTTGGCGCAACCTGATATTAAAAGTTAGTTTAACGAATGACTGATCATAAAATCAATGAAGGCTTCCAGAAGCTCCTGGTAAAGTTTTCAGGGAGCTCAAAAGAGACTTCTTACCTGCGGACAAACTGCCAGAAGAATGTTTACAGCGCCCAAAAAATGGTTGTATTTTTATCCCCCAATTGATATACCTCACATGTAATGCAGCACATGATAAATCTGAAGCTCCCTACCAGATTCGCATGGTGGCATTCTTATTGATCGACGAACTTTTTGGCATTAGTCGCCAACCTGTATTTATATCACACAAATCTTCCTCTTGTGTGAATGATCCGTTGTCAAAGCAGGAGCCTTTTGAAGCCAAGATGGTGAAAGCGTCAGTAATTTCCATTACTAGTTGCCGACGAGCCTGTCTTTTAACACCTTCCAAGAGCCTTTATATCAAACGGAATTAAACTACTTTCACATATTGTGTACTAATATACGCTTTAACACAGCTGCTTTACGCCAGTGTTTCGTTTAAGATGTCCAGTCTGGTGTAGTACCAAGCTCATTTCTCAAATTTCAAGAGAAATCCTTGTCCTGGAGCAGAGGTCATTGGGCTTCTAAGAACAATGGTCCTTTAAAAGTCTACGCTTTCTACGCGGAAATAAGGTTCGTATTGCGAGAAAGCAGGTTTAGAAACTTAACAATATAAAACTTTTATGGATATCGTTCAGACCTGATGTAGCTTTCATACGGGATCTAAGCAAACTTTTCAATTGTGTTGTGTACTACGTGCGTCTTCTTCGTCCCTGTTTTAGCGCAGAGTAAATTTTTTAGCATAATGTACCAACTTGCCTACATCAGGCTTTTGTTTTCTATTCAAAATATCTGGATGACCGCACTTAATGTGAGCGCGAAAGTCTTTCCAGATTCTGTATTCTAAAAAAAGTTGCTCAGCTGGGAAAATTAGGGTTTGAGATTGATTGATTATTCGAGTGATTACTTGGATGATTTATTTATTGATCATTTGGTTGGTTGATTGATTGATTGAAAGATAATAACGTATTCTAGTACGCATTTGTTGTCGTGGCCCAGTAAGTGCAGGCGCTGGATATATTCAGCTTTTTTTGTTGAGAGCAGAGATAGATTTTCACAAATAAAGCAGTAGGTGCTGATATAAGCCACCATAATCTATGAAAAGTAGTTTGGGGAAGAGGACAGGTTAAGACATGCTTGTATCTTTAAATGCGGTTCTAGGCTGTGCTTGTTTGATCACCTGGTTGGGTCTGTTGTATTTGTTTTCGGCGATCCTCTGTAAAAGCACGTGGGTTTATAGCTTTATGGTAAAAATCTTCCAAATAGTCGCCCGAGTCCTCCTGAGAGCAGGCGGCATACTAGTGCAAGCAGGAAGAAAGAAAACAAGAGGGACGTAGCTCATCTTCAAAACAAGGTCTGGGGTAGCAGTATACCGTAAACCACTTTTTATTGAGCCGGAGAAGCAGGAGTGGTTCCCTATTCCATGAAGACATGTGATAGTGGGCAGCTTTCACTATAACCCCAAAAGTATCTGGACATCCAGATCGCTGCTGGTCACAATGTTCTCCCACAGCTCAGGAGACCGAGAGGGAAGACGAGGAAGGTTGGGGTATTGCTTGCTCTCTAATATGATATGAGGAAGAGTGACGGGTTATAAAGAGAAGCTGCATTCGGGAAAAGATTGCGTAAGAAACATACGATGGAGGCGGAGTGGGTTAGGGAGGTGTTAAAAAGCGCGCTGTATTTAGTCATAAGGGCATACATTCGGCCACGCCTTCAATACATCTGACACAGTGCCGACGGCGACACTTCAGTGCGCGCTTATTGCTCATGAAGGACGCTGGCTTACCAACAAAAGGCACAAGCGTGCTCACTACTGGAGAACTGCAACCCACATTTCCTCCTTTTCCCACCGGCCCACTGCCTGTTCCAAGCCTATAGTCCTCCGTTTCTTCAATAAAGAGGTTTCGAAAACAAAATTTCAAATGAGGTCGTTGCAGTAGCATGGATTGGCTTCTGTTGGAAAACAGCCAACTTGCATTCACCCTACCAAAAATGCCAAATGCAACATGTGTTTCACGTAATCCACCTTGCACAAATACGGACGTTTTAGCTACTAAATAATTGCAAAGCTTATAAATATTTTCTTACGTCACATTTAAGATTAATCATAAAGAATTATAAAAAGCACCCGACGATTTTTTGGAACCCCGTCTGAATCTGCCTCGTGTATTTATTGAGACGGACAGTTTAGACAAACTTCAAGGGACACTGATTCAGTCGTGGGTTTCAGATGACTGCCGTAGTAAAACATTTCCGATCTCGCCTACCGGTACGGAGCCCAATTGGGAGCGAATATGTTCACATATTCTTGCTCTAAATCCTTCTGTCATTGCTGAGCATGAGGACGCGGGTTCGATTCCCGGCCGCCGGTGGCCGCTTTTCTTATGGAGGGGAAAAGTAAAAACCCCAGTGTGTACGAGATTTCTGCGCATGTTAAAGATCCGCAGGTGGTGAAAATTATTCCAGAGCCCTCCACTACAGCGTGCCTCATCACCTGCGTTGCGTCGGTGCATTAAACTATGATCAATTAACCAATCCTTCTGTCGTCATCCGCTCGAAGTAACTGCCAAATGATGCGACGTTTAAGGCGCGTTTGTGCCGCTAGGCTAAAGTGAAAATCACCAAGGCTAAAGGCAGAGATAGAATAGCCCATTTACGAAACGAAAACGCTCTTCGGTGTCATTTCTTACTACTCTTACTCAAGTTACGCGGTTTACAGGGTAATAATGTAAACATACCGGCAACAACCGGCCCACTTACCCGTTCAAAATAAGATACTACGCCCGCTCCGTAGGTGGCACTTATGCTTGCAGAGATTTTGGCTGGCCAGAAACAGATAAAAAGTGATACTGCCAACATCAAGCAGTCCTTTACCTCAACTTGAAATTCGGGTAACACCGCTCGTATCATATATCATCACCAAGAATTCAAACTTTTTGAGAAAAATTGAATTCCAAGATAGCTTCACTGAAGCAGTCGTTTGCAAGGCTAGAATCCAAAAAATGAAAACATAGCAAGCCGATCTCGTAGAAATAATATTCTCTTACACGGGTTACCAGAAGATCCTAATGAGAAGAGCGATGCACTCCTGTGCATTGTTTCAAAACTGTTCAAGGAAATGCTCGAAATTCCCTGTTCGCACATTAAGCGTTCAGCACTGGTAAGACACGCAATTGACGTCCTCGTCCCGTTGTAATGAAGATTCTGGACTTGTCTAAAACATTTCTTGTCATGAAAAACGTGTCAAAACGTAAAGGGTCTCATTTTCACATAACTGAAGGTTTTCCGCTTAGAGCACGCACCATACGAAAGAATTTCTTTATCGCAACGTCATCCTTCTGAACAAATGGTTGAACTGTTAAAATACGATACGACCATGTTTATATCGACGATAACGTACGTGTGGGTAGAGCAATCGAGGTCGGTTGTGCTAGACACGAGAAGTTCTATCAAAAATACCGCCCTACCGGCAGTTCCGCCGTCCTCTCGTTAGTGACAGACAACTAAGGATTGCGACAGCGAGCTTATTGTTTTCACTCTTAACGCTATAAGTACTCCCAATACACTTTCCGACTTGCTTGCTCTTCTGCCGGTATATTCACCCGACATTGTCGGTACTACCGAAACCTGGCTACATGAAGACATCTACGACTCCGAATTCACTCATCCCGGATATATTGCAGTCACAACTAATCGTAAAATTGGTAAAGGCAAGGGTGTTTCCATACTTGTTCGTTGAAGTCTTAAAGGGACACTGAAGTGATATGTAAACATTGCGAGATTACTAGCCCAAATTGTAGCCCGGATACCCCAGGCCATGTTTCGACCACTCTGGGCGCGTTTACGCGATTTTATTTAGTAGAAAAATTAATTCGAAGATGCTGTCCTCTTCTCTTTACGCTCGCCCATTTTCTGTGGCGTTTTCGAGTGACGTCAGGAGGTGCCGAGCTCGCAATTGGCTGCGCTACTGCACGGCTCCCCGGCCTTCAGACGCTTCAGACAGAGTGTCAGTCGGTCCAGCGTTTTGTCCGCCGGCCGTCGACGGGTCGTCGCAATTCGTTCGCTCAGTTGAAACGAAGCCAGGACACGTTTGTGAATGGAAGAATGTGCCTTTCTTTACTTGGTTAGTTTGTACACTGTATCTAGCTCCAAGTCAAGGTCGCTTCACACAACGCGCTTCACAAGGCGCACATGCGACGCTTCGCTGACTGGTACGCCAGTAGGAAAAATATAAGGCCTCTTGAAGGCGGGAGAAAGGGAGAAGAGTCAGCGAAGTCAATATAGGTACTAAGGAAATAAAATCACTGATATTTTTACCGTACAGCGTAAAACTAGGGTGCGGGAGAAGCACTTTTTTGCGCTGGGCGAACAACCACAGCGGTCAGCAGCACGACTACGCATCTGCGAACGCTTTTCCGTCTACGAAATGCAATTGCTAGACGTGAGCTATTGTGAACTCGGGGGTACGCTTACTGCACGAGAGCGCAATACAACAAATAGTCACCTAAGCTGCTTGAATGCCAAACTAAATAAAAGTGTAAACGTGTTGTACAATATATACCTTATATTACCAAGGTAGGCCTGGGCAGGTCTCGTGGCCTAGTGGTTTGGGGCACTAGGTGTGTTGTCGCAAGTGTTTTGCAAGTCACGAGTTCGAGTCCCCGCGGGTACGTGCTTTTTTTTTTGTAAGTTAACTTTTTCGTTTTCTGCCGATGTTTTCTACATTGAGTTCACCTTTTTTTTGGGCCGCAACGTTCATGGCTCACGAACTAGTTCACAGAACGCGCGCAGGCTGGCACTGGCGCGCTAGCGAGTTCTCGTTGGCGTGCTGTTGCCATAAGCACCGACTGCTTGCGGGCAGTGGGCGCAGGCCAGAATGAACAGACCCTTGGCCTGGTGCGAACACGCTTTTTACGGTACAGGCATGAGTGAGGGAAGCTCCAAATATGGGGGAAAAGCGCATGATATTTGGGCGTCTGCGGGTACGCGGAGGGCGTCCATGCACTGCGTAAGCCTCGGCTATTGAATGCGACGACTACAAGCCGTCCTGGGAGGCTTATCTTTATGCATTTTCACAGCTGACAACATGGCAGAAGCGCGGTACGATGATTACTGAGTTATTGAGAATGCCCATCCAACAACGCCACCAGTTGTGTTTTACAGAACCGAAACCGAAACCGAAACTTGTTTGGTTGCTCACCTTGGGCATCGTCCAATCACGGTGCCCGCTCCTCCTAACGTCACAGCTTTAGTTGGTGCGGCCGCCGCAAACCGCGCATGGTAGTTTTTCTTCTTTCGCGCTTTGTAAAATAATTACCGATTTGTCAACCGGATAAACGATGAAAAGTGTGCTAATTTGAGCCAGTCTACGCAGTCCAAGCAAAAACGGGAGCTTGACAAATTCACTTCAGTGTCCCTTCAAATTCTCAGTCCTGCTCTCTCCCCCTGACGTAGAATCCGCCTGGTGAAAACTTCATCTTCACAAGCAATCATTAATTGTAGGGCTCCTGAATCGCCCACCCGGCTCTCCAATTGATGCTTTGCACTAATGAAGCCACTTTATGCTGAGTGACAGCATTGAAGAGGGTAACGTACATTAATGGGATATTTTAATGTCCCAGGCATTCACTGGTTGTCGTTAAATTACTCCAGCAGTGACATCACAATCGGGAGCGGATTGATCAACCTTTTCTTGAGTATTGATTTTACTCAGATTGTAGATGCCCCCACTAGATTACACGCTACCCCTCACCTGGTTTTCGTGACCTCTAGACTGACACAGAATACCTGTTGGGATATAATTGAAGGTATCACTGATCCCAATGGTGTTCTTGTTTGTATTCCCTGTTCATTTCCCAAATCACGTACCGTCTACACAACCACACTTCAACCAGGCTTACGATACCTCTATTATCGATACCTTAGCTGGCAGTTTTGATAACTTTTGTGGTCTTAATCTCCATGGCGATGTAAACACTCTTGTTAATTACTTTGAAAATGTCGTTGAACATTGCATTGACCACTTCGTTCCCATTAAACAAAGAAACAGAACCCCAACATTCCTTGGATGAATCGCAACATTTTACATGCATCGCGTAAAGGGAACTGCTTACGGCGTCTGACAAATCCCAGCAATGCTCAGACTATCATTCGCTTCTATGAGGCCAAAGAGCTTCTACGTGCAAAAATTAATAGCGCTAAAGCCTTCTATTTCCGCTTCCAGTTGCAGGGGTTTTTGAATCCTAACCCACGTATATTCCGGAAATAAGTTTCCCCGACTAACACCTAGGATAGGAGGATAGGATAGGAGTAACTTTATGAAATGCCGGCAACCGACGATTTAAAGCGTCGTGACGTTGGCCAAGCGTCGACCCGGGGTTATGCCCTACTCTGCAATGCCCCAGTTTGGCCCGTTTGTGGCGGGTCGTGAGGCTTGTACTTTTCGAGCGCACCCCGGGCCTGCTGGACGGCCCATAGTTGAATGTCCTTGTCTGTACACTGCACTGCACTTTGAAGTTCGGGTGAGTATGTCCTGGAGGTAGCTTTGTTCGGGAACCTGGCATAGTCAGTCCCACATGATGTGCCATTGGTCCGCCGGACCCACTGAGCAAACACTGCACACACCACTCGGATAGAGTTCTGGGTGAAGCACATGTAGAACTGCCGGGGCGGGGAGTGACCCGGTCTGTAGCTACCTTAGGATGACGGCCTCTTCCCGACTGAGTGCCGGGTAGGAAGCAAGGAGGTTAAAAAAACTCCTTGGTGGAAAGGCGGCATTGTCCGTCGAGTTAGGCGACAAGACTTAGTCACTTCGCCATAACTGGCCATTCGGTCCTTGGTTTCGAACCACCACACGGAACGGTCACTCTCGGGGGAGCGCAGGGTAAGCGCTCCCGCAGCCGAATGGGCCGTCTCGTTGTGGTTCGGTGAAGATGCACACTCGCCCGCGTCACCGGGGAACCATTTGATACGGATGCTGCTTCCTTGATCTTGGAACTTGAGCTTGGTGATGATGGCAGCCGCCGGCGCGCACACTCGCCCCTTTGCAAAGTTGCGCACGGCGTTCCTCGAGTCGCTTGAGCACGGTGCGACACTCGGTTTCGGAGATCGCCAGAGCGATGGCAACCTCCTCGGCGTCTGTGGCGTCTTTGGCATCTGTGCACTGCACGCTCGCTGCCGTCGTCTTGGTGCCGGTAGCCGCCGCAACGACCACTGCCGCAAAGCCTTCGCGTTGGTATTCCGATGCGTCTACGTATCGGGCGTGGGGGTCTTGGGCGTGTTGCTCGGTGAGGGCCTTGGCCCGCGCCTGCCGCCGTTCTTTGTTATATTCAGGGTGCAAGTTTTTCGGGATGGGGTCCACGCGGATGTGGGCCTGATCACCCTCATCTGTTTCTGCAGGCCAATTAATCTCCGATCCTGAAGTAGTGTCGAATGCCTTCAAGACCTATTTGAATTCAGTCTTCACAGACTATAACAGCGTTATTCCCCCATTTTTGAATCCCACTTGCTATCCTACTATTGCCAATGTTTCAGTGAGTAAGGAAAGGATCTTGAACCTCATATTGCAGGTACATTAAAAGAAAAGGTGCGGGACCCGACAATATCCCGAGTGCATTTCTTGTCCGATACTCACTTTGGACATCTTGTTATCTCACCATCATTTTTCGGAAATCGCTGTCCACTGGTATTGTACCTACAGCATAGAAACATGCAAAGGTATTTTCTCTCTTTAAAAGGGGTGATCAACAACTTTTTTCGAACTAAAGGCCCATCTCTATAACTTCACACTCATGCAAGCTTCTTGAGCACATTCCTTATAAACATATAATGAATTGACTTGAATTAAATACCATACTTTCAAAAGTGCAGCATTGGTTTAGTTGTGGTTTTAGTACCGTACCACAACTGGTAGAATATGCACACGACATTTCTTGCAGAGTGGACTCTGGTAGCCAAATATATGCCATATTTATAGTCCTTTCAAAAGCATTTGACACTGTTATTCATTCTAGATTACTGTGTATGTTAAATGCAATACTGAAAAACCCTTCCCTTGTTCAATGGTTCTCGAACTTTCCTTCCGATTGCACGCAATCGGTCTGTTTTAATTCTGCTGAATCGTCTACTACGGATGTCTCATCAGGAGTTCCGCACTGCTGTGTCATTGGATCGCAAGTATTTCTGCTATATATTAATGACCTCCGGAATAAAATACCTGCCAGTATACTACTTTCTACAGATGATGGCGTGTTATATCAAGTAATCAGCTGACACAATGATCACCAAGTTCTCAACGAACCGTTTCGAGCTTCTGTTCTTGGTGCAACAAGTGGCAGAGGAAAATTAACTTTACTAATCCGTTATCTTAACTTTCAGTGCCAGCATATCTCATTCGCATTTCTGATACTCGTTCAACAACTGCTCGCTGTCTAGAATAAATAATTACAAGTATCTTGGCGTTATCTGCGACAGCAAATTATCATGGACGAAACACAAAGACTACATTACCGCTAAAGCCTAAACAAACTTGGTTATTTAAGACATGCGTGAGCTAACGCTCCGAAAGATAGCAAACTGGCCATGTACAAGTGATTAATTCGTTCAATCATCAAATTCGACTCACCCGCATGGGACCCGCACAAGCAGATCGAAATTAAAAAAATCCAATCGGTTCAAAGAACAGCCATTTGATTTATCCGCCGTCGTTATGACACTTATTTTTCGCCAACTTCTGTTCTGTTGTCCCTAAATATAACATTGCTAACCTCACGCAGGCGCACCAAGTCGTTAAAACATCTACATGCTGCCGTACATTCGTCTTATCGCTCACGCAATTATATCCAATTCACGTTTTCGAGGCCATTGCCAACGCGTAGCCATCACAGTCTTAATCTACCACCAATATTCCCCCGAACAGACGCATTCAAGTATAGTTTTTTTCCGTGCACAATAGAGTGGTGGAATGCTCTGCCTGGCTCTGTTCGTGCACTACCACAGCAACATTTTTTGACCGCCGCAGAAACGCACTAGTGTTTCCCCTCCTCTTATGTTTTCCCTCCGTCTTCACTTTTGGGTTAAAGCGCATGCTCCTCTGAAATGAATTGAAACCTCATAATACTGCAATTATGTACATGCTGATTCTATGTGCGTGATTTGTATTCTCGCATTTATTTTCCATTGTTGTCGTCGTTTTCAACCCGGTGTTGCTACATAACATTGATTTTGTGCCTTCCTATATCTGCATTGTACATAACATTTTGTACCTACTTCTGCTATAGCCCTTGTCTGGGCTGCAGTATTGGGACGTAAAATAAATAAATTATCATCAAATACAACTAATGCTTTAGTTATCTAACACGTCGGCGCTCATACCATGTGTTTACAAGAAAATGGCTTTGAAGGGGACGTGAGGAGACGTTCCTCCTTCATTTATTACCGAGTACTGAGCGTAGAGCAGAAGGCGAACAGCGGCGGAGACGGGCAAGGCACGGCGCCAGTGGTAGTCCTGCGTGGCCTAGTGCGAGGGCGGTGCTGTCGGCTCCGTGTCCAGATTCCAACTACCGGCCGCGGACTCGCGCCTCGTGGCTCCCGGCTCGGGACAGGATCTGAGTCGCGCGGTGCACTGCTCCGGCGGCGCGAGCTCGACCGCCGCGGCTGAGCTGCTACAACTTCAAATGGGTTTGAATGAAACGGCATGGAGACTGCTGCACTGCCGTTACCAAAAGGCGGCAATGCGGCATCTGGTGTATTTAAAAAATGGCTAAATAAATTGTCGAGTCAACACAACAGGATTATTGCTTGCATTAAAGAGATACGCACACTCTTTGGGAAACAATGGCACTTTCCGCAATGAAGCGCTGTTACGCGTGCCAGAAAGGTAAGCATTTGTTGCCTCTTCTCTCATGTCAACATTTTCTCGGGTTCTTTCTTATCCAATCATTGGTAGATTTATTTCTTTGATGTCACTGACGTACTTCTCTGTTATACTGATGCTCTTCACTACGAACCCGAAGTGTCACAGCGAAGCTGTTTATGTATACACCAAATAACAGGGTGGCCTGCGTGCGTCGACAAAATACTTGGACAAACAAACTGTGCTCCAAAGCGTGTTTCACCATTGAAGGTGGCTGAAAGGGCAGAAATCCTGCTATCATTATTGTTAATTGTTACGAGTTGAATTGAAAGGAAGGGATGTGGCCAGCGGGAGAGGAACGGTAAGGTGTGTGAGGGGGTTTAAGTACATATGGAGGTATCTTGAAGGGGGACACTTATAAATAATGTATACTACGGATAAATAGGAAGTTTCTGGGCTTCCTGTTTGACTTCTTTATTAAAAAAACATGGGCTTCCGTCTCGTTTTTCGTCGGGATCTTTGGGACGTCAGTTCCTGCGTGGCGTGTTAAGGTCTAATGGCGTTAACAGTTACATGCCGCTTGCTGTACAATCAATTGCGGCTGCTTGGTCCAACTTGTAGGCCCAACGTTTAGGGCAACCCATAATGCGAGTTAACAATGGTCATAGTACATAAACGCCATGGTGTGTGGTCAACTGTTGCCTCCCTCCTCATATTTAATATTGAGTGAGCGGAAATTCTCACATACGTAGTTAGTCATTCTCCTGTGCACTGAGCCGAATATACCACCTTATGTACATTGGCAAACGCCTACCCTGTATTTTTTTGTGCGGGACCCAAAACTCTGTGTTACACCCACACAGAGCCGCACATGGCCGCATTGGTGTATTGAGGCGAAGTATTTGGTTGGTTGGTTGGTTGGTTGGTTCCTTAAATCATGGCGCGTACCCACGCGGGGGATCGGCCAAGAAGCTGCCTGTAATAATTAGGCTGTGACCCGGTTTATTTTAGAGACAAAATAAATGAAGTACGAGAAAAACATTGAGAGTAGAAAAAGAAATCTTTTGGATAGAACAGGATTGTCAGGAAAAAAACTTGCGAATGAAGGCATAGCTATCTAGCAGGGCATCCGGCCTGTCGCCGCAATAAAGGAATGAAAGGCGATCACGACATCTCTGTGGCAATATCCTATGACGGAAGCACCCAGGGAAAGAATAACGGTTAAAGATAAAGGGAGATTCAGCCGATTAAACGTGTATTCAAGGTGCGTGTGTCGCATCGAGGAAAAGCTGCGGCAATTTAAAAGAAAGTGTTGTATTGTTTCAGGGGCCTTGCAGAAAGGGCATTGAGGAGATAACACCTGACCAGCTTTGTGTAGATAAAAATTTAAAGGGGGGATTCTGCAACAAAATTTTGTGATTGCGACCTCACATTTACGAGATTCGCAGAATTTAGGCTTCCATAAGTGAGAGAGGTGAATATAGTCGGAGCATGAACGAAGGGCATCTTGCCGATTAATTTTTAAAACTTGAAGGCGCCTGAACCTCGCCCCCAAAAGAAAACTGTCAATTGGGCAATTCACGACGGCAGGACCTCCAAGAGGCAAATTGGCTAATTGGTATGCCAGTTCATTGAAGATTATCCCTGCGTGACCAGGGACCCACACTAACCGGATCTCGCGAAGCTGGTAAGGAATGAATGAACGGAATGACCTGAGAATGGAAGAATCTTTATCATTTGTTAGAGCAGTGCACACGGAGAGAGAATCCGAAAGGATAACCACCCCCGCAAATCTGTGCTGTAGTTTATTAAGGGCTAAGATTATCGCCAATAATTCTGCCTGAAAGATCGGGGTATAATCTGGCAGCCTGATTGAGAAGGACCAATCTAGCGACTGAGAATATAAGTGCCCCATTCTTCAAAACAGCGTCTTCGTTGTTGTAATTGTTGTAGTTATGTGGTCGAGAAAATGGTCGCTCTCGTATACAGTAAAAAGCAACAGTTGTGTTATGTATCATCTTGACGAAACAGCGTAAAAAACGGGGACACTAGGAGAGAAAGACGACAGGACGACGCTGTTTTTTTTTTCGTCTTTCTCTCCTAGTGTCCCCGTTTTTTACGCTGTTTCGTCAAGATGATACATAACCAGTACCAACTCGCCCAAATGTTGATCCTTCTACAGTTGTGTTAACCTAAAAACTTTATCCCTAATCTATGTAGAAGCAGCCGAGTGCTCTACGAAATGTGTTATCTCCTCTCGTTCCTGGCGTTGAGCAAAAGTTGCTATCGTTGCGGTCGTAGCTTTTTCCTGACGCACACACACTTGGGGGATTGGCCAGGAATTGGGAGCATTTTGGGAAATGTGCCCGCTTAACAAAATTCACAAAACTATGCATTGGAAACGTAAAAGTTTTGTAACTGTGCGTTCCTCGTGACGCCTGGACGTTACGGCTATGGCATAAAATACGTGTACGCAAGCCGCGAAGAATGGTGATTCTATGGAGGCTGTGGCGCGTGCCCTTCTGTTTGTTCACGTAATTCGCCCTGTAAGACAAGGAAACGAAAGCAAAAAGAAGATGCAAGTAGAAAGCTGGTTGAATAATTAAAAGAAAACGAAGAAAAAGACTCAACTACGATTCAGCATTCTTCGTACTTAATTAGCTCATAGAAATGTGAGGTGCAGGCCGCACCCCAGGGTTACAGATAGACGCTTTTTCACCCGGTCTTCTCTCTAAACTTATCCAGCAAAACTTCCAGCAAAGCAAGCCTTCCTAGTCGTTCATTACGGCCCCCCTCCTCGATAGCCGGTGCGCCTCGTTCATGTACTGACTCTTGCGAGGTGCTCTCTTTTTTTGCAGTCGGGCGTTCTTACACAGTGAACCCGGCTGTCGAGTTTCCCCCCTGTGAAACAGCGCACAACACACACACACACTTTCCACTCTTTCCTTTTCCGCGAGGCTCTCCTACACCGGTCGGTTGAACTTCTTGGATACCGGGACATTCTATTCCCCGCCATCCGGTTGCTGCACCCACTACCCAAACAAGCAATAAATCAGTACTCGGGCTCGTCTTTTTCTGTTGGAGTTTCAGTCAGGGAGGCCCTGCTAGGATGTATCCGAATGGAGCTCTGGTTCAACTTGACAAAGAAGCAGCAGACGCTGAGACGGTTCGGTGTTCCTTGAAAGTGGTGCCGCCCTAATAAGGTATTTATCATTTTAGACTTTACACACTGCACACCGCCAAACACTCTCACGTAGCCGAAGATCGAACACGTTGAGGATTCTGACTAGCCCTTTATCGAGTGGGGCCACCGTGCCAAACAAAAAAAATCGCCGCGTATCTGCTCACTACCCGTCAAATGTCGTGCGAAGACGAGTATTCTACCGCCACTGCCACGTAAGACCTCTCTTCTTTCTCTCCTATTTCACACGCTCATCTCCACCAGTCTTGGTCTTCCCCCGATAAGGTATAATGTACAGCGTCATGTTCAGCGTCTAAGAATTCAGAATATGATAACTTTTCCTTAAGAATGCATTTCTCTTGTGAATTGAACATCTCTGATGTGCTACGCCAATGTGCTTTATCTTTTGTTTTCTTGGTTTGATGTAAATAGTGCATACCCAGATGCGGAAACTTGCCGTAATGTGATTACTTGCTGACTAATGGTTTCGGGACTTTTTTACTGTTACGTTCCTGCGCGCTTTTGTTCATTGTAGTTTCCGCACGTATGGTTAGTCGGTATGTCCATTTGTTTTCCTTGGCCAAGTTAGTTTTGAGCTTACGCGTGTACACTTCCCCTGTTGACATCCTTTATAAAATGTGGAACCTCAATTTATTATGCTTATATTATATGTCAACCAACTCTAGTACTTGTTTCACTTCTTCGGTATTCTTTATGTATATTTGGAATATCAAAAATAACGCCTGTATTACAAGTTACTCAGACCTTGAACTTGTTTCGGTCTTTTGCGTTTATTATTGTTATATTACCTACCCAACTAGTACTTTTTCATGCAAACGTATATACTCCTGTATGCCCACCTGCCTTGGTCTCAAAAGAAACTGGCAGCATTTAAAATAAATAAAATAAATATATAAACACGGTGGATGTTTGCTCAAGTCTTCCCGCTTTCCACTGCTCGTGCGTCATCTGTTACAACGTGTTGCAAATGTTGGACTTAGAATGTTGCCACGAGGTCTAGCCTAGGGCGCGAGCTCTTTTTGCATTTTTAGTCAAAATATTGTTTTTATACGTCCTCTTCTAGTTACTATCGCAAACATCAAGCGCAAATATCTTTTCTATTAAAAGAACACTTGCTAGTACCAGGTATGTATTGACGTTTTTCTTGAAATATGCCTGATGGGTCTTTTTCACTCAACAATAATGACAAAGATTAAGTGTGGTAACAGATTTAGTTTCTTAGAAACGTTGTTCCTGAAAGAAAACGTGTTTCAGAATTATTTTATCTTTTGGCCGGGTGCCTGAATCGAGGAACACACAGACATACGTTTAATACGTTGCGGTTAGGATGAACTCGGTTAAGGCGAACTCCATGGTTAAAACAAGCAACCATTTTGTTCTGTCGTAACGTGCACAATGCAAAAACCTAAGCTTAAGACAAATTTCTGATAATAACCTTCGAGTTCCTCTTAACGGAGGCAACTTCAAGAACAAAGAGAAGAAAGTCTTTGGGTTTCAGTAGTCCAACAAAGACTGTCTTCTGTAAAAACACTCGGGTGCTTTCGCGATTTGGCAGAAAGCTTTACTGAATGATGCCGGCTATACTGAATAATAGAGCTCGTATAGCGAAAGCTATCTAACAGCACTACAACCAGACAAAGACAAGGCAGATTAGAAGGACTTGAGTTTTATTCTGACGGACCAACACGGGGCTGTCCGCTCCCCTCCCGAAGATATTTATGTATTGACAGCAGACGGGAATTGCACGGAACTTACAACTTTCCTGTAAACTACGTATGTATGAAAAGTAGATGAAACGTTGCGCATGTTAGAGTCATCTTAGCGAGCAATTATTATGTAATTAGCGATTGGTTTTACACAGCCAGAGTTGCCGTATTCTGTAAGCATTCTGCCTCCGTCGACGGCCATGTATTGTTGACAGCAAACGGTAGGTCTGTAGCGTTTTAAACTTTCCTCTGAAGTAATTCTTAGAAGTTAATGAAAGCATGGCGTAATGATAGAGTCGTTGTATCGGATAGTGTCTCAGTGTGCTCTTTTTTTTTCAGGACACCTACCTTATTTGCGAGCAACTCGAGATGGACATCTTTTTGTGTTGACGCGACGCGTACACACAGACCGACATCGACCACTTCCAGAGGAAATCTATCTGCAGCTTCGCTGTAAATAAACCCGTATTTAGTGCCTTGTTATGTATGCAGTGGGACATTCACGCCTGCGTTGGCGGGGTAGCGAGGGGTTCGCGCGGATAGAAGCAAAAGCGCTGATAGGGAGTTAGGCACTGTCGTATGCATTTCCTTCTTAATTTTATGGCCCCAGCTCACGGGGGTCCTCGAATGTTCAACCCCATTTTATTCTGCTTGCCAAAAAATATGCGATGCCCCGCCCTGTAGCAGCACGGAGGTGCAAACGGTTTTTTCTCCAATGAGAGCATTTTACGTGACACAATCTCCGCCAAACATGCACCACAATTACAGCTGTTCTTTTATGCTAAGAAATCTTGAAGAATAAACCGATTATGTAGTTTTGTGTTAGCACTTTTCCGCTTCTTGTTTCTCTTTATTTTATCATCATTCTCACTCATTTAATATTGTTACGTGGCAAAGACGCAGTCCTTTCTTTCCCTTTCAATTACTGTATCCATATCCTAATATGTAGGGTAGCCAAACGGAGAGTCAACGTCCCTTCTTCCTTCCTTCCTTCCTTCCTTCCTTCCTTCCTTCCTTCCTTCCTTCCTTCCTTCCTTCCTTCCTTCCTTCCTTCCTTCCTTCCTTCCTTCCTTCCTTCCTTTCTTCCTTCCTTCCTTTCTTGCTTCTTTGCTTCGACCAGTATAATCTAATCGCAAATAATATGAACTCCTTTAATGGGTACTTACCATAGCCTCCATTGTTACCCGGTCCTGGAACGACTACTTAGTACTAACCACGCAAGATTGTATGTCGAAACGGGTGTTTTTGATGGGTAAAGCTCAAAGAGTTGCACCTCAGCACCCTCTTAATAAGACGCACTCTACCAGATCTCGCAAGCGAGTGCACAGTACTATGGTGAGCTATAACATCCACGCGGTGACGCCTCGTACAAAGGTAGCTGGCGTTACAATTCGTGGTAAATTTTTTTTCCTGCGCAAAAATATTCACTGCCTTCTTTGGTAACACATAAGGAAGCGTTAAATAGATACAATTTATATATCCGTGGTGTCGTTTGATACAAATTCATACTTAACTTCTTTGCGGCGTACTTCTTTCCTAGTGTCTACGTAGCACTAACGTAGCTGTGAATTTTGCCTCAACCGTATCTGCAGAAGTGCAAATGTAATACCGTACTAGCACGACTAGATAAAAGGTATCCTTTTTCGAAACGCTAATCGTGCTCTTGCAATGTCGCAGCAACGCACAGCACAAGCTCTGATAAGTTCATGACGTCTGATGAGAGCAGCAAATCTTTGAAATGTTGGGATGGTAGCAGAAGTGCGTTATAACTCGAATGTAGAAATCTTAAAGGAGATGTTGACGCGTCGTTTGGGATCAACAAAATCGCTTTCTCCGTGCGCTTTGATAAGTATGTACAACGTCTTTGCAAATCATTTTACAAATTTTGTGGTGATTCGGATTGGGGAATATAGATGAGTGAACTAATAATTTTCTTGGAAATAAACTCAGTAAAGTAAACTATCCACCAAATGCAGCTGAAGGAGACGCGTTTGCGTTCGGTTGAGGCCAGCGCCACGGGTAGATGCAATAGGCACCATGGCCGCATGACTACAATGTGAAACAGTTACCGTACTTGCCAATAACAGAATTTAGCCATATGTGCAAGCTTCAAAGAGAAACAAAACTCATAAGAAATACGAATGCGCAAAGAAGAAGACCACGCATACGGCAACAATATTGAAAGCGGAAAAGGAGAGATACGCGTTATACAGATGCTACGGAGACCATTATCATGACAAACTTCGAGCAGTTATGACTGGAACAATAATTATACAGATAAATCAGACAAAAAAACAAACAAGCCAAACAATAGGAATGTCAGGGCTTTAAAAAGAAGGCGGAGAGTTACGTAGTTTGTGCCTTCGACGACAGCTATAGTTTTATAATTGTTTTGGGCATATTTATTGGAAAATTTTTTAAGCTGATTCGTTTATCCAAGAATAAGTGTTTCACAAACCCCTACCTTGTTGTCAATTATTTGATCGGTGAAATTTGTTTTGGACCTGAACCGAACTAATGTCTTGGTACACAGGTTGTATGTCATATGCCTCTTTTTATATGTTTGAAAAATAAGGCAAGGTCCCACTTGATTTGATGAAAAATTAGAGTTGACACGCAGAGTCGATACCGGTAAAAAATTGGTACCACATTCATTGATCGAAACAAGCCGTTGACCGAGGCAGATGTGGGCAAAACTAACATTTTTAGGGCTTTTTTTATGACTGAACCGAGGTGATTTGAATTCTTTTTATTAGAAGCTCCCCATATCAGATCACATAACACCAGATGGGAGTAAATTTAAAGAAAGTAAAGCTGGTTTTAACCTGCTGGGGTAAGAGATACTGAAATCGTGGTTCGGTCCAAGGTGCTTGCATATCTCAGTACGCAGGTAGTAACATGGTCCCACCAGCTTAGGTCATATCGAAGGGTGACTCCTAAAAATCGGCACAAGTTTATGACCGTCAATTCGAAATTGTGTGTTTTCACCTTGACGTCATGATTGATAGGTTTGTTTTTTTGGATGGGAGAGAATAGGCTTATTCTTGTTACTTTTAGGGTGATTTCGGTGGCATCAAGTCAATTTTGCAGTTGAGACAGCCAGACAGCTCCACATTCAAGTAGATTCGATCAGAATCTGAAAACATTGTGTCATCTGCGTACAGGACAATATGGGGGGTTAAAAGAGTGTTTGCTATATCAATTATATAAAAACAAAAAAGTGCAATGAACCTAAAGACGAGTGTGGTTACACCATATTTATTTCAGCAAACTCCGAGGGAATTTTATGCAACCGTGGGCACTGTGTTGTTGTTAGCAAGTAATTTATACTATGGCGACTAGTCATGCCACGAATACTGTAAATTTCTAATTTTTCAATAAGGATGTGATGCCTAATGCAACCAAATGTTTTACGAAAGCCACAGAAAATTCTCAAGGTAAATAGTTTGCTATGAAAGGTACAAAGCATTTTTGTTTTTGAGGGATGTTTGCAACTTTTCAATAATATCAATCAATCATTCAATCAACCGATCAATGGATCAATCAATACATCAATCAATCAATCATTGGCGTTCCCACTGAAACAAAAACACACGAAGCATGATGTACATATCTCGCAAATAAAAAATATGAGGGTAATAATAGTGGTTACCCACGACGAAAATTACACATTTTTACATCAACACACACAAACGCACACTTACAACCACACATTCATACACACAAGTAATGCCTAACAGTGAGGCATACCGAAGTGCAGTAAAATAGAAAATTCAAAAGTGAATAAAAAGAAAAGGTATGAAAAGCTACCTCATCATGAGGTCACAGAATGAAAGTCAAGTTCATGAACACAGGAGTAAAAGACACAGAATAAGTAAAGTTGTCAATTACGCCACTACAAACTCACAAACATGTTTGTGAAACAGAATAGGGCAACCATTAAGTATAACCAGGGAATCCGAGTGCCGATTGTACGGGCATTACAAGCCGCAACATAGGGCACAAGACACGCAGACATTTGGGATTGTAAACGGTATCATATTTCCTGGTCAACTTTTGCGGAACGTACAGAGGAACATATTGTGTCAGCTCACCACAAGGCACTGAGCCATGAATAATTTTAAAGGGGAAGAGAATATTAGCCTTATTCCACGTGGAGGTTACGCGTCATTGCGTCAACGAAGAGGGTAAACCAGAGTTGTAATTACTACTGTCGCCGAAGGGATGTTTGAAAAAAGATATAAATTTATTTTGGACCCCTTCGATAAACATACGGTTTCTTTTGCACGTGCTGTTCCACACTACAGATGCATACTGAAGCTAAAGACGATATATAGTTGTGTAGAGCTTGAAAAGAGAATTCGGTTGCTTGAACTCCTTCGACACGAGACACACAATGCCAAGCGATAGAAGAGCTCCACTCGTAATTATAAGAATATGTCGACCGAAGCTCAGTTTGCTGTCGAACTTGACACCTAGGTTATTAACCTGCACCACACGTTGTAGTAATTCATTATTGGCGTTATAGGAGAACATGATGTTGTAATTATTTCTTGTGTATGTCATTGCATCAGGTTTAGATGTGTTCGTGGGGAGTTTTTTGCATGAATACCAATGCCAAAAGGACGAGATTGTTCTCTGGAGAGTTGAAGAACGGGCAATGTTCAAAACAAGTTTAAATATTTTTCGCATCATTGGCATGTAAAAGAAAATTAAAATCATTAAATGTTGGTTGGACATCCGTTATAAAGACTGAGAAGAGAAGTGGCCCGAGAACTGAGCCTTGAAGGACACCACGGGTGACCTCATAAGAAAGGGAAGACTGCCCATTTACACGAACGAAATAAGACCTGTAACATAAATAACTACATACAAGGGATATGAGGGATGGCTGTATATAAAGCTGAGACAGTTTTTTGAACAAGCGCTCGTGGCAGACGTAATTTAAAAGCCTTGCTTAAATCGAAGTAGGCGACATCAAGTTTGCCTCTCACATGCACAGCTTCCGAATCAAGCAGAATAACGTTGACGAGATTGATTGTGGTCACTCGGCTTCAAAGAAACCACCCTGGTCAGGTATTATGGTTTTTATACTGAACGTGAGTAGTTTATGTAGTATGGACTACAACAGTATAGAAGCAGCACATAGAATAGATATCGGTCAGTAGTCCGTGGGGTTAAATTTTAAACCTGACTTAAACACAGGAACGTCCCTTTTATCTTCAACAAGTGGGGAACTTCCCAGTCCTGGGAGAAGTTTGAAATATATACGTCAAGACTGGAACAAGGACATCATCAAACGCTTTAAGTACTGCAGTACGAACGACACCAGGGCCGCACGAAAATGGCGACTGCAATTGTTTTAGAGCTTTCGAAGCGAGACCTTCGAAAACCAACACTTCTGAGCATTTATAGTAACCTAGAGACAGTTGAGGGGTAAAGCTGCACTTTTAAAGACGATAGTCTTTCTTGGGCTACTTAAACCCAGAAATTTAGTTAGTCTGTATGTCTGTCGGTCTGTATGTCCGTCTGTCTGTCTGTGACTCGATTCAGCCACCCGGCCAAAGTAAAACAATGCCTGCGCAAAAGTCTTATATAGTCATAGCTAAATGTGCCCGTCTAAGTCCGGTGTAATGTTCATACTTGTCAATATTGTTGAAGAACAACAAGACATTACGCATATATAAGACAACAAATTAATACAGAAGTAATATTTGCAGCCTTCCTTTATAAATAATCGTACATGTTTGATTTTGGCGAGATTAAATACTTCATGAACTGAAGAAAAAAATATCACTCCGCCGTCGCCTGCTGTCGCCCGCGCCACTAGAGCTTCTGGCGCCATTTTAAGCAATCAACTGGCAACAGTTACGAAATGTTCCACTAGATAGGTTCCACGTTCTACTTGGAACGCACGTGGACGAGGGAAAAGCGTTTCTATAAACGTTGAAGTAGGGCGCCTCGATTCAGGCGCGTCTTCGCCGTACGGCAGCGTTGGCATCGAGACACCCGGTTTGGAGCAGTGGAACGCGGGAAATTTAAAATGATTTAAGCAAACATTTGGCGTCTTTACCTTGGGAGGAGCGCGACGCAAGAGGAACAGCATGAGAGGTGAGCGGGAAAGTGAAGGGAGGCATTTACTTCGCAAGAGCCGATAAAGACTATCGTCTTTTGACGGCATTTGCAACGAGCAGACCACGGCAATGTAACTCGACCTGTGGCGCCTAGCCAGGCATCTATAACGAGATCTCAATTGACGAAACTCATTCTGCCACCTTTATTACTCCGTTTTTTAATTTGCTTTTCTGCTCGATTCACCCCTCCCCCCAAAGGTCGTTTTATTCAGCGGAAAACCAACACGTAAAATTGCCTTTCTTTTCCATTTTTTTCTGAAGAAATCTACTCAAGCGATCGTAAAGAACTTCAGTAATAAAAATAGGTCTATGCGCCGATGTCATTGAGTTTAGCGCTGTTATTAAGAAAGTGAAAAAAATACAATGTAGTCCTTACGAGCAAATATGCTTCCTGGTGTGCAAGCAGGGGGACTGTTAATAAGGATAGATACGTTATGCAATGAAATATGTAATGGAGGATGAAACTTCTCAGGTTTTAGAATGTTATTATTACTGCGCGAGACTTGGACAGCATCCAAGCTAGTCAGACACAAGTTTTAGACGTTCCGACATGAATTGCCAATGAAGTTACACTGTTGCAAAGTAGTAAAGGAAATGAAATCTAGAAAGTCACACTTCTGAGATGTTGGATGAGACGTCTGACTGAACAGCTAGCTTTCTCTCCCATAAAATTTCCGGTGCGTTAAAGTCGCCAGTGACCAGTAAATTGTGATCACTTTGTGATATTACAGTAGTTTGGATTGTGTGTAGGATATTTTGAAACTCAGGTGCATGTGTCTCGAGTGAAATGTAGAAAGTCCACACTAAGAGACGTTCGCCCCGAGCACAAAGCACCTCTAACTAATTAAACTGACTCTCTAATTCAAGGTCGAGGCGGCGTTAGGCTTTATGAAGTCACGTAGGGTAACAGCACACCACCCCGCTTGTTACAGCGCAGGCGATCTCGGTCGTGCCCGAAAACTTGGCAATGCGGAGGAAACAAGGTATACGACTTATGTCCGGGCATAACCAAGTTTCGGTGGCCAGCAAAAAGAAACGAGTGATGAAAAATTTCCCCGCATTTCCCCGAGGGGAAGAATGTGAAAGTGCGAATGCAGGAGTTGAATTTGCGCGGTTCGGTAATGTTCGCGAAAGAGAGATCACACACACACACACAACTACAAAGAAAGAAAGATGCATTTATTCACAGACACCTATTTGTGTTGTCGTTGTACTTGATTGCTAGAGCGGATCTAAGCTTTGAAATTTCGTGTCAGTACTCCTTTTAGACGGGTGCATTAGCCCTTCTCACGCCCGATTCTTGGCCAATCGCCTAAGTGGGTATGTGCTAAAGAAATGAGGAACTCTTCTTGGCCAATCGCCCTAAGTGGGTATGTGGTGCGGACGGACGGACGGCGGTGGACGTGTGATTCAGGGTCGCTTAAGAAGTGCATTCGCACTTAAAAAATTCTGCTGACTTAGGGCGAAGTCTACGGACATTCTCATACAAGCAAGGAAAGGCTATTATACCTGCCGTCATCATCTAGTCTTTGGTGCTCAGCATAATCATTATCTCATGCAGTGTCCTCAGGAAGGATTGAAGAGGACAGTGCCGGGCCACGGCGCAGGGTCTTTGAGCCGCTCAAAACACACGTCGTCCACGGCTACGTAGAAAGAGGCATAAGAGTCCATAAGAGTCATGCCTCGTCTTCAAACGTTTGCACGGAATCGTGGCAGCTCCCATGCCGGACAGGTGCTCGAAAACGTGAGCTGAAGTTGTAGACGGAATCTGTTTTGTGACAAGCACAGCTTTTGGGGCCCTGCACTGCTCACAGCCACCAGTCCAGATCCCGCCAATACACCAACAGCCAGTGGAGGTGGTTCGGTGTTCTTGGGAGTGCTGTTCTGCGGTGGTACGTCCAGGCCAGGATGCTTCAAGTGATGGGATTCCGAAAAAAACACCTTCAAGATGGTATCGGCTGAGATAGGCGATACAGAAGGTGAAGCGCTCTGCGTCAGCGAACAAGGGAATATTGTTTCCGTGGTCGACATGGTTGGCAGCGGCGGGAACTCGGCTAGCCAAGAGAGGGAGGGAGGTTCGTCCCTCAACCGAGTCAAATCAGTGCGCAGTGCACGCACCTCCTGGCGTATGGTCTTCACGACATCGGGATGAGCTTCTGCCTTTGTTTCGTTGTCCCGGCGCAGTCGCTCATTGTCCTTCCCCAACTTGGCAACCTGGTCAGAGAGGAAGGGAATTTCTCCCAGGCCATCCACAAGAAGGGTACGCAGGGACACGAGCTCGGCTGCAAGGCCAACGGGTTGAGTGGCGGCGGCTGTGTGGGAAGAGGTGGACGAAAGGAAGAACGAAAAAAGGCTTACGAGAAAACGCCGTAGTCGCAGTTAGGGCTAGGCAGCACACACGGCGACGGGGCAACTTGCAGGCATTACACAGAAAACGACCCAGACCACACTTAACAGACTGTGGTTCCTCTACCTGCAACGTTATGCACTTTGCGTGAGCACGCTTGTCGGCCTCACCACAACGAAGAAATTTCTGTTTCCAGTGAAAAAAACGCAGGAGCACAGAACACAGGCATACTTACTGGGCGCCAACTTTGGAAAAGATACCGCCTAGTAAGGATACGTGTAATAATAATGTTAATCAATCAATCAATCAATCAATCAATCAATCAATCAATCATCAATCAATCAATCAATCAATCAATCAATCAATCAATCAATCAATCAATTCAATCAAAGTGCCCAGGAACAGGCGCCTTCGTGCTGGCGCACTGAGAGGGTGAAAAAGACAGCATTGAATTACATCAACGGCTGACAAACAGCCAGTAAAAAAGGTGGATGAGTGAAGAACAATAAAAAACTCGAAATACTACCGAGAATAAAGTTAAAAGTGGCCTCCAACGTACATTACACGATTAAAAGAGACTGTAAATTATGGTACATTGCAAAAACACTTCGTACAATAACCATAGCAATAGGATGAAGCATCAATTACACAAAAATGTAAGAAACAAAGTACACGAAGTATTTGTAACTATTCACAGAAATTGATAAGTTATAGAAACATTTGTTACTTTGGCCTGTCCGGGTCCCTTAAAATGTGCGATGTAAGAAGAGTTGACTACAATAGTGTGCCATAGTACATACAACAATTATACCCGCAGCATCAACATGGTACACGAACCAATAAGAACAAGCTATGTGAAAACAACGCACACTTGCGAAAAATAACTGAAGAACAGGAGTGCTGTCGAAATGAAGTTAGAGCGCCACAAATGACAACCAGGCCAACAACTCCCGAAGGGAACGGCGAGAGATATCGAGTTCCCCGGAGTGAAGGTTAATAATAATAATCAATCAATCAATCAATCAATCAATCAATCAATCAATCAATCAATCAATCAATCAATCAATCAATCAATCAATCAATCAATCAATCAATCAATCATGTTTATTTACGTGCCCAGGAACAGCCAGAGGCCTGAGTGCTGGCGCACGGGTAGTTACATGAAAACAAGATACAAGAAACATATAGCAAGAAACAAACAAGCGACAAGACGCACACAAATTGAAGTAGTGAAAATGACAGAAATAAAGCAGAGGCGAAGCCTGGGTAAAGGTAAAAAATAAAAAAAGAAGATGCCTATGTTGCTCTGCCTGTCGTAAAGGCCACACGACAGCCAGAGCAACAAAGTTTGACAGTAATACAACAAAAACAACGGCAAGAGTGTAGAGACAAATGATAAGACGAACAAATGACAGTAAACAGTTTCAAAGATAGGCAACTATCAGTTGGATAGACATAACCGCAGAGAAACCAAATTCCAGAAAAAAAAAATTATAATAATAATCTTTATTGCCATTCTCATAAGGAAATACATCATGTTCGGGCCCGTCAAAGCCAAAAGAGGCTTGAGGGACTGGGCCCGGCAATGGGCGAATCAAACAATGGCCGAAGGAAATGAACGCAATTAAAACAAACAACATAAGTCAATAATAATAATAATATTAATATTATTATTATTACTCATGTAATCAAGGACAGGTTACTGGTGCGGGCCAGCTAAAGCCAAAAATGCTTTTGGCGCCGTGCCCGCCTGTTGGCCATACTTCGTGAACCTAGCTGTACACAAATAGGTAGTTGAAAAAAAAAAAAACGAAATAAGAACGGTGAACACAAATGGGAGTAGTAAAAAGGCAGCTGAAAATACACCAAATCATATATGTCAACCACGTAAATAAAAAAAAAACTGCAGCCCTAACTTTGGCACAGTTGCAGAGCGAAAACAGTTCGGAGGAAAGAGAATGAAGAGTGAAAGAGCCATTTAAACTGTGCAACCACTCACCATACTTCGCACGGGCCCTCGGTGTGACAAAACGGTCACGTGAACCAAGGCCACGTTGAGGCGTGTGCATTGTGAAATGATCGTGCGTCCAAATATATTTCGCTACTACTCTCTGTACAAACACAGAAAAAATGGCTCCAATCCATGCTGTGAAGGTGGTTGTGAAGCAAACCTGCAAACGACACCTACAACAATTGCCCATGCGACGTCACTTGAATTCACACACGTGGCTCTACAAAGAGCGAAACCAGAAATTCTGCTGGAATTCGCGGGGGTGGAATCCTGAACGCAGCAGCTTCGGCCACGGCCGGGCTAGAGCGGCGGACGCCGTCGCTGTTGGCGGTGAGATGTTTGAGTGGCGCCCCCTGGCTCTAACGTCAGCTTAGTGACTAGCGCCGCTGTCGTCTGCTGCACTTACGCTGCTGCTGCACTCGCGCCGCTGTGGTCCGCGTGTGAGGGGTAGCAAAGCATAAGCTAAAAATCGCCCGCTTCGATCTTTTAGGACATCAAAAGCGTATTTCCATTAGTTCAGTTGTTTTTCCAGCTTATGGCACCTCTTCATAACTTCAAGCTGTATAGCGCACAAGTTTGCAACTCACGAGGAGAGAGATACCAACTTTCTTCAGAGCATCGCTCAGATAATCGTGTGCGACTCGTCCTTTCTCGCGTATATGCGATGTTCAGGGCTCAGAGCTCCTCGATAAGTATGCAAACTGCGCAGGCTCCCGCAAAATATTTTTCAGATGCTCTTATGAAGACTCAGCATTGTAATGCTATGCACCAAACAGCGCGTCCCTACACGCGCATCGCACAGCAGGCAACAAAGCGGTTGTCTTCTATTGCTTTCGTTGTTGTTGACTCCTAATAGGTGAATGTTTTTTTCGATGACCAACGCATTAATTTTGCTGCACCGCCACACAAGTCTTATTAGGAGGTTTGAGGATGTTTGAGAGGCGCACATAGTTCGTGTGGATAGTTTCTTCAGGCTGTGAAACATACACTACCTTCTTCAGAAATTGGCTTTCGGTATGGCTGCCTACAAGAAGGTGCGTATTCGCAGCGTGCGTTTATTTGCATGCAAATGCAATGAGAAGGTTTGTGCAACGCCACCGCGAAACGGCGCAGACGACGTTGTCCAGAGTACTCGAAGGCGACCAGAGACTCGAAGGTCTGAAGAAACATATTGCTACTGTATGTTTACCACACACGCTACCCGTTTTTATCAATAAGCTTCCATACTGCTAGAAACCTGCACCAGCACGCGCCTATATCCCCGTAGGTTATTTAGAACTGAACCAACATTTTTTGCGCCCCATAGTGCGTTTCGGCACACTATCATGCTATGACAACGTGAAGTGATGTGAAACACTGCTTTCGAGCATTCCGTCTTCAGCTAGTGTATGCGATTATAAGTTTTTGATTATAATAAAAGTTGCGCGTATTTCGAAGGGTCAGACAGCGCAACCTAGCCATCCCGATGTGCTAGCTCGGGGCTACACCACCGCGTGACCGAAGCTCAGATACCGAAGCAACTTGGCATGCCAGTTTAGTGATTCACCTTTACACAATTTAAACTAGTCAGTATAGCAAGTTTGAGAATTGTGAGAAAGCTGAGGGAACTCTTACAATTGCCATTGATCAGAACCAGTTGCTCCTTTCACCTTTTGCAATACCTCTTAAAACACAACCGAATTGGTATTCACCAAACAGAGCCCCATTTTTGAAAAGCGGTTCGCAAAATGTAGCTTTTCTCTAGCGGGCAGATGTCTGTACATGGTCTTTATATTTTGTTTTCTGACCCTGCAAACCAATTCTCAGCGTATCTTTGCCGGGCGATAACTTAATTCTGTTGGGTGCGGTATACCCAGGAGGTGCTGTCGAACAAGTTAGTCAAGCCGTGCCAAGGAAGTGCGCAATGGACGCGAAGCTCCGCTAAAACAGGCCCAAAAGAACCTTCGCTAAAGCAGACGACAAAGCCGTACCACCGACGCTCCCGCCGGCGAGGAGGCACATCCACGCGGGAAACACTGGGTAAATTCGCTGTACCATCTACAGTGTAGTCCATGAGTGAAACCCTCTGCGCCCCCCTCCCCGCCACCGCCTTCGCCGCGTTGCGAGTTTTGTTCTCCCGCTCGCCGCGAAAGCACCGCAGGCTTTAAAATCAGGCGTGCGTAACAACTCGAAGACATCTACGTGAGACTCGCGCGATAAAAGAACCAATTTGAGTAGGCAGTTGATCTTGTGTTTGCAGAATCAGTAGAGAAATAAAAACGGCGAATACCATACCGCACCACACTGTAATACTGTAACACCGAAATATTGTACGCGCTGCCATTTGAGTGAAAAAGAGTAATTGTAAAATAGGCCTGTAATTGTCTGTCATTTTGATTACTGCGTTTAAAGGTAACTGCCATGCTCGCGATATTCACTTTGTCAGACAAGAAACCGGTTAAGCGCATTCTGTAAGTGGAGCGGCAATAACACTGCTAACGGCGTTCAATTGAATAGCACAGACATCGTCGTAGCCCGGCGACAATGTTTTATTTTGTGAAACTTCATGTTATCACGCAGGTGTCCAGAATAGAGAATTCTTCTTACAGGTATGTAAAAACCTATGATGTTTGCATTGGGCTGTTAAGTTTCCGTGCATTTAAGAAATGCTGACTGAATATTTTGGAAATTTCAACCCCAGAGATGACGTCTCCATTTATTCTCATTTCAGTAAGCAGATCAGTCTATATCAGGTTTCATTTTTAAAAATGGCGACGAAAAAAAGATCAGGGTTCTTTATAACTAAAGAAAACTTGTTTCGGTAAAAAGTAGACCTTGCTTTTCTGAGGGCCGGGCTTAACGTGTTCCCAAATTTTTAAAATCTAACCAGGTATTCTTTATTTACTGTTACTAGGAACCAGAAGATAAGCTGTTTTTATTTGATTGGAAATCTCATACGTAACCCGCATTTTTGGCTCTCATGTTTTTTTAGAAAAATCAAGAAGCGCTAGGTTGAAATTATGAATTATCTTTTCCAAAAACCCTGTCATACGCCTTCGACGGGTCAGCTTCATAGTATAAGTCAGATCAACTGTTATCAGAAATTATGAGCAAGCATGAGCCACATTGCTAGATTTATATTACTTTATATTATGTCAAATTTATGTTATGTCAAATTCCTTGTACAGTACAACACAGCAATAAAAGGGCAAGGTATCACCTATACTCGGTGAAAAACGCCAGTCTGGTTTCATTTGTCCCGAAAATTCGGGAAACACAGTCTAATAAAGTATCTGAACGCCGAATATCATATGTATGGAGGTCAATAACGTTCACAACCAGAAGACAATGTCCTTCCCATAAATATGACACGGGCAGAATTATTCACTGGGAAGACTACAATAAATCACCAAATATAATACACAAAGTCCTGGCCTTTGTTCGTACTTGCGAATTGAAGGGGCGATAAACTGTGCGGAAAAAGCATCCCTGCCGTCCTATGACGTGGTCTACAGACTAGAGGTAGGGCTATACCATAGGTATTACACATACTGCTTCAATGTCACCATGAACAAAAGTTGTAGCCGAAGAAAACGCCACATTTACAGCCTTCCTTAGATATAAAAAGCATCCCCACCACGTTCATTCTCTCAAAATAAGGATATGTCCTCGCATCCCGTGATTTAGGAAATATCGAAGTCGGAGCTATACCAAGTTTTGGTAAATCCTTGAATATCGAAGGTATGCTTGAGTTCCTCTAAAACAGCCTCAATTTCCTCTATGCTATTTCTAATGCCTCGCACGTTTAAATGATTTAAGTGTTAGGGTTAGGGAAATGATTCTGGGAGCGCAAGAGGTTAATACAAGACTAGACTGAATAATATAATGGCAGGTTTAAAACAAGTTATCAGAAGTACAAAGAGACTTACGTAAGAAGTATACGTACGGACTATTAGAAGTTGTAACTTCAGTAATTGTAAGTTGTAATTACATAATTACAACACATCTACAGTAATTTAGCATGAAATAGACTTTCGGGAGCGTTACTGTGAGGAAGCGTCTCTTCAACAGGGGAGCACATTATCAATATTTTTGTGCAAACTAGGCGTGTGAATCGATACCATTCTTCCACGACTGTCTTTTTCAGCGATCATCTTGGTTTGCAGTTATTTTGCATTTTGAAGCAGGTTATAAACCGGCGCGCTAATACTATAATTGATGTAATACCGCTTTGTGTGTTTGGTCATATCGTGAAGCTTTGGTATGTTTTTCAAATCTCACATCAAGTGTGAAAAAACGTTGTTGGAAAGAAATGATGCACTACACATTTTTCAGCCCGCCGTAGGTGGAACAGCCATGGCCATGCACGTCAGTGAAAGTTAACGCTATAGTACATTAGGCGCAATAGAAGAGAATGGATGACGCAATGTTACATTCCAATTTACACTGTAACTCTCGTCAACGCCGGCTAGGTAAGTGGGCCTTTGGAGTAATTCATTTTTTTGTGAGCGTGTTCGAGTGGTTTTTCTGTACTGTATTGCATTGGGTCGTAACTAATGACGAAATAAAGCTGAATCAAGACATATTTCCAGCAGTACTGCGCGATTTGGTTCACTTTTCCAAGCGCCAAAGCCCACGTGGAGGCACTCTGCAGGTAAGAAATTGTGTAGGACGTGTTTTTCTGGCAAGCGGTATGTAAAACGGCCATATCAAACAGCGTCAGTGAAAGTTCCCGCAATTATACGTTATGCGAGACAGGAAAGTACGGCTGCTGCAACGTTGCAGGTATGCACTATCGGTAGCCATCAATCACCCAGCGAGATACGTGACTCTGTGCAATCGCTGTGTCTTCTTTTATTTCTGCGAGCTAGCAACGAACACTTAATTTTAGGCGAAAAAAAACGGTAGATTGTGCGCAGCTCCATTAAAGTCGCTGGCCTAGAGCCATAAAAACAAGAAGTTGTAAAATGGGCATTCGGAATGTAAGGCTGCCCGAGTATTTGCGGATTGTTTCTGGTGTATCCTGCTGTGTCCGAATTTCTGATATGCTGTTTTTGAGCTGTGGAATCGAAAATTAGGTTTGGAGTGCACCTGACAGTAGGTTGGGTGAAAGGAATTTGAAGATATAAATATGAAGAGCGTCGGTCCAGACAATTCAGTTGCGGTTGTAATCAGGGCTAATTTCGTTCCCCTAAAGCTTCACGAAATTCCCCTAAAGGTCAGAAAAAAAAAGCCATGCAGTTGAGTGCTCACTATAGTTGGAACGAAAAAAAGACATTGGCTGCAAGAAGAGGAATCCAGCTGTAATAACCCAGATATGTGTGCGTGTAGTTTCCAGATTGTTTTAACGTAACCTGGGCCACACCATCGACACGGGACTCTGACAAAACCAGACCAGCACACTTCAGCAAAAGTATCGTTGCGAGAATTTTAATAAAACGGACACCCTAGGGGTCACACAACAGGGAACCGATTTCACGAAAAACGCGTTGATTAGCAGGTACGATTGATATTCGCTCACAATTTACTCAGCGCGAACACACAGTGCGACGGTTCCCTACGGAAGCAACTGAATACCGAGGGAGGACGGCTTCGTGTTGTGCTTTCCTCAGGTTCGCTGATCATCCACACGCTTGAGAATGTAATAGGTCATGATGTTTTTGTCGATTCGTTCTAAAGCCATAACGCCGCCCTACTCTGTTGCATTTTAATAAAATATGCACCAAACTTCCCCTTTCAACTACGCAAAGACGTGCACGGTACGTTAATTAAGGTCGGACGCTTAGTTTACACGTTACAGTGAAAACTGAAAAACATAACTCTACCCTCCACCACCCCCTCTCCCTTTTTATCTATAGTAGCGCATTAGAGAGACGTAATTTCGAACACACATAATTTTACGAAAGTGACAGGTAAGCGATAACCTTACAGTTGTGTGCCTAAATTTGTCACTTTTGCAACAAGAATACATACCTTCACGCTATGTCTAAATTCTCTCAAAACCCTAACTTACAACCACACTAATCCCCGCAAAAAGAAATACAGCCCTTATAACCGCGCCTGCCTAACCGCATAAACTGCGCTGTCAGAAAGATGCGGGGTTTACACGAAAAGCGCTATTCAGCACTCTAGGAAAAACAAGCTGTTACTGTGGAGCTAGTACAAGATAATGCAGAACTACTATCTTACCGTAAACACATCTTATTAGCTGTTAACCTCGGGATAAGCGGGACGGGAGGGGAGTTCTAACTAGTGGGTGGTGGGGAGAGGAGGTGGCTTGGTTTGCAAAAAGTGATCTTATTTTGACATCATTTGCAGTGAAGTACGCCTGATACACTATCAGCTCTGTTTGGGTGTTTACTTTTCATCCTTCCAACGAGTCAGCTTGAGTAGAAATAATTACTAATCAGTGCACTAAGAAATGAGTTCGCTCACCTATATTTTCACCTGCCATTTTTTGTAACCGGATGGCACGGGCGATAGAAGTTAGTTATTATGTCATTGATTGATTGTAGGGATTATTGATTTCATTGTAGGGTGTAAGGCACCGACGCAACGCAGGTGATAAGGCGCGCCGTAGTGGAAGGCTCCGGATTAATTTTGACAACCTGGGGATCTTTAACGTGCCCCGATATCTTGTACACACGGGTGTTTTTTTTGCCTCCATCAGAAAAGCGGCCGGGAATCGAAGCCGCGTCCTCGTGCTCAGCAGCACGATGCCTTTGCCACTGAGCCACTGCAGCGCGTCAGTTATTATGTCAGGGTTGGCCGCGGACGTCAGAATACTGCGCGCGCCTTCCTTTGGTAGATCGACGGCCGAAGGTCGTCCGGGAATGCGTCTCGATTAGTGAATGAACCAGGGTGGCCGACATCATAGCTCGAGTCTAGAAAACCCAGTCTGCTCTAGCGGGACGTGTAAAGAAAAGAAAGAGGGAGCGGGGGTAAGAGAAAATTACAAATGCTGGTGGTTCTCAGTACAGGGTGAATAACTGGGCCAGTTGTTGGAATCTGCACTTAATAGGCCAGTTCGTGTTGATCGCAATGGAGGCAGGAGTTCGCGCGGGTTTGCCAGTCCGTTAGGGGAGGACCCAATATAACAACCCCTGCTGGACCGCTTTTAAGTGAATAAACTGCCATTTGAGATCATAGTTGTGCATCAGTTTGTTGTCTATCGGGGTGTGGTTGGGGGAATTAAAGGTACGATGGCTTGAAAAGGCTGGGCACCACCAAACTAGGTATGTGAGGTCTGATGGAATGTTGGTATGGCATTAAGGAGATATCTGCCAACAGACTCACAGCGGGGCAGCAAAGTGAACCCGAAACACGGAGATGAAACTAGGCGAAGACAATTAACTCTGTGGAGGCATGAAATAAGACATGGCGACCGGCGCTGTAAGAGGCCACTGCGCCGAAGACGACGACGACGGGATGCACAAGTGAACTGAGAAGGGCTAGTTGGTGCATGATACCACTTAGAAAAAACAGCGCCAGAAAACGATACTACAGGGAGTAAAGACAAGCACTGCGCTGAACTGCCAACGGAGGTTTATTTAGAAGAGCAACGAAAGTGTCAGGCACTGGCAGCAATCTAGAAACAGAGGCACTGGCAGCAATCTAGCTGCGCACTGTGCAAAGTGCCAGCAATGCAACATATCCCCACCAGCATTTGACCACACCGTCATCCTGAAGCTGTATCGCGAGCAACGCACGAGGGAGATTCACGAGGCTTTCGTCATCCACACATTGGGAGATAGGTGCGTGAGCACACCCTCTATCGAGTTGTACGACAGGGAGATAAGATAACTAGGATCATAGTCAACGCATTACACGTGGCTGCTTTCATTTCCACAATCAACTTCCATTTTTTTGTGTTTGTGTTATGGATTTCCTTCTCTTCTCCTTGTTTTTGATTCTAGTATATATTCTTTGTTCTTCTAAATAAACCTCAGTTGGCAGTTAAGCGCAGTGTTTGTCTTTACTCCCTGTCGTATCGTTTTTTGGCGCTGTTTTTTCTAAGTGACGACGGGATCTTTTCGCGTTGCGCAAGCCCACGTCCGCACATCCTGGTTTAAATAAAATCAGTACGAGCCCAATCGCTGTCTCGGCTGCATGTCCCCTGGCTGTTCGCGAAAGAATTGATGACCTGAACGTGATTTGAACACGAAATCGGAATTTACCGAGTGCAAGAGCTATACCCGTTACGTTGGCGACAAAAGTGCCCCCGGCTCTGCGGGGAGGAGGATCCCCAATAGCGACTACCGCGCCCAGCGCGCCGAGACGATGATATCTGGAGCTCTTCCGACGTGTGCTTCTAGACGATGCCGAGAGCTCCTAGCGTTGCGAAAGCTCGCGTGCGCGCTTGTTGGCGCAAAAAGAATCAATTCGTGACCAATAGCTGTCACTGATGGTTGTCTATGCACCGTCGGGACAAACGAAATACGGATGGATAGAAAAAAACCCAGCCATTATAAAGTAGGAGTGGTAAGAACGCCATAAAATGTGCATCCGCACAAACACACAAACACAGACAGACAGACAGACAGACACACAGACAAACAGAGAGACGAATGGATGGATGGATTATGAACGAACGCAAGGACGGAACACTTTTTGAAGTTTTCGGTCAAAACATTGCTTTCAAGGCAGAATGTTTTTTCGCTATTGCAAAAAAAAGAAGGCATATATTTTTTAAAAGAACATCGCGAGGATTACTTACATATTGATCCCTAACTTTTTTACTTCACAATGTCACCAAGTTGTGAAATGTGTTTGCCAGTTTAGTTGCTTGGAGAGTTGTGCATATACCAACTCGTTTAGGAATAATTTTAGCGTCTGGCCGGGTGGCCGAATCGTGGGACAGGTAGCCACACATAGCTGAAACACAGACCTAAATTTCTCAGTTCAGCTACCCTAAGAAAGACTATCGTGTTTATTAAAACAAACCATAACTATCGTCAACTGTTCAAAATATGAGTTGTGCGCACTAGATTGAGAAGCTGCTAGAGCACCAAATATCGTCCCGATTGTTCTCATTCGACGCATACGTACGGCGCCCTTCTGAGGCGGGTCGAGGCACGACTGGTTTGTCAGTCTGCTTTAATTGTCCACCTTTGGCACATGGCTGACGAGACACAGTTTGGTTTTTAAAACCCCAGAACTCCAAGCACGTACAATCATGTCCAACATCCGGTTCAAGAGAACGTGATGGCTTTGTGATAGTTCTTTCCCCGAGCCGTATAATTTGCATAAAACGTGCCGAGACATCTAAAAAAAGTTACCCCAGGCTTCTCTCCTACTTTGCATATGCACAGCTGTTCTAAAATAGCCTCTGTGCTTACGAGAACAATGACAAGGTGCAATAAAAACCAGTTGCCTGCTTCCGCCATCGTGGAAATTTTCGCATACTTCCATGTGTAAACAGTAACTTATACTAGAACGGAAGAATGGCCTGGGAAAATAATAAAGTTCTTTCATATACATATGTTCATAGCAATTCCAAGATGTCGGTGCATCGTCACAACGTCCTTGGTCACTCGCAGCACTGCACGCAACGTCCCGCGATGCCTACTTGCCATTCAGCTCCATACGCGGTGCACTGATAATGCGATTCGTTCCGTAATTTACACGCACTCACGTCTTTCACTTTCTTTTTTTGCTTCTTCTGCATGCGCTCAGACAATGCTACGTGCCACTACGAGTGCTTTGGTATAAAAGCGGACAAGAACTGCGGAGAAATCAGCAGTCGGACGATCCGCAGCTAAAGGAAACCATGGTAAGTTTGCCTGCTGTAGGATTTCCAAAAGGACCAGTCAATAGCGAAGAGCTAGAAGCTGTGTTATAACTACCGGCTATATCTATAGAAACGATTATCCCATGACTTTAAAGCCGAATCCTATATGGTTCCGTGAATAGCTTTTCATCAGTTTAGGTAACAACTGGACGTCTTACTTTCGCGAACAGCCAGAATAAGGGACCGACAACTCTGACAAATGAAACCTTGTGCCCTATAGAACTGCCTCTGCAGACGGAAGCATACGCTTTCTGTAAAGAAGGGTGTCCGTGTACCGGTTCCCCCAATTTTGCCAGATGCATATTGTAGCGTTAGAGTATTAGCAATGCTTCAACCTACCAAACCCTATCTCGGCCTTGCAAAAGTGCTAAGCCACTTACCGGTAGGATATATCCAGAAATGAGAGCAGGGATTTTCAGTAAACTGCAACTAAAAAGTTACGCAACTGGTTGTCGATATCTTAATCACTGAAGTTTAATTTTGAAAGATACAACTCCAACGCCGACTAATTACTGTGCAGATTCGTGCCTGCGTTGTCCTCGCTCTGGCCACCAGTGCCTTTGCTGGTTACACCGGTTTCGCCGGCTACGGTGGCCACGGCCTTGTCGGCCACGGCCTTGCCGGCTACAGCCTTGGCGGCTACGGAGTCGGGGGCTACGGCCTCGGCTATGGTGGCTACGGCCTGTCCTCCTACGGCCTTGCCCACGGTGTCGGCTACTCTGGTCTCGGCCTGGGCTACAGCTACGCCCCAGCTGCCAGCTATGCCGTCGCTGCCCCAGCTGTTGCCAAGACCGTGTCCACCTACCACGCTGCTCCAGCCGTGGCCACCGTTGCCCACGCTGCCCCAGTCGCCACTTACGCCGCTGCCCCAGTCGCCACCTATGCTGCTGCTCCAGCTGTGACCCGCGTCGCCACCTACCAAACCGCTCCAGCCGTCAGCGTTGTCCGCTCTGCTGCCCCAGTCGCCACTTACGCCGCTGCCCCAGCTGTGACCCGCGTCGCCACCTACCAAGCCGCTCCAGCTGTGAGCGTTGTCCGCTCTGCCGCTCCAGCCGTGACCACTGTCGCCCACGCCGCCCCAGTCGCTAGCTACGGTGTCGGCTACGGCCTTGGTAGCTACGGCGGTTACGGCAGCTATGGCCTGTCCAACTACGGTCTTGCCCATGGCGTCGGTTACTCTGGTCTCGGCCTCGGCTACAGCTACGCCCCATCTGCCAGCTACGCCGTCGCTGCCCAGCTGTTACCAAGACCGTGTCCACCTACCACGCTGCTCCAGCCGTGGCCACCGTCGCTCACGCTGCCCCAGTCGCCACCTACGCTGCTGCCCCAGCTATCGCCACCACCGCCGTCCATCACGCTCCAGCTGTTGCCACCGTCGCCCACGCTGCCCCAGTTGTTGCTTCCTACGGCGTCGCCCACGCTGCCCCAGTCGTCGCCTCCTACGGCGTCGCCCACGCCGCCCCAGTCTACGGCTACGGTGTCAGCGGTCTCGGCTACGGTGTTGGCCACTACGGTTTCGGCCACGGCCTCGGCTCCTACGGCCTGAACTACGGCTACGGCCTTGGCTCTCCCTTCGACTACACCACCCTCCTCCGCAAGAAGAAGTGTAAGTACTTTACTAGGATTTTGTTGAGCTCGTCGGAATTAGTTGTATGCTTAGAGATTTATCAGCATAGAGGCTCTTTTTAGGAGCATCATATTTCTTCTTTCTAACATCATTAGGAATAACTACAATATTCTGAACCAGGGAAGCTCCCGCCGCAGTTATTTCGCAATTTAAAGTTCAGTGCATTAGACGACCTCACCTTCTCGGAAATATCGGATGTGAATGGTGAATATTTCCGATGACAACATGTAGTTTCCGGCCTTAAGCGTGATGTCAGCGTTCACACTATTATCCTCCAAACCTATACGCTACCAAACTGCCGGTTATTTTGGTAGATGTAAAATAACCATAACTACATCTTTATACACCCTGTACTAATCTTTATTTATCATGTTTTCCTTTTTCAGAAACACTTCCATTAGGAGTCCCTGCACCTATTTTCGGGATGTAGTCAGAAGCATAGGAGCATCATGCTTCTTCAGACTGCCATCACTAAGACTTGATAAATGTGGTTTAATAAACTACGAGAATTTCAATCCCAATGTTGTCTCCTGTGCAGTATTTCATTTGCAAGAGTGGTCTTGTTTTCTTGTAAAAATGGGTTTCATATTATGGAATAGGAAACTCTAGCCATGGCGGGGCGGGGTCATTCCGGTTTTTTGCGCTATCGGAAATATTACTGTTCACACGAAACATTTTTTAGAACCAAAAAATATATCGAATTTTTTTTCTGTTTAGCGGGCCCGTGGAGCCTCAACCCTTATATGTCAGTGTTGCAGAGTTCAATACTTCGTAAGTCGAATGATACAGCAATCACTGCTCTTTTCTGCCTCTGTGGTGTGGATTGGGAATAGAATGCTCACAACGCTTGGGGGAATGCTGGGGGAATGCTGGAAAGTAGGCTCCTGTGTCACCGAAAGGATTGGGAATAGAATGAGCTGCGTTTTTAGACTAGCTGCTTTGATCTTCAGCTTAGAGAGCAGAAAAGCCGGCACTTGAACCAGTATGACTGCAACCCAAGCGGCTATCGCGCTATTTCTTTTTCGGTGGGTACGGCGAACTGGTGAATGAAAGTGTTGACTCACAGTGAATCCGCAAAACGAGAAGCTGTAGACACGTAAAATGTTTCTTCTACCCAAGGTGCGCTTATGCAACTACTCCACGCAGCCACCGTTGTATTCGGGAGCCTCGGAATCACCAAAACCTAGAGCAACAAGCGCGGCTACTGTTTACCGCCATTGAGATTCCAACCTCGGCTGCCGTGCATCTCAACCTACTCGGTAGCTTGAATCAGCAATTTTGAAATGCCAGTTTCAGCCTTAGATAAAGCAAAACGTAATGTCCACAAATAGAATACAGAGTTTCAACGGATTGGTACTGATTCTTACACGGTCGCGCTCTCTAATTCCAGTACGGCCACATTATTAACAGCAGAGCTGCTTAGGCCGACACACATCCATCCGGCTTAGTGAGAAAACCTCGAGCGCACGTGAGCGGGTGCCTCGCGGCCACCGCCCGGCGTCCCCGGTGGCGCATTTCCAAACCCTCCGCTACCGAGCCCCCCATGTGACACGTGTCTTCGGGCTATGCAAAACGTTAGTTAAACATGAGCATAAACTGCGCCCCGCAACTAAAGCGACCTAAAGCATACCAAACAGCATTTAGTATTAAAAAACAAACGTAAAATTGAGTTTAGACAGAATTTGGATATAAAACGTACACCCCCCAAGCTCGAACACAACCATTCAGTGTCAGAACCAAGCACTGTACCTCGGGGCCACACAGCGCCAAGGGCGGGTTCTTTCTAGCAAGCATCCAATAGAAAAGCACTCGCACTGACACCACACATTTCACGCTGGGCTCTGAACAGCAAATCTTTTGGAAACATGCTTCCGTGCGGGAGGCGCCGGGCGCTGCGTTCACGCAACGGCTTTAGAAAAAAAGAAAATACCGTGCACACGTGAGCGCGCGCATCGAGACGGCCACCCGGCGCCGTCCAGGCTCGCGCTTTGGCTTACGCAGCAATAGGAGCTCCCCCCTTAATCGTCTTCATCCCACGGGTCCGCCACGCCGAAGACGATGACGACAGATCTGTCAAGTCATCCCTTCAGAATACACACGTGAAGACAGCCACTGGAGTGGAGCTCTACTGAGGCGAGGCCACGCTACAAGAGGATTTTCCCTACGGAGCTGTGCCATCGGAAGACGGTGACGAAAGGGATGACTGCAACTTCTGTGCTACCACTACCAACACACTTTAATGGTGTTTGCTTTACAGTGCCGTCCAAAACGGCTTTGAGCGGCGGCGGTCCGGCGGCTTCCCTGTCTGCTGGGATCCACTGTCAGTGCGGAAGAAGCTAGGTCGACCACCAGCTTTGCTGTTTCTCAAGAATTGCACCACTAATGCACGCGGCGTGAATTTTCCTCGCAACATAGATACAACTGTGGCGTGGTGGCATTTTCACCTCTTCACGCTTCAACATGGCAGTTTAGAACTTCACATTTAATACTCTTTTACACGAATTAATATCTTCCCCGACACAGCTGGAGAACTTGAAATCACCCACGCTCTGAAAACGTACAGATCGCCACCTCTACGAAGAAGGCTTGGTGCCGTTCCAAGCCCTAAAGCTATTTGACAATCTTCCTCAAGATGCTGAAATCACTACTAGTAGTGGACGGACTATAGTTGGTAATGGCCTTCGAGGGAATGAAGCAGCGCACACTGCAGCCCGAGATATTCCTTTCGAGGCGTTCCAATGAGCACGGTCGAACCCGGGTTCCTCCACACCTGCCATTTCTCCGTTAGAACTCATATACAGCACCATTCGCCCACTGCGAGCATTCCAGTAGGCGATACCATGAGGCATAAATGTGGCCAGTCTCAAAACTGGCAACTACTAATACAACCACGCCATCCTCACCCATATATATCCGCCCTCTACGACCCCTTAGCCTGTACTGTGACCTCCCCCTCGCAACCTCCCAGGGACTCTTATCTTGCCCAGACAATTCCCACCCTCCACCAATCCCCACCTTTACGCAATGGGTATCACACTGACTCGCAACTAGCAGTTGTTTAATAAGACACAAGACGCCAGAAACGCGACAGAGGGCGACGATGCATCGTACGCTTTTGGGTACTATGGTTTGTGGCGTCACAAACGTGATTGATGAGAGCTCATTGGAGCCGCATCCATAATTGTTTTCCTGAAAAAAACAGTTGCGAAATGGTTTACCACGAGAAATAAAGTTTTTATTTTTTTATTTGAAAGATTTCAAGAGGTGAAAGTACATTTACACATAAGGTGGAGGGCAAAAGGCTACAGCCTGACGAGGCCCTTCTTCCCAAAGTAGCTTGCACCGAAGACGGGAGCAGCACACAGCACAACATCAAATGAAAAGAAAAAAAAATAGTTACAATATTTTCTTATATCATGCAGAAAAGGAACAACATAGCTAGCACATGTTTCGAAGCCCAAAAAAGAAAATGCCATCGTAAGAGAAAAAAAAATATACGCTCACACATACCATCCACTACCAATTTTACCGTATTAATTTACAAATCAGCAGAAAAAACTAAAAAAAGCGTGACATGCACACGTCTAATAGAGCCTAACAGCTCAATTAAAAGTGAAAAAACGACAAGAAAGCCAAGTTTAACACAGAAAGTTACTGAACTTAAACATAAAAAACAAGGATTATTAAAGTAAGAAACGCAAACGTAACACTCTTTCCGCGAAAATAATAGTCTGCTAACGCATTGAAAACTGGGCATATCTTTGTAGCAATACCTGAAGCAAATGTTTTTTAAACAGTTTTATGGATTTGAACTCTTTAATAAGCACTTCAATCTCCTCGTTATTATTTAAAAAGTCTATTACCTGAGATTGCTTCAACTGAATGCCATAATTCGTTCTAATTCTCGGCTTTCTATAATGTTTTTTTCTTAGGGGGTACGCTATCTGAGGTGAAGATTCTAGATTCGGAAATAGGTAGGGGTGTTCATAAAATATGTGGTGCATATCCTGCGCGCGTCTTAAATTAACTAAATCATGGATTTAGTGAGATACTGTTCCTTTCTTTTTCCTGCTATTTTTTCGTCTTTCGACGTTCTCCTTTCCTGCCGGTGAAGACGGCATTTAAAGTCACTAGCTCTTCTTGGAAGGTCTAAACTTCTCATTTTCTGGCAGCAGATCTGATCACCGATGATCTGACGCCACAGATACCAGTGCAGACGCGCGGACTATACGCCAACAGATAGGCTTAGCACCGAACTGACCCCGCACTCACATGTGGAAGCGCACGGTAGTTCACTGCGCAGGGGGAATTCACTAAGTTTGTGCGTTTCTCCCGCTACTTTTCAGAAAAAGTGCAAAAAGTACTGCCTCGTCGACGCAGCGAATTCGTTACATCAATGCTAACCGTCTCACACCTTCGTACATAGAGGGCGCAAACACATAGGTTTCAACGGGGCTAGTGATGGGGCCTTGAAAAACTTTGTTAAATCCAGGCATTCACTGCATAAAGCTTCGTTACACCCAAGTTTACTGTATAATGCTTCTTTTTTCTTGAGAATTACTATGTAAGTTTGAGATTTGCAGATCATTTACCAGAAATTTGGCTTTGCCGCGAGGAGGAATTTGGTCGATGCAACTTTTTTGTACGCAGCTGATCGACGCAGGCAGTTTTGTTTGGCACCTAGCCTGTGACAGCTCCATTGCATTACAAAGTACATAAATCATCGCAGCTTATATCAGGCGCTGAAACAGTGTGTTCGTAACGTACCCACTGGTTATGGCTCCGTCTCTGTCGTCTACTTGCGGCAAAGCCTATCGGTTTAGAGTGAACAAAATTACAATAATCAAGCTCGTCATGCTCTAATTATATGGCAGATGAACGCAATTTATTACAAGGGCTGAGCGGATGGCGCGGAATGCTGGAATCTGCAAATATTCGCCGCGCATCGTTGGCGCGCCACGTAACAACACGCTGCCAGGTTCGACATTGGGCAAAAAGTTAAAGCCGTTCCACTAAATGTGAAATCTGTCAGAAGTTCAGAGCAGGAATTTCACCATAATGGGCTGAGGCGTCGTTATCCGCTCACCGCTACCACCCCATTAAATTCAAATTTTCCCGCTTCGCAGTGCTGGCATGCCCCCTGCCTGAAACTGTGCCACATGAAGTTCTGTTCTTTTGTGCTTCCTTTAATTTCGTATGCTGGAGCTATTTTGCGCCATTTCGAACGCGCCTTTTTTTCTTGCGCGGCTGGAGCCTTTCTGTGTCAGTTTTGAACGCGCCATTTTTTCCTTGAGGGGCTTAATCCTTTCTGCGGCATTTCCAACACGCCATTCTCTTCTTGCGCGTGGACCTTAACTGCGCCATTTCGAACGCGCCATTTTTTTCTTGCGCAGACGCTTTTTCGCTTGCTATCGTAAAAACCAACCCAACAAGCGTTCCTAACTAAGCCAACGCGGGCGCTGCCGATTAATTACGCGTATTTTGCATGAAATGTACCTATAGTTTTCGTTGCGCTAAACAGCGTGGAGATGTAGTATAAGCGCCACCGGTTCGCGAGTTTCGAACAATTATGACTATATAAACCGCTTGCCTTTCGAAGCCTCTTGGGTACGCCGCGACGACAGCGCTACAACAGAAAGTCCTGTTGCTCTACTTGGGTCCAGCAAGCGAGCTACGACGGCGAGCGCCTAAAGTGCTCTGCACTTAAAATAAACGCTTCGTCGGAAATCGACAGCGTTGACGTGCGTTGCCTAGCTAGAGACAACCGTGCGCACTCAGCTCTCTCGACAGAAGAAGCTGAACTGGAAGGGGCCGAGCAAATTGTTTTCACATATCACTCCCTTGGAGGTATGTTTTGTAGCCCCATGTACGTAAAGACATATTTAAGAATACTCCTGGCATGGCGGAATGTACGTCCAAGAGTGTCATCGTAAACGGCGTGTTAGTAAGGGGAAGTACAGCTGTGACAAGGGCAAGCGAGGTATACGGTCACGGAATAAAAAACTGCGTTATTAAAGTTTCTCTCACTCTATGTAATATTTTGTTGTAAATTCGGCTTTGCTTCGAAATGTATTTTATTCGTGTCATGTTTCCGAGAAGGTCGCACACAGTGCAATTAGTAGGCTATGCTTAAAGAGTTCATCTGGTCCGGTTTAATATACAAAGCGAACCTCAAAAAAGGTTGCCCATACCAATCGCGGATCATTCGTATTCCTTCCGGCGGTATTCCTATTGATGTTGAGTTGGTGTCGAGTGTAAATATGTCTGCTTACTTTAGTGAGGCCCTCCGTTATATAATGGACAATGACTATTTTCATGATGAACGTTAACCTCATAAAAGGCCCAGTCGGTAAGGTATACATGGGCATCGAAGCCAAACCCGGCGCAAACTATCCTCAATAGCCTCAGATGCTGCAACCCTTTGAGTGAAAGAGGAATATTAAGCGAACACATACCGATGTTGGTATTTTCCTAGAAAAAGCAGCACAGAAAACGCAATTGCCGGTTTTATTGCGAATGGAAATGCTTTTAATGAGCGTTCAAAAGAGAAGCCTTGTGGACGAAGCACAAATAGGGGACATTTACTGTGAAAGTGACGGCAACAAAGGAGGGTGTGAGCTCGTTACCGAAGTTACAAAGAAGAGGCAGACAGAAGAAAGACAGATGGACAGACAGACAGAAAGACACACAGAGAAACAGACAGACAGCCAAACAGAAAGATAGACAGACAGATAGACAGACAGACGAATGGATGGATGGATTATGAACGAATGGAAGGACTGAACACGTTTTGAAGTTTTCGGTCAAAACATTGCTTTCAAGGCAGAATTTTTTCGCTATTGCAAGAAAAAGAAGGCATATATTTTTTAAAAGAACATCGCGAGGATTACTTACATATTGATCCCTAACTTTTTTACTTCACAATGTCAGCAAGTTGTGAAACGTGTTTGCCAGTTTAGTGGTTTGAAAGAGTTGTGCATATACAAACTTGTTTAGGAATTATTTTAGCTTCTGGCCGGGTGGCCGAATCGTTGGACAGGTAGCCACACATAGCTGAAACACGAACCTAAATTTCTGAGTTCAGCTACCCTAAGAAAGACTATCGTGTTTGTTAAAACAAAACATCATTATCGTCAACTGTTCAAAATCATGAGTTGTGTGCACTACACTGAGAAGCTGCTAAAGCACCAAATATTTTCCGGATTGTCCTCATTCGAACGAACATGTACGGCGCCCTTCTGCGCCGGGTCGAGGCACGACTGGTTTGTCAGTATGCTTTAATTGTCCACCTTTGGCACATGGCTGAGGAGACATCCTTTGGTTTTTAAAACCCCAGAACTCCAAGCACATACAATCATGACCAACATCCGGCTCAAGGGAACGTGATGGCTTTGTGATAGTTATTTCCCCTAGCCGTGTAATTTGCATAAAACGTGCCGAGACATCTAAAGAAAGTTACCCCACGCTTCTCTCCTACTTTGCATATGCACAGTTGTTCTAAAACAGCCTCTGTGCTTACGAGAACAATGACAAGGTGCAATAAAAACCAGTTGCCTGCTCCCGTCATCGTGGAAATTTTAGCGTACTTCCATGTGTAAACAGCAACTTATTCTAGAACGGAAGAATGTCCCTGGAAAATATTAAAGTTCTTTCATATACATATGTTCATAGCAATTCCAAGATGTCGGATGCATCGTCACAACGTCCTTGGTCACTCGAAGCACTGCACGCAACGTCACGCGATACCTACTTGCCATTCAGCCCCATACGCGGTGCACTGATAATGCGATTCGTTCCGTAATTTACACGCACTCACGTATTTCAATTTCTTTTTTTGCTTCTTCTGCATGCGCTTAGACTAGGCTACGTGCTACTACGAGTGCTTTGGTATAAAAGCGGACAAGAACTGCGGAGAAATCAGCAGTCGGACGATCCGCAGCTAAAGGAAACCATGGTAAGTTTGCCTGCTGTAGGATTTCCAAAAGGACTAGTCAATAGCGAAGAGCTAGAAGCTGTGTTATAACTACCGGCTATATCTATAGAAACGATTATACCAATGACTTTAATGCCGAATCCTATATGGTTGCGTGAATAGCTTTTCATCAGTTTAGGTAACAACTGGACGTCTTACTTTCGCGAACAGCCAGAATAAGGGACCGACAACTCTGACAAATGAAACCTTGTGCCCTATACAACTGCCTCTGCAGACGGAAGCATACGCTTTCTGTAAAGAAGGGTGTTCCGTGTACCTGGTTCCCCCCAATTTTGCCAGATGCATATTGTAGCCGTTAGAGTATTAGCAATGCTTCAACCTACCAAACCCTATCTCGGCCTTGCAAAAGTGCTAAGCCCACTTACCGGTAGGATATATCCAGAAAATGAGAGCAGGGACTTTTCAGTAAACTGTCAACTAAAAAGTTACGCAACTGGTTGTCTGATATCTTAATCACTGAAGTTTAATTTTGAAAGATACAACTCCAACGCCGACTAATTACTGTGCAGATTCGTGCCTGCGTTGTCCTCGCTCTGGCCACCAGTGCCTTTGCTGGTTACACCGGTTTCGCCGGCTACGGTGGCCACGGCCTTGTCGGCCACGGCCTTGCCGGCTACAGCCTTGGCGGCTACGGAGTCGGGGGCTACGGCCTCGGCTATGGTGGCTACGGCCTGTCCTCCTACGGCCTTGCCCACGGTGTCGGCTACTCTGGTCTCGGCCTGGGCTACAGCTACGCCCCAGCTGCCAGCTATGCCGTCGCTGCCCCAGCTGTTGCCAAGACCGTGTCCACCTACCACGCTGCTCCAGCCGTGGCCACCGTTGCCCACGCTGCCCCAGTCGCCACTTACGCCGCTGCCCCAGTCGCCACCTATGCTGCTGCTCCAGCTGTGACCCGCGTCGCCACCTACCAAACCGCTCCAGCCGTCAGCGTTGTCCGCTCTGCTGCCCCAGTCGCCACTTACGCCGCTGCCCCAGCTGTGACCCGCGTCGCCACCTACCAAGCCGCTCCAGCCGTGAGCGTTGTCCGCTCTGCCGCTCCAGCCGTGACCACTGTCGCCCACGCCGCCCCAGTCGCTAGCTACGGTGTCGGCTACGGCCTTGGTAGCTACGGCGGTTACGGCAGCTATGGCCTGTCCAACTACGGTCTTGCCCATGGCGTCGGTTACTCTGGTCTCGGCCTCGGCTACAGCTACGCCCCATCTGCCAGCTACGCCGTCGCTGCCCCAGCTGTTACCAAGACCGTGTCCACCTACCACGCTGCTCCAGCCGTGGCCACCGTCGCTCACGCTGCCCCAGTCGCCACCTACGCAGCTGCCCCAGCCTATCGCCACCACCCGCCGTCCACCACGCTCCAGCTGTTGCCACCGTCGCCCACGCTGCCCCAGTTGTTGCTTCCTACGGCGTCGCCCACGCTGCCCCAGTCGTCGCCTCCTACGGCGTCGCCCACGCCGCCCCAGTCTACGGCTACGGTTGTCAGCGGTCTCGGCTACGGTGTCGGCCACTACGGTTTCGGCCACGGCCTCGGCTCCTACGGCCTGAACTACGGCTACGGCCTTGGCTCTCCCTTCGACTACACCACCCTCCTCCGCAAGAAGAAGTGTGAGTACTTTACAAGGATTTTGTTGAGCTCGTCGGAATTACTTGTATGCTTAGAGGTTTTATCAGCATAGAGGCTCTTTTTAGGAGCATCATATTTCTTCTTTCTAACATCATTAGGAATAACTACAATATTCTGAACCAGGAAAGCTCCCGCAGCAGTTATTTTGCAATTTAAAGTTCAGTGCATTAGACGACCTCACCTTGTCGGAAATATCGGATGTGAATAGTGAATATTTCCGATGACAACATGTAGTTTCCGGCCTTAAGCGTGATGTCAGCGTTCACACTATTATCCTCCAAACCTATACGCTACCAAACGCCGGTTATTTTGGTAGATGTAAAATAACCATAATACATCTTTATACACCCTGTACAAATCTTTATTTATCATGTTTTCTTTTTTCAGAAACACTTCCATTAGGAGTCCCTGCACCTATTTTCGGGATGTAGTCAGAAGCATAGGAGCATCATGCTTCTTCAAACTGCCATCACTAAGACTTGATAAATGTGGTTTAATAAACTACGAGAATTTCAATCCCAATGTTGTCTCCTGTGCAGTATTTCATTTGCAAGAGTGGTCTTGTTTTCTTGTAAAAATGGCTTTCATTTTATGGAAGTAGGAAACTTCAGCCATGGCTGGGCGGGGTCATTCCGGTTTTTTTGCGCTATCGGAAATATTACTGTTCGCACGAAACGTGTTTTTAGAACCAAAAAATATATCGAATTTTTTTTCTGTTTAGCGGGCCCGTGGAGCCTCAACCCTTATATGTTAGTGTTGCAGAGTTCAATACTTCGTAAGTCGAATGATACAGCAATCACTGCTCTTTTCTGCCTCTGTGGTGTGGATTGGGAATAGAATGCTCACAACGCTTGGGGGAATGCTGGGGAAATTAAAGTAGCTCCTGTGTCACGGAAGGATTGGGAATAGAATAAGCTGCGTTTTTAGACTAGCTGCTTTGATCTTGAGCTTCGACCAGCAGCCAAGCCGGCACTTGAACCAGCATAACTGCAACCCCACGCGGCCGATCGCGCTATTTCTTTTTCGGGGGTACTGGCTAACTGGTGAATGAAATTGTTGACTCCTAGTGAATCCACAAAACGAGAAGCTGTAGACACGTAAAATGTTTCTTCTACCCAAGGTGCGCTATGCAACTACTCCCACGCAGCCACCGTTGTATTCGGGAGCCTCGGAATCAGCAAAACCTATAGCAACAAGCGCGGCCACTGTTTTCCGCCGTTGAGATTCCAACCTCGGCTGCCGTGGATCTCAACCTACTCGGTAGCTTGAATCAGCAATTTTGAAATGCCAGTTTCAGCCTTAGATAAAGCAAAACGTAATGTCCACAAATAGAATACAGAGTTTCAACGGATTGGTACTGATTCTTACACGGTCGCGCTCTCTAATTCCAGTACGGCCACATTATTAATCAGCAGAGCTGCTTAGGCCGACACACATTCAGTCCGGCTTAGTCGAGAAAACCTCGAGCCGCACGTGAGCGGTGCCCTCTGCGGCCACCGCCCGGTCGTCCCCGGTGGCGTATTTCCAAACCCTTCGCTACCCAGCCCCCCATGGACACGTGTCTACATGCACAATCGTTTAGTTAAACATGAGCATAAACTGTGCACCCGCAACTAAAGCGACCTAAAACATGCCCAAATAGCACTTACTTATTAAAAAACAAACGTAAAATTGAGTTTAGACAGACATTTGGATATGAACGTACACCCCCGAGCTCGCACACAAACCTTAAGTGATCAGAACCAAGCACTGTACCTTCGGGGCCACACAGCGCCAAGGGCGGGTTCTTTCTAGCAAGCATCCAATAGAAAGCGCTCGCAGCTGACACCACACATTTCACGCTTGGGCGTCTAACAGCAAATCTTTTTTTTTTTTTGGAAACATTCTTCACTGCGGGAGGCGCCGGGCGCTGCGTTCGCGCAATGGCTTTAGCAAAAAAGAAACTACCGTGCACACATGAGCGCGCGCATCGAGACGGCCACCCGGTGTCGTGCAGGCTCCCGCGTGGGCTTACGCCACAATAGGAGCTCCCCCTTAATCACTTCATCCCACGGGTCCGCCGCCGCCAAAGACGATGACGACAGATCTGTCAAGTCATCCCTTCAGAATACACACGTGAAGAAGCCACTGGAGTGGAGCTCTACTGAGGCGAGGCCACGCTACAAGAGGATTTTCCCCTACGGAGCTGTCCATCGGAAGACGGCTGACGAAAGAGATGACTGCAACTTCTGTGCTACCACTACCAACACAGTTTAATGGTGCTTGCTTTACAGTGCCGTCCAAAACGGCTTTGAGCGGGGGTGGTCCGGTGGCTTCCTGTCTGCTGGGATCCACTGTCAGTGTGGGGAGAAGCTAGGTCGACCACCAGCTTTGCTGTTTCTCAAGAATTGCACCACTAATGCACGCGGCGTGAATTTTCTCCTCGCAAACATAGATACAACTGTGGCGTGGGGCATTTTCACCTCTTCACGCTTCAACATGCAGTTAGAACTTCACATTTAATACTCTTTTACACGAATTAATATCTTCCCGACACAGCTGGAGAACTTGAAATCACCCACGCTCTGAAAACAGTACAGATCGCCACCTCTACGAAGAAGGCTTGGTGCCGTTCCAAGCCCTAAAGCTATTTGACAATCTTCCTCAAGATGCTGAAATCAGTACTAGTAGTGGACGGACCCCAGGTCATAATGGCCTTGGAGGGAATGAAGCAGCGCACACTGCAGCCCGAGATATTCCTTTCCAGGCGTTCCCATTAGCACGGTCGAACCCGGGTTCCTCCACACCTGCCATTTCTCCGTTAGAACTCATATACAGCACAATTCGCCCACTGCGAGCATTCCAGTAGGCGATACCATGAGGCATAAATGTGGCCAGTCTCAAAACTGGCAACTACTAATACAACCACGCCATCCTAACCCATATATATCCGCCCTCTACGACCCCTTACCCTGCACTGTGACCTCCCCCTCGCAGCCTCCCAGGAACTCTTATCTTGCCCAGACAACTCCCACCCTCCACCAATCCCCACCCTTAAGCAATGGGTATCACACTGACTCGCAACTAGCAGTTGTTTAATAAGACACAAGACGCCAGAAACGCGACAGCGGGCGACGATGCATCGTACGCTTTTGGGTACTATGGTTTGTGGCGTCACAAACGTGATTGATGAGAGCTCATTGGAGCCGCATCCATAATTGTTTTCCTGAAAAAACAGTTGCGAAATGGTTTACCACGAGAAATATATTTTTTATTTTTTTTATTTGAAAGATTTCAAGAGGTGAAAGTACATTTACACATAAGGTGGAGGGCAAAAGGCTACAGCCTGACGAGGCCCTTCCTCCCGAAGTATGCTTGCACCGAAGACGGGAGCAGCACACATCACACCATCAAATGAAAGAAAAAAAATAGTTACAATATTTTCTTATATCATGCAGAAAAGGAACAACATAGCTAGCACATTTTTCGAAGCCCAAAAAACAAAGAAAATGCCATCGTAAGAGAAAAAAAAATATACACTCACACATACCATCCACTACCAATTTTACCGTATTAATTTACAAATCAACAGAAAAGACTGAAAAAAGCGTGACATGCACACGTCTAATAGAGCCTAACAGCTCAATTAAAAGTGAAAAAACTGACAAGAAAGCCAAGTTTAACACAGAAAGTTACTGAACTTAAACATAAAAAACAAGGGTTATTAAAGTAAGAAACGCAAACGTAACACTCTTTCCGCGAAAATTATAGTCTGCTAACGCATTGAAAACTGGGCATATCATTGTAGCAATACCTGAAGCAAATGTTTTTAAAGTTTTATGGATTTGAACTCTTAATAAGCACTTCAATCTCCTCGTTATTATATAAAAAGTTTATTACCTGATATTGCTTCAACTGAATGCCATAATTCGTTCTAATTCTCGGCTTTCTATAATGTTTTTTTCTTAGGGGGTACGCTATCTGAGGTGAAGATTCTAGATTCGAAAATAGGTAGGGGTGTTCATAAAATATGTGGTGGATATCCTGCGCGCGTCTTAAATTAACTAAATCGTGGATTTAGTGAGATACCAGCAGTTGTTTAATAAGAAAAATGACTAAGAAATAAGTGACTCGCAACTAGCAGTTGTTTAATAAGAAAAATGACTCCAGAAACGCGACAGCGGGCGACGATGCATCGTACGCTTTTGGGAACTATGGTTTGTGGCGTCACAAACGTGATTGATGAGAGCTCATTTGAGCAGCATCCATAATTGTTTTTTTTTTCTGAAAAAACAGTTGCGAAATGGTTTACCACGAGACATAAATGTATATGAAAACTTCCCGTGAGCTCAGCCGATTAAAAAAAACAGACTCGAGCTCATACGTTGCAAAAAACCTGCTTCCCTCCCGCTTCAGAGTAAGCCTTTATGTTTTCAGCTTCGTTTTGGAAGAGAATTGGTGCGCAGTTAGAGAAATCAATAACCTACCACGGTGAACGCCCGAGCTTGTGCAAGCAATGTCCCCGGCAGTAAGCGGCCAAAGGAAAAATTACGCCCACCTCCCCCTCGCGGGAACCCTGGTGTGATGCAACGCATCTCGGGGGGGGGGTTCCATTGGCGTTTTCCATCGTATTGATTACGCTTATAGCAAGGATTCTCACGCGAAGGGGAGGTGGGCGTAATTTTTCATTTTCACCATGCAATGCACATGCAGTACACGTATGCTCAGGTACGGTCTTTATTGCAGACGAGAATGAGTGCCTTGTGGTCCGTAAAGTGCACAGTTAGGAACTCGACGATAGCATCAAGCAATTGTCGAGTACTGCGAGAGAGTGCAAGCGTAACGCGGACGACCGTCTACTGAGACCGTCGGAGCGAGGCATGCAGCTTTATATTCACAGCGTCCGAAGGAGAGGAGAGCGATGAGAGAGAGAGCACTGTACATGCGGAGCGCGCGCAGCGCCGCCCACCGGCGCCTAGCAACGGAGTGAGAGCGCGCTGCGCCAACCCGCAGCTGTTTCGAGAGAGTGTTCGCTATCGGAGAGAGGAGAGGAGGAGAGGCGCAGCTGTGCGGACAACGCCGGACAGACGCAGGAAGGGCAGAGGGGCGAGCATGAGATGCGTTGCATCTAAAAGAAGCGCTGTATGTTGTTAAACGAACCGCCTGAGCTTCTAATCCGGTCTCCGGGCGCGGATGTTGCTATCGTATGGTATAAAGAGTGCCCGCGCCCGGTCCGAACTTTATCGCCGGTGGAAGGTTAGGGCGCGGACGGCAGATGCTTATCCGAAAGATCCGAACTTGCGCTTTTCGGTTCGCTGCGGGCCGCTGCTGCTAAGTGATCGGGAAGTTGTGCCTGCGTAGCTCTACCCATATCATGTTTCGCCCGACTGGATCCTCGGCCACGAGGACTACGTGAGACGGGTGCGAGAAGCTAGTGTGTATTTCGCACCAGTTTTGAGCGTCGCGTGAAAGAAGAGAAAATGGACGTTATCGCCAGACGAGGGGAGATGAAGGCTCCCGTTTGAGCGCCGCATAACCGGGCCGCCAAGGTTGCACCATATTTGAAACGGCGCTTGTCGCTTCTACGCTCGCCGTCGGCATGATGGGGTCTAGGTGTCAGGTGTAGGCAGGCACACCGGCCGCTGGAGCGGTGAAAAGCAATTCTTCTTGCAGCGGGGACAAATAAGTCTTTAGGCGAGCCCCATCCGCCGGGCAAACGTTGTCGGCGTCGGCCATGGCTTGCAGACGGGAAAGCTACCACCCCCAGCGTGAGAGGGCCTACACCGCATCCGTGCCTTGCTCGTAGTTTGTAACCCAATGGCAACGAGCACAAAAAAAAAAAACGAACGGAGAACAGGAGAGAGAAATGCCAACTTTGATTACTTATTTCGCAACAAACAACGCATCGTTGCTCGTCGAACAAAAGTGGAGAGCACTAAGGAGCGTATGATTTTCAAGTTAAAACAAAATTCCATTCAGCCTTTGGTGTCCTTTATTTAGGTGGCTCAGAGGGAGAAAAACGCGCCGTCCTCGTATCTGCGCGACACAAGGAAAGTAAGCGCAAAATTCAAATTAGCTGCGAATGCGGCCATGCACAGGCGCGGATTTGTAGTTACTTCCGAGGGGGCGGGTGCCGGGAGAAAGTTTTGTTTCATGTGATACAAACGAGCAAAGAAAATTTCCGGCGCGCTCACTCTACAGCACAGTTACGCATTATGTTTTCTCAATAACATGTACACGCGATTGTGTGTGGTGGGTGGGAACAAAAAACCCAGGGTTCCCTATGTTATCCTTATGACGACAAACAGGTATAATAGCATGAGAGGCGATGCATTAAAGACAGCCGTATCCTTTAAATTCCTCGACAGCCTGTTTTTTCACGTGCACGTCCACGGTCGCCTTATCTTTCTTCTTACGCCGGCGTGACTGTTTCATGAGCAACCCTTATACTGACGTTGGCATCAACTTCCTTTGTCTATCCCATTTTCTAGTTTAAGTACTCACTCGGTAGCCCCACGTTAATCGCATAATAAGTTATTCGAATTATATTGGGCTGAACTAGTTTACACATCCCAAATATTTTTTGATCAACCCACAAAAAGGGCTATGTAGACAAAATACCACTTTGCTCAATTCGAAAGAACTAACATTTGCTCCCTCATTGAGTGCCATTCCAGCCACAAAACACGTCTTTTTTTAAATCAACAACTCAAAACGTCTTGAAGAATGTTCCAATTGTGCTAAAGTGTGACGTGATATGGGGAGAAATGACGTAATATGGCATTGCAGTACACCGAAGTTATGGGTGTTCCCTGCACGTGTGCATTACAGGAAAAGCATCAAATGAAACTGGAGGAACCACTTCAACCGCCCACTCATGTTTCTTTGCGGTGGATCAGGTTAGCGGCCGCGAATCGCAAAATAAAAATTCTGTGACGTTTTCGAAAATACCGAAAGTGGCTCCAGAGTGACCCTTGGTTCATTGTTTTCTTCATTAAGTAGAATATTTTTTTTGGAGTCTGCAATATAAATTTGTATCATTGTTTTCGGGCCGAAGATGTCTTTTAAATGAAACAAGCTGGTGTTTTGCCTGCATGGCCCTTTAAATCACGGCCTCACTCATTTTGCTTGCTTAGTCATTCATCTCATTTCCCTTTCAGATCCGCTTTATTCCCCTAGTCATCTATCTTAATTCGCTTATTTTGCTTTGTAATTGATCTGAAAACCGTTTCATTGACGTATACATTTTGATTCCCTTTGATTTCCCTTAAATGACTCATACACCCAAATCAAATTCACTGTCGTTTACTTTAACTACCCTTAATTTCCGTTGATACGCCCTAATTCACTTTACTGCATGTTGATTCCACTTAATTCACTATTATTGTCTCCAATTTGCTCAGCCTTCCTTCCTAGTTTGATACATCTTTAAATAACTCTGCTCTTAATTACCTTAGAATTTTCTTAGTTCGCATTGTCATCTTTCCGAAGGTGCTTTGCCATCCACTCGTTCCTAGTGATGCCATCGTTTGCTGTAACCATTTTAAGTGCGAATGCACTTCTTAAGCGACCCTGAATCACGCGTCCACCGCCGTCCGTCCATCCGCACCACATACCCACTTAGGGCGATTGGCCAAGAAGAGTTCCTAATTTCTTTAGCACATACCCACTTAGGGCGATTGGCCAAGAAGAATTCTTTCGCATCACCCGTGCATTCCCACTTCCCCATCGACGACTGCTGCTTCGCCAGGAGCGGAAGTCGGGGCGAGTACTGCGGCGTCTACCTCGTCGGACACGTCTACGCGAACCTCGTGTCGCACGCCGTGTCCACCTCGCCGGTCAGGGACGAGTCGCCGTACAGTGCCGTCTACACCGACGCGTACTCGGGCGACGGAATCGCGGTCGTCACCCTCTACCTCGCGCCAAACATCTCGCGCGACGACGTCGTCGAATACGTGGACGCGGCGATGGAGAGTGTGGCCAGCGCGTAAAGCCCTCGGACCCGGTCGTGGTTGTTGGGGGACTTTAACGTGGACGTGCGAAAGGGCGGCGAGTGGTTGATGGAATACATGCTCGCCAACCACTCCATGACGTGCCTACCGCTAGAGGCTCCCACCACCATCAACGGCAGCTACATCGACCTGGTCTTTGCGAGGAACTGTCTGATACGCGCGGTCTTGCAACAACTCTTGACCGTACATTTCAGTGACCACAAGGCGATCATAATGACCGTCAACTACAACGACAACACCAACAAGTGCTAAATAAAGAATACTGTCGTTTCACTTTACTTGCGTGTGTGTGTAATCTCCTCGAACATACACTTTAAATCACCAAGATTTCCAGAGAACGACTAACGGGGTGTGTGAATCCCCACTTGATCACGCGGGGGTGTTAAATGCAACTAACGGGCGAATGCCAACACAGTTCAACATAACTCCCCCTCATAGCATCACCCGTGCATTCGCACTTCCCCATGCTCCCCTTCGGGGAAATGCGGGTGAATTTTTTTAGCTCTTTGGAGGCGTCCGGAATCTTCTGTGCGTTGTGTGGGTCTACACGACTGGTTTTGCTCAAGGACGTTGAAGGCCAGCTAACCGCGGGGCATATAAGGGCTTTGCAAAAAAAACATCTTTCAGCCCTTGCGCTATGGTATTCCTTCGCATGATATCCCATGGTATTCCTTCACCAGATAAGCTTCTGTTGAACTTTGAGCTGCTTTATAATCAACAATAAAAAAGGCAAAGGCCGGCCACCGTAACACCGATGCCGCAGTTTGCCACGTTAGAATGGCGTCCTTCAACCAATCACACCGGAAACAAAGGCAAGATCAGGCGTCAGGGAAAGGACATATTCTACGCCCAGCGCCACCTCGAGCATCAATGTGTCAACTTACGATTTCCTGGTTTGATTTTCCACGCGATCCGAATTTTATAACTTTTTATCGCTCCTCCTTCTTTTCCTCGTCCGTGATGGAAAATCTTCGCACATTTCCACTCGATAGAGAACAGGTACGGCATGCTGATTAGCAACCGGCAATGGGCGTGTTCGTAACAGCTGAGTGTGTGGTTATGAAGCCAGTACGTGTCTACGAGGGCTCCCACATCGGAACGCCTTCGTAAGCTTTGGCTCGTTTACGATTCAACGGCAACCAACCTCCCCAAAAATTGTTTTAATCAGCGCCCTAAAACGCACCTCTAAATTAATTATAAGCCGTATGACATTAAAGAGCGGCAATACTCGCCTGATCAACCGCATGGAAAGCGCTGATGTCTATCTGGAGTGATGCAAGGCAGCAATACGCACCTCTTCATGCGATTGTTCCTAGGTGCACCTTCAGAATGTCATTTGGACTGAGCAAGCGCGAGGAAGCCATTCTACGTAGGCTGCGCTTGAATGTGGCCTACACGGGACATTACCTGTACAAAATCCAGCAGGCATCTTCACCTCTTTGTTCCAGATGTGACTCACGAGAAGACATTCTTCAGGTTATATGCGTGTGTCCAAAGTACACCGTTCAAAGACAGAAACCCATATTATCTTTGTGCAGGCAGCTTGGTGCGGGACTTAGCTGATGGCTGTTTTGGGTCCTTGGTCGGGTCCCGAGTCAGGCTGCACGTGCAATCAAAGCTGTCTTGGAGTTTCTGTGGAGCACAGGACTGGACAGAGTTTGGTGATTGAAAATTTAGTGCGCATCAAATGACATCTTTGTTTTCACATGTTTTTCTCATTTTTTTCGTGTTTTTTTTCTTCTCTCATCTAGCGTAGCAAGCCAGCCCGACCGCTCGGCTAACATGGCTGGTCTTCGTTAAAGTTATTCTCTCTCTCTCTCTCTCTCTCTCTCTAAAGAAAGAGACAACTTTCCTTATTCCAAATACCCTTGTGGGAGTGGAGTCGAACTTACAGGTATAGTTATGCGCCGCCCTGGATGATACAGTTCTCTCAACCAGCAGGATCGGTTCGAAAAGGAGGGAGCTGGACAGCAAGGTATCGTACTGCTCGGGGAAAAGCGGATGGTGTGGAAGTGTCAAATAAGGATTATGGGTGCATTCAGGCATAACGTGACTGAGTGTTCCTGACTGCGCACAGAGCATTGGTTTACGTGTTGATTTGGGAACATCAGGTGCGAGAGTGTAGGGTGGGGATACGTGTTGGTTTGCCTGATCATTGTTTCTTGGATCTTTGTTATTTGTGGGTGGGGCAACGAAAGTGTTCTGCAACGACTCTGTAATGCTCTGTAATTTCCTGGTATGTCGCGAGTGGCCTAAGTTCAGTTGAGTCCTCCGCAACCTGGTCGATGAAACCTCTTGCTTTGAGGTGGGCTTGAACATTGCCCTTCAAGGAGGAGTGGGCCGGCCCCTACACCACCGCAAATACTCTGTCTGGTGGCTTGCTCGACAGTATGAGGGATGTCATCGGAGCCAACCTGCACGACGTGAGACCTCGGTATACTTTTCATGAGTCTTTACTTACGACATTTGCCTCAGTATGCGTGAAAGCTAAGGGTACAGATAGTTCGGCTACTTTCGTCGAGGTTCGTCACAGCGTCGCCCCGACGACGAGGTCCCTCTTCGTTGTCACAACTGCTACCGTGCCTTGTCTTTTTTGGAATGTGGCTGCACCTGGGTATACCATTGTGGGTACAGATAGATACTTTTTGGGCCGAGCTTTGTCTATTGCTTCTCGCCAACTGTGATGGTGTACGGGATGTATCATCTTAGGCAGTGGACAATTATTATGTCCTTCCGCCATTTCTCCTTAGTTCGGATAGCCTTCTCCGCTGGCGTCAGTTTTAATAGGGCAAGCACCTTTCGGCCCGTTTGCGTTAGCGCAAGGCGACTGTTTTCGTTGGATACAAGACAGTTAATTAACTGTTAGACTGTATTGTGTAGCCTAACTCTGAGTACCCTGCCTGTGGACACGCTCATTGGAAGGCCGAGTGCTTGTTTGGTTGTTTTCCTGACGACCGAAATAAGTGCAACGCACGATACAATGCAGCGCACGCTAATATCAAAACATAGTATTACGTTTCTCGGTTTCTCTATTGTTTCGTACTGTGTGTCACACTGAGTAAATTAATATGGAGAGGAATAAAGCCTGGACGAGACGAAGTGTGTCCTTCTCTTTCATGCGTCTGTGGCGGGTGCTGACCCTGTGTACTATCTGTTCTGATGTATTTGTAAACAGCTGCATCAATGTACCGTTCTTCGCGACCGATTGTAGCAGAAAGCCGAGAATTCGGAGTTCTGCACAGAGTGACCTGACCTGAGGGTGACCTGAGTTACCTTCTCGTTTATTTATTTATTTATAATATCTCGTTTGCGCTGTCAGCGCCGAACCACCAGAAGTTCTGATATTTGGGGTGATCTGGTCAATCCATATTCCTTTGCAAAATGGTTGCCCGTATCTGCAGTGAGTTGCATTGTGCCCTGCAGACCCCACCTCCAATGAGTCGGTCCCCACCCACAAGGTTACGTCGTCTGCATAGAGGGCGTGTCGTATGTTGGGTGTGCTCTTCAGCCGCCCCGAGAGACGAAAGAGCGCGACATAAAACAATAGGGGGGGCAGGACTGAGGGGTTCCTCCTGAACCAAGGGTGATGGGGTTAATGGTGACTTCCCCGATTTTTATTGTGGACTTCTGGTTGGACAGGAAATCGGCAATATAGTCGTACATCTTCTTTCCGCAACCTGTGTTGTTCAGATTCCGAAGCATTGACTAATGCGCCACGTTAGCGAAGGCCGCCTTCAAAGCAAGTGTGAGGGAAGCCCGCCGCTAAAGGCGAGTGGCAGGGACGAGGATCTCGTCCTTTAGTTGGATTAGCACACCCTGGGTCCCCAGGTGTGTTATTCTAAAATCGAAAATTTCGTCTGGCCCCTCCTTGTCTTCGTTCAGGTGATTCTGGAGACGCTTCCCGCCGTTTCCCGCCGTTGTTTATTACGCCTGCCCCTTCCCGTCAGTCCAATAGTTCTTGAAGTGGTCTGTAAGAGATTCAAGGGCTTGGTCCTCTCAGTTTTCCAGAACTTTGTAGATGACCTGATTTGGTCCTGGGGCGCTGCTGCTTCTGCTTTCGACGATGACTCCATTAATTTCTACCAGCGGTGTCTATTTGCCCAGTTCGGCGTTGGGCTTTCTAGTGAATGAGGAAGAGGTTAAGTTACGTTCTGTGCTCAGGGGTTTGTGTTAGAGATCTTGCACAAGTTGGTTTGTAGTTACCGTTGGTTGCCGTTGAGTGTACGGGCTATGCCAGGTTCTGATTCGCCCTTGCTCTTTAGCGAGTCGATTAAGTGGCGCAGCAGCTGCTAGGACTTTCTCGTTGATAAAATGCCGTGGATTCAGTCAGATTACTTGAACCGATTTCCTTTGAACAAGGCGGCTGCGTACTCTGCCGCTGGCTTGTTTATCATAGCTATTTTCTAGTGGAGCTGGAGGTTGTGCCTCCGTTTTTTCATTTTCTGGGGAGACTGTGACCGCGTCCTAGTGGTGGCAAATTTTCGTTAATACGCAGGGATTTCTGTATGTTGTGGCGACGACTTGAGTATGCGCCACGTCTGAGACGACCTCCGCACCCAATCCTCGGGCGGGAGTTCTGAGTATCACTCCATATACATTCTGGTGTTGCGAAATCAGTGCCATTCAATAATCCGGGCTGAGCCGATGCGGGCTTTATAATTTGTGCCTATAACTAGGTGGATAATATAGTCGTCTAAGCCCAGGTTGGTTCCTGTAGTCATCCACGATACGTCGAGTGAACCTGCGAGCAACAAGTGGTCTGGGCTCGTGTCTCTTTACGTACCGGTGCGAAGTCTGGTTGCGGACTGAAACTTACTGAGCAGAGCGAGGTGGCTTTGGTTTGGTACATTCCCTAACGCTTGTCCTTTCTTGGTGTTGGCCTCATACCCCCTGCCTAGTGTGGAGCCTTAAAGTCGCTCAGTATCAGTGTGGGGTGGTTTCTTGCTAATGCTAGGGCTTCCTGTAAGGTTTATGCACTCCGAATGGTTTGTGTGAGGGGCAACAGTAGACGTTAAGAGCGAATAGTTTGGTCCTTTCCTTTGTTGAGCGCGAGTGAATCTCCCCAAGCGTATGCTCACAGTCTCTCTGCGGGGTAAAATGCTGTGTCGCCGAAATGCTTCTCCGCAATAGCGTGGTTCTTTTGTTTCCCTGACCTGTCTCGTTATGTTACATATCTGGGAAATCTGGTGTTTTCATTCCTTTTGTAAGGGCTATTATATGTCGTTGTGGGTGCAAGGATAATACGTATCGCTGAGTTGCACCCGTTTTGTTTTTTATGCCGGGACAATTGTATTGCAGAATTGCCATGGCGTCGAGCCTATTGCTTCTTGGAGGCATCCTGAGGTCTAATGGTATCCTCGAATTTCTGGTCCCGGATTCTTGAGCACGGGTGGGCATTTGTTTCCATGATTCTGGTGATGCAAATCGTTCGCCGCATACAAGGCCAACTTCCAGTATTTAGATGGAAGCTACGTGGTTCTGCACTTCGTGCCCGAGGTAGTTTAGGCCTTGTTTGATTGCTGATATGTCCTGTCTGTGCGCATCACATTGGGCATCCATGCCATCAATGAGTGATTTGGCTAAGGTGATCATGGCTGCTTGGAATCACAGACTTTGTGTCGTTTTTTTGTCGTTTTGTTTTGGGGTGGTTTTGGGGGTTGTGGTGTGAGACGTCGGTCTTTGTGTCTTAGGATTTGTGTCTTTTAGTTTAGTCTTTGTGTCTTATAGTTGTGTTGATTGATGTATCGTGCTGTTTATCTTGTCTATTCGGCATCTTGCTCTTTTTCCGTTGCACTGGCGCATAGAGCTCTTTCGACTGCCTGTAGGCTGGCTTTTAGAGGGCTGTGCGTGTGTTCTATTCTGCAATCTGTGGGCGTTCCTGCTCCAGTTGAGATCAAAGTTGTGCACATCCCTGGCATCGTGTGTGATGCCTTTCTTTGGACGGGGCGGAATATTTATGGGGAACGAGATGCAGGAGACCCTAGGTCTGCCTACTTCATCTGTTTTTTTGTCGCGCTCGGTCCTTATGCCCGGTTCCTTGACGTGTATCTGGACTTGGACCCTAAGCTGCTGCCTCGCCTATTCTTCTCCAGGGTGGTAGGCTGGTCACGTGGCCGTCCCCACTGCTCATCCAGGTCCTTCCTGAAAGCCTATTCCTGTGCTCGAAGTTTCTCCAACTCCGTCTTCCAAAACAGCTAGGGCTCCTGTAACTGCTAGGGTCAGCCCTTGGTCGCTGTGAGGTAGGAGCCGTCGAATAGGACGGATTTGGTCTACCAGGCGTGACACAGGAGGTAATTTCGGAGACCGCGCTGGTGGCAGACTTTCACACTTGGCAGTGGGCAGGTCGTGGCTCGATGACTGCACTCGTGGCATTGGGTGCAAACGGGGAAGGTTTTCTTGTACAAGTTGTGCTCTTCCCCGTACAACGTGACGTAGTACGGGAGTCTGGTTTCAGCAAAGGCGAGAACGATGATCGCGGATTGACCAAGTCAGCGGCAATCGTACTCTTCAAATTGGGGCTGGTTAATGTTGGATAGAATGTAGGATTCGGAGAAACGCACCAGCAGCGCTCGGATTACACCCTTCGTGGAATTGTTTGGCGCCAGTCCGTAGAGAGTGACAATATGGGTCACAACTCCCGATCTTGAGTTGGGTGATGTGGCTCAAGGCTTTGGCTGCTTATTCTGATCTTGCGCTTATAGTTTGGGTATTCTGCGTGGTGTCAACGTGGAAGAATTAACGTCTCTATGGAGCAGTCAGCCTTGGGAAAGACTCCTTATTCTAGTACCTTTTCAGGCCGTCCCGCTTCTTAGGCTCTCTGCACCAACCAAAACTGGTCGTCAGGATGTGAGCAGGACACTGCTCAATACCAGCACACAGGGGAGAAGACGGCAGCGAGGATATGCGGGGTTTTTTTAACGGCACTCTAAGGTACACCTGGCGCCATGAGAAGTTCGAAAGTGGAGCCATGCGTGAAGCAGTGTTCGAAAAATTCCTGCACTTTCCACGTTTCCGAAGTTGAGGCAACCTTGTGGGCGAACTACTTGATTAAAATATATCTATATGCAGGGGGTTTCGCTGAGGAATGTTTCTACGTGTGAGTGGGAGAGTCAGAGTTCCGGGCGGAACGGACAATTTAGCCAATTCCATTCTCTAGTTTACGCGGCCGTCGCCGCTGGGCTTTGGCGATTACGTCGATCCAACATGGTTTACAGTCTGACGAAGCTCCTGCAGACCATCTATGGGGTCTTGCAGCATCTTAGTGTGTTCGGTCGTAACTGCCAGGGGAGGCTCGGCATGGCTTCTGTCGTCCTCGGACGAGTACTGCATGGTCTTTTCCCGTACTAGGCCAAAGATAGGTAACGGATGGTTAGAGTTTGATGTCACTTATTTCGTACTTGTCTAAGCTGCCTACCATTTGTATAGGCGTTCCAGATTCCTCGGGAAATTAGTATTGGCAATGGTGGTTGGATAAATAAAAATAAATTACAGTTGACTTGTGGCGAGTGCTTGCAAGACCGTTCCTTCGCTCGACTTAAGGATTTGTGCGAGGAGGGTATTGCTTGTCCCGACCGCCTATTATGTGGCGTTATGCCCTCATCTAAAAATATTATACTGCATGCCATGGGGTTAAACAGCACTTCTTCGGTGGCCGCTCGGTGGACGAATTCTTAAGAGGCGGCATAAGCCACCTTGTTTTTTGTCGTGTCGTGAGGTGCGGGATGTTCAGAGAGATCTGACAAGACCTCCTCGATGCTTTTGAGCCTGTGTGCTGTTAATCTTTACCAAGTGCAGACGGGAATACTTATTCTCTATTCTGAGGCCATTTTCCTAAGCCGTATAATGAGTCCCTCCTCCACTTCATTTGCTCCCTCCACTCAGCTGAGGGGAGGATCGATTCTGCAATGCTTATTCATGGGGAAACCGATTTCAAGGATCTCCTCCACTGGAGGCTCGAGGGGAGGAGGAACTCCACCTGTACAATTCCTGTCTTAGCTACCGATGCCTAAACGTTTACATATGTAAAATTCGAGTTTGTGAGCCCAGTTCTCACGCCAAGCTAGCCAAGACCGGACACCAACTCATTCGGCCGTGGTATTCTGAAGCTACAAAGTTGCACAGAAGTCACACAGAAAATGGCAGTTGCATCCTTATCTGTGACATGGAAAACACGGTGGCTTGTTTACGAGAAATTTTATTTTTATTTCTATTATTGTTTATTTGTGTGCCCGAGTTTGCCGGAAATTTTATGTAATATTTATTTATTTATTTTGTAGGATGGGTTTATTCCCGAAGAAAATGCAGCAGGATGCTCAGCGAAGGCCGTCCAAAGCAAGCGGAACACACGGCTCGCTCTCACGGGCTCTTCTCGCAGTCCACGCTGATGACGATTCTTGTCTGTTCACTCTTCTTCATTTTCCATTTTGATGCGACGCTGAGAGCATCTCTTGCCGGCGGCCCTGTCCTTCCTGCGTGCGTCCGTTGTTGTTGTCCGCACCGCTGCGCCCCTCCTCCTCTCGCCGTGATAGCGCGCCCTCTCCCCCAACATCTGTAGCGCGCGCAGTGGGGCGCGCTCTCTCACTCCGCCGGTGGGTGGCGGTGCGCGCTGCGCAAGCGCGCTGTGCGCATGTGCAGCGCCCTCTCTCTCCGCGGTCTCCTCTCGTTCGGGCGCGCTGCGCATGTAAGCGGAGTGCCGCGCTCCGGCCGGTCTCTAAGTCGACGGTCGTCCGCGCTACGCTTGCTCTCTCTCTACTCTCTATAGCTCTCTTTCTCTATCTCTCTCTCTCTCTCTATATCTCTCTTCCTCTATCTCTCTCCTCTTTCTCTCTCTCTCTCCTCTCTCTTTCTCTCTCTCTCATTACCCGACGATTGCGCGACGCAATTCGAGTAATCGACCCAACAGAAACGCACAATGGAACCCCTTCAGCGTCGCATCACACCAGGGTTCCCGCGAAGGGAGGTGCCGTTTTTTCTATATCGTACGATGGCTAATCTCCTTGAAAGGGTAGGAGTTAGTTAATATAGAACTGTTGACCGCTGTTACCAACCTATGACCGCTGTTACTTAAGGACGAATGGCTTGTCTAGCGGCTTCGGTGTACTTGCATCTCTTCGGCACTACAATTTATTTAGTTTTTAAGATGCAAAGCATCTCATGCTCGGGGCTGTGTCCCTCCTCCCTTGTTGTCATTGTCCGCCGTCCACACTCTACTGCGCATGCGCGACTCTTCAGCCCCGTCAGCGTTTGGGCTGACGTTAGCGGAGTCCAATATAGAAAGAAATAGTTTGGCGGCGCCCGGTTTCGATCCCACGACTCTGGCCGGAACGGGAGGTACGTGGCGCTCTTCCCACTGCGCTACAAACCGAGACGGGAGCATGTGCTACGAACGCGCCTACGAACACTATCACTATTCAAACTACATCAAGAAGCTACTGATACAACGAAGGCACGCGAAGCTGGACGTCAACGGGAACGACGAACTGAAAACTAATGGGAACTTTTGTCCACCCCATGGCTGCTTCGCATACTACTCAGGGTTCCCCTACAGGAAGACGCTGTAATTTTTTACTTATTGATTTCTTAAGCTTTTTTTATTTAGTTATTTATTATTCTATTTATTTATTTATTTCAGGTATTTATTCAGGTTATTTATTTCAGGTATTTATTCAGGTTATTTATTTCAGGTAAAAAAATACAGTGTTAGCACGAATACAAATGAAGCGTCAGCGTACCAAGACAACATACAATGTTAGCTAGGCTTTCACATAAAATGTAGTCAATAACAGAAATAATCTCAGGGGCAAGCTGACTCCATTCACGGGAAGACTCAAGCAAGAACGACTGCGCACCCGTATTAGCATGATCATTTATAATGCCAAGCTTGTGACGGTGATCGATGCGGTGAGAAAAATACTGGGGCTGTGGAATAAGTCCGCCGCACAAGATAGGATGATGGTACACTTTATGAAAAGCTGCTTGGTGGAAGAATAGTGTTGGCAGGGATAGATTAAATTTCACTGCAGATATACCATAAGCGCGATTGTAGTTTCAAAATATGGAAAGCGTAGAATTGTTGCTCAGCCATCTCAGGCGATGTAATCAAGTTAGGATAAGGGGGATCCCAAACTCAGGCACCATATTTTAGGTTAGGGTCTAATATCGGTTTTTGTAGACGGTTAACTTCAGTAGCGATGGAACACTACAAAATATATGGCGTAGGTACCCCAGCGACCGGATAGCGTTGTTGATCATCCATCTGTTCAATTTGCGGGGCCACAGTTAGATTTGATGAACGTGGACGCCTAAGTACTTGTACGAGGTAGTAGATACCACAAAAATGGCGTTTAAATTGTAAGTGAATTGACTGAAAGGCCCTTGGGACACGCCCACAACTATGCAATTACTAATGTTTAATTTCATTACCCATGTACGGCACCTGTTAGTAGTGGTGTTAAGGTCTGATTGAATATTACACAAATCATTTGTGTATTTACCTGACGAAATTTACGCAATCATCATAAAATAAATGAATACTTCAATTAAAGTGGCAGGTGAGTTCAATATTATAAATTAAAGAAAAATTGTGGTTGATTCCGCTGTCATAGGAATTTCGTAAAACATGAAATTGAAATGTGCAGCGAAATCTGCAGCTGAGCATGATTTGCGTATCGGCAGCTGTCTTGTGGGTGTGCTTGGCGAGCGACGCCCTGCTGCCGGTTCGCTTCGCAAAGGTGTACTGGCGTCACTTCAGTGACGGATATGACGTCAGTGAAATCTTGGTGTATCCCGACATAAAACACTTTCGTGTTAAAATATAAAACCCGAAAACGAACAACCTTTTGTATAACGTACTCTTTTGATCTAGAGGTTGCTTTCCCGCAAGAAGACCCTGTGTGCAGGGGTGTAACCTTTACAAGCAACTTGCTTCGTTGTAGTGCCGTCATTTCCATGACGGATATGCCGAACGTGAAATCTTCCTGTATCCGGGAATAAAACTATTTCGTGTTAAAAAAGAGGACCAAATACCAACCTCTGAGTAACGCCCGAGTGTACTTCGGTAAAACAAGAATTATACCCGTTAGCGCAAACAAATTGTGAGTGATTTTTAACGCAGCATTCAATTAATTTTGGCAATTTATGGTAAAGGTTAAGTTTGCCAAATTTTTTAAGGAATAGTTCATGACAAACCTTATGAAATGCATGAAAAATCTAAACAAAGGCAATCAGTTTGTAATCAGTTGTCCAAAAAGGGTGTTATTTATCAGTAAAAGATACCAGTTGGGTATCACACAAGTATTATTTGCGAACGCCGCGCTTGGCTGACGTTAAAAATCAGTTACCTTCGAGAAAATTTAGGATGTTTGTGAATATTATGTGTTCCAGTAGCTTACCATAGGTAGTGCTGAGGGAAATGTCACAAAAATTAGCGGGGGAACTTTGACTACCAGATTTAGGAATAGGACCCACCTTTCGGATTTTCGATTTAGTGGGCAGAGAATATGTGTTGAGCGATCGTTGTGAAATCTTAGCTACTATGATTAATCGTAGTCCTTTCGCTTTTTTAAAATTTAATATTGATGGGAGCATAACCAGGTGAAGAATGGTTGCTTAATTTGCGAATAAGAGAAGCGAAACCTGAGGTGAACTACTACTGGCGTAATGGGAAGGTAATCGTATCAATGGGTGGTGGGTCGACGACATCAGTTATTTTTTGAAATTGGTGGCAAATGAGTTATTAGAGGATGGTCGCATATTGATTTATGAAAACTGAATCGCCAAATGTGCCTTGCCATGAGATGGAATCACCTTTTAGGGGATTAATGACGCGCTAAAAAGTTTTACATTTGTTTATAACACGGATGGTCGTACGTTAGAAATGAAGTTATCTATAGCTTGTTTGATTGCCATGCTGTAAGCACTAAATGCGGTTTTATAACCGACCCGTCGCGTGTTTGTTGGCGAAAGCTTAGCTGAACGATAAAGGCTTTCTTAGGGGCGAAACACCTCAGCGGCTCGTGCTGTTGGCGTCTCATGTCGTCGTCGTCATCTCTTGAAGTTACGGTACTAAAACATCGAGACACTGGGAGAGGAGGGAGGAATGCCTTTAATGATGAGGTTTTCGAACGCCTCGCACTAGAATGTAACGCGTACAAAAAGAGCACACCTGGACACTCGTTTGCCAACGCCTCGCGCTAGGACGTTTCCTGCTTCAAAGACACGAAATTTTTACACCAAAGCTGTACACCAATACCCACAACGATTTCATCTCCGTGGGCGAAAACGGCAAGGCGCCAAGGCCTAAGACGCGGAGCGCTCCGCATCGACACCGCATCATCGAAACCGCATCATACACTTATACACTGCATGTTTCCCCTCCCCAGGTTTCCCGTTAGTGGAGATGGCCCGGTTTTACGTAGCATCAGTATCCTACATTAGCTATGTTTCTTGGCAGAGAGGCGTTGGATGGCGGTATTACACCATGGAGGTTGGGCGTGAGTAGCAAAGGCGTAGGTTCGAATGTGCTTTATGGTAAGGCGACGATCTTCGGTTCGCGAACATATCCCTGTTTGTTTGAACAAAACAAAACAAAATCGGTCAGGAAAGCATCACCAATTGCGGTCAATTCACAATTAAAACACATAGAACTTGGGTTTTAAACGCAAGAGGCTTAACGTAACGTCCTTGTGGGGCGGTAGATAGCTTTGAAAAGCGTTGGTATAGCGTGTAGATTAGTTTTACAACGAAGCGGTGTATGGCTAGGATCTCTGGGTCTCCTGCCGGACGCCACCACTTACTCATTGCCGTTTGTTCAGCATACAGAATACATTCTAAAAACACAAAGAAGAGTTAGACCCTCTTTTTGATAAAGACGGTTTCTATAGCCTCTGAAAAAACAGATGCTCCAACCAACGCATTTCTGTTGATAGGTGAAGCCAAAAATGAAGCAATCCGTGTAACCATGTTCTTTCTAAGCTTGGGTTCCTGCATTGTGTGCTGAACACTGAAGCATGAACAACTGCAGACGGGGTATTGTTACAGACCCGCTTTACACTAATCTGCACCACGCCGCATCTTTTTTGAGTTGTGCATACTCCTTGTCGCGCACGGCGTATTTTTTGCCCCCCTATTGCGCAATGCCGCGTGCTCTTCGGCGCCCACCTGTGAGACGCATTAGAGCCAGCGCTGGGATTGGGACAGCCACGATTTATTTACCTCTACCCACCAGTCGTGTGTGTCCTTAGTCTGGGATGGAGACCGGGCCACTGCTCCGATGTTTGAATACAGTCGCTAATGAAGTGCTTGAAAAAATACACACGTGGTCAGCGCGCAACGGCTTAAGAATCAACGTAGACAAAACGAAAGCGATGCTTTTTCAATCAAAAAACAGAAATATCCTTTTACCGGCTGATATCATGTCAAACAACTCCGAAATTGTACTGGTCATGTCTGCAAAAACGCTAGGTGTTTTTTTCGACCAAGACATGTCTTGGAATACACACATAAATTTTCTAGCAGGGCAACTTTCGCGCATAGTTGGAGTGGTATATTATGTGTGTGATCTTCCGTATAAAGTCAAGTTACTGTTGTACAATTCCCTATTTTTAAGTAATTTTAAGTATTGTTGTCTCGTGTTGAGCACAACTTCTGCAACTAAAATAAATAGGTTATTTTTGACGCAAAAAAATTATTCGGCTTCTATGTAATGCACGTTACGATGCTCCTACTGCCCCTTTGTTAAGTAAACTTTGTCTACCTATGATTCAGGACCTTCTTAAGTACCGCTTAGCCTACACATATTCTCTAGAACGCGAAAACAATTCTAAGAACATTTCGTTGATAGCTAATCTCCAAATTAATCACACGCCCTATCTAACTAGACTGTCTGAATGTTGGCACGTGCCTCACCCACGTACAAACTACACTTTGCAGATGATTGGCTATACCCTTCCGAAGTTGTAGAATGGGCTTATATTTATTGGTTTCGACATTAACTCGTGTACTAAATCTATGCTTAGTGACTTGTTTGTTCGGAATGACTACGATGTTTGGGAATAGTTCCTTGCTGTTTTCTTGCGATTTGTTGCATATATTTTCTTTCTAATCACTATCTATTGCAGTCTGGAATATATTGTATTTTTGGTGCTAGTTTTATTTGACATCCACAAGATGTTGTCTATGTATTGCGTTCTTTATGTTTTCCCCGCCGCTGTTGTTCCTGACCGTGAAGGATGTAGGGCTCCGTCAAGTTGCTGAGTGGAACTTTTTACCCTATTTTCCGCCATAACGGTGAACGTTTATGGAAATAAATAAATTTCAAACTTCAAACTTCAAATCCACAGATAGGTAAACCCCAACAGAGCAAATATACCCGGAGTGCAAGACTCGCTGGACTTCCGTCTTGACAGGGTGGAACGTTTCCCTTGGTTTCACCCTAAGGAAGCTTTCGCCTAGGTCGGTGGAGCCGATCGTCCCGAAATTTCCCCCGTAGGTTTTTCAAAAAGATGTTTCTGTGGCTTTCGTTTTATTTAAAGAAAAAATATTTCACCCGACTACCACAAGCGGAAACATCACCTATCACGCCATAAATCATGGAACGCAATCTGGTGTCTGTGGCTCTGGTGTTTGCAGCTATTTTTTAATCTTTATATTCTCAAAGTATTACAATATGGCGTCAACACCTCACACATCAAATTATATAACAAAACATTCGCCTCATAATTCGTCCGAAACAATTGTGCCTGTGACGTTGACATAAAAGCACCAGGCACCATCTTTCCTGCCCGTATACTTCGCCCAACTGTAAATCCATTAAATTTCGGTTTCGAAGAACTCCTAATGTGTTTGTAGCGACGGCGTAGGGACGGCGACCTTGTGCGGCGAGGTGGGACACGACCGGTTCGCCGATTTGATTTATTTTACACACTCGGCTCACGGCTGACTTTGCAACTTTCTGATTGCTTAAAACCCCACTTTTGTTTTTCTTAACATGGCAGCACTCAAGCCACACATAATCATGACCGACATCCGGATCAGGAGAACGTGACGGGTTAGTGAGATTTATCCCTGTTCAGTTTAGTTTGCATAAAACGTGCCGAGACATTTAAAAAGAAAGAAAGGTGAAAGCAGTCTATAACAGGTTATTCGAGTCGTCGCTCCTACTTCGCATCTGCACAGGTGTTCCAAAATAGCAAATGTACTCCCGAGAACAATGACAAGGTGCAATGACGGCAAGTTACAAGCTGCTTCCGTCATCGTGCCCATAACTTCTAATAGAATGGAAGAATGCGCCTACAAAATAATCAAGTTCTTTCATACGCGTATGGACGTAAGAATACCAAGGTTGCGGTGTATCGTCACACGTCCTTGGTCGCTTGAAGGAGTGCACGTAACGTCACGCAATATCTAATTGCCATTCAGCTCCAGACGCAGTGCACTGCTAATGCGATCCTTTCTTTAATGCTCACGCACTCAAGTTCTTCATTTAATTATTTCTCTTTTTTGGCATGGACTCAGCCTATACCACGTGCAGCTACGAGCAGTTTGCTATAAAAGCTGAATAGAACTGCAGAGAAAGCAGCAGTTGGAGGATCATCAGCTGAAAGAAACCATGGTACGTTTTCCTGCTATAGGCTTTACGGAAGGACGAGTCTATAGCGAGGCTGTGTTAAAGCTGTGTTATAACTACTGGCTATATCTATAAACGATTTCAAATGAATGTAACACCGGATTCTACATGGCAGTGTTAACAGAGCTTCATCAGTTCGGTTGAACAATGTATTGATGCGCATCCTCTTACTTTCGCGAATAGCCAGCATGGCAGACCGACCACTCTCACCAGTGAAGTGTGCTGCCCTATACAAGTGCTCTGAAGGCAGAAGAAAACAGTTTTTCTAAAAAACGCTGGCCGAGTAATGATATGGTAGTTTTTGTAATACGCCTATATCAGCCTTAGAGTGCAAGCAAGGCTCCGACCTACGAAATCCTGTCTGGGCCTTGCAAAAGTGCTAACCTACTTACCAGAAGGATGTGTCCAGAAAAGAGAGCATGAACCGACCATAAGCTGTCACTAGAAAGTTACGCAACCGGTTATCGGTACCTAAATCGCAAAAGTTTCGATTTGAAAGATAGAACTCCAACGACAACTATGTTACTGTGCAGATTCGTGCCTGCGTTCTCCTCGCTCTGGCCACCAGCGCCTTTGCTGGTTACACCGGTTTCGCCGGCTACGGTGGTCACGGCCTCGCCGGCCACGGCCTTGCCGGCTACAGCCTTGGCGGCTATGGAGTCGGGGGCTACGGCCTCGGCTACGGTGGCTACGGTCTGTCCCACTACGGCCTTGCCAACGGTGTCGGCTACTCTGGCCTTGGCCTGGGCTACAGCTACGCCCCAGCCGCCAGCTACGCCGTTTCTGCCCCAGCTGTTGCCAAGACCGTGTCCACTTACCACGCACCAGCTGTGGCCACCGTCGCTCACGCTGCCCCAGTTGCCACTTACGCCGCTGCTCCAGTGGCCACTTATGCCGCTGCCCCAGCCGTGACCCGCGTCGCCACCTACCAAGCCGCTCCAGCCGTCAGCGTTGTCCGCTCTGCCGTCCCAGCTGTGGCCACCGTCGCTCACGCTGCCCCAGTCGCCACTTACGCCGCTGCCCCAGCTGTGACCCGTGTCGCCACCTACCAAGCCGCTCCAGCCGTGAGCGTTGTCCGCTCTGCCGCTCCAGCCGTGACCACTGTCGCCCACGCCGCCCCAGTCGCTAGCTACGGTGTCGGCTACGGCCTTGGTAGCTACGGCGGTTACGGCAGCTATGGCCTGTCCCACTACGGTCTTGCCCACGGCGTCGGTTACTCTGGTCTCGGCCTCGGCTACAGCTACGCCCCAGCCGCCAGCTACGCCGTCGCTGCCCCAGCTGTTACCAAGACCGTGTCCACCTACCACGCTGCTCCAGCCGTGGCCACCGTCGCTCACGCTGCCCCAGTCGCCACCTACGCTGCTGCCCCAGCCATCGCCACACCGCCGTCCACCACGCTCCAGCTGTTGCCACCGTCGCCCATGCTGCCCCAGTTGTCGCTTCCTACGGTGTTGCCCATGCCGCCCCAGCTGTCTCCTATGGCGTTTCCCACGCTGCCCCAGTCTACGGCTACGGTGTCAGCGGTCTCGGATACGGTGTCGGCCACTACGGCTTCGGTCACGGCCTCGGCTCCTACGGCCTGAACTACGGCTACGGCCTTGGCTCTCCCTTCGACTACACCACCCTCCTCCGCAAGAAGAAGTGTGAGTACTTCACAATGATGTTTTTTTCTTGGCAGAATTACTTCTATGCATAGGGGGTCCATCAGCATACAGGCTCTATGCAGGGGCATTAAGTATGTTCATTTCACCACCATTAGAAATAGCTACACTATTTTGGACTGCTAAAGCTCCCGCAGTCGTCAGTTCGCCCTTCAAAGATGAAAGAGCTTTTTTGTTAAAGAACAGTGAACCGCCATAAAACTGACGCCTGTGTAAACATAGCTGTACAGCTATAGAGACTATCGCAATGTTTTCTTTTCGGTGATATTGAAGATTACGGTAGCATGTGCCTGTAGATGTATTCGGCGATCTCATATTGTCGGGAATTATAGGATGAGAGTCGTAATGATCTGAAATACGGATAAATAGTCCACGGCCCAACACGTGACGTCGGAGTTTACACTATTAGTCTCCAAACTTATACGCTTTCAGATGCGAGTCATTTCGGTAGAGAAAGAATAACCATTATAGGTCTTTATATACCCTGTGCTAATCGTTATTCCTTAAATTTTTGTTTTTCAGAAACACCTCCTTTTGGAATACCTACACCCATTTGCGGAACGTAGAAACAAGTTTTGGAGCGTTATGCTTCGTTGCACTGCCATCACGGGGACTTGATGGAAGTTCTTTAATAAAATACGAGAACTTTGATCCGACTGTTGTCTCTATTGTAGTATTTGCTTTGCCACCGTTGTTTTATTTTCTTGTGCGAAATGGCTTTTACTGTATGCAAAAGGAAACTGCAGCCATTCTTAGGAAGCGAAATTCCTGTTCTTGTGAACCACCGTAAATATTACTGTTTGCATGACAGGCTATTATGAGAGCAAAAAAGTAATATCGAAAATTTGTTTTGTTTTTACAGGCAGATCCGGCTTCAGTTAAAGCATATATATTAGAGTTTTGCGGAGTTGCCCCTACGGAATATGAATGACTTCCAATTCATTGCCCTTTTTTCACTTTTGGAAGGAATTCAACTGGAGTGGCGACAGAGCTTGTAGGAGTGCAGTGTGAATGAAAGTAGGTTCCTTTTGCCCGGATACGATTCGGGATGGAATGGGCTACTTTTTTAGACCAGCTGTGTCGATCTTTACCTGCCACCTATTGCCAATCGGGCTCTTGACCCCGCTTGCAGCTATACAAGCAGCCGATCGCGGTCTCCAGTTTTTAGTAGGCGCTGGTAGGAACTCGTTTTAGTAGAAACTAGTTAATGAATGTGGTTACTCTAAGTGAATCCGCACAACTAGAAGATATAGATAGGTGAAATGTTTCGGGCATCTAACGTGCGCGAAAGCGCCAACTCCGTGCCACTACTATCGTAGTTCGAATCCGCGCAATGACCAAGATTCAGAGCCGCAGGTGCAACATTTTTCATTGCAGTGGATATTCCAACCTCTGTGGATGTGGATGTCAGCTTACAGGGTAGCATAAATGAGAAATTTTTAAATGCCAGTTGTCAGCCTCATGTAAAACAAAAACATTAATTGCCCTTCCACTCTGTGGAGAGGAAAGACACGCAAAGCTGGACGCAGTCCCTGGAGTGCACGAATCATGACGTTTCTTTGTAATTTGCTATTGAGCAAATACTTCCGAGAAGATTAGTTGAAGGAAACTTGGAAGGACTCGAGCATTACTCTAGTGAACAAACATTGGGCTGTCTGTTTCCATCACGCTTCGTAGGCATCTTTATGCCTGTGCAACACACGAACCATTGCGCTCGACGAAGAAGGACCCTAAATGGGCTGTTTGACCTCTAATTTCATACGTCCTGCGAGCACAATTGTCATGCATTAGTGAAGACGTGAAGGATATAGCTGCGCGTGCCCGCCCACCTCCTTTCGACTTCCCAACCTTGCACGCATCAACCGGATACTGGTGATATGCACATGCCTAAAGTGAAAGACACTGGCGAAAGTGTCGCTTTCAAATCCATTCAAGCTAAAAAAAATACTGGCTCACGTCGGCGATGCAAGCGGGAAGTTGCTGTCTATGCTGGAGGTATTTGCAGCTACTCGGCGAGCTCGAACTTGCGGCGGTAACGGCGGCGGCAGCGGCTTTTTGTTGTTGCCTAGCCTATTCCTGCTTCCTTGCGACCGACGCTCCTTCAATTCCTACTCTTCTGCCTCCGAACGAATGACACGTGTCCGTTCAATAGCTAGTTTAAACCTGGAAGGACTCGCCCTTTATTCCATCGGTCAAACATCTTCGTTTCCTTCAATTGAATCGCAGGCATCTTACTGACACTGTAACACACTGACACCAGCCCAAAACGCTCGACCAGGGAGGACAGCTGAACGGTTGCATTGAGCCGTGAGACTTCGATGTTTAAATCTCCCCCAAGCACGAACGGCGTATCGCTGGTACGGGCATGAAGCCTAGCTGCGTGTGCACTCTCCCTCCTTCCACCCCCAAACCGTGCACGCATAAACCGGCGACCAGTGATTACCCTGTGCTTAGGCGCGAAAGACACCGGGAAATATGTCGTTCGGGAAGAATTTCAATCTGAAGAACAATTATGCGCTCACTCTGGCGTTCCAAGCGGGCAATTTGCTCTACACTCCGGCGGAATTCGCAACTGCTACACCAGGTAGGATTTCGGCCAGCAACGGTGGCGAAACGCTCGGCGGTAGAGGCTGCGTCGTTTTCACGCCCATTCGCGCTTCTGTTGATTATCCGCGATTACGTGGTAAAGCCGCTACCGCTCTTATCAGCCGTATGCGCAACTTACGGAAGAGCCAGCGTTGGTGGCATGGGTTATAATAGTTGTGAAAATGGTAGTGAAGGTTGGAGAGGGGGAGGGAGCATAGAAGCGGCGCCGAGTGAATTGGCTACACCGGAATAAAAGCTGGGGGGGGATACATATACTGCTTTGCAGTAAAAAGTAATGTGCCCAAATAAAATACAAGGTTTCAAATGATTGGTAGCAACTATTACGCGGTCACAACCGGAAATTCCAGTGCGGACATACTATTTCACAACGTTGACACAACTGTGCCGTGATGGTATTTGGCACCCTTCACGCTCCAACTTTGCAGTTTTGGAATTCCATTTTAGTGTAACGCTTACAAGTTTTAATATCTCCACTAACTACAAATGAGGCATTTGCCATCGCCCATGCACTTACAACGTACGGAGGGCAACCCTCCCTCAACATCATCACGGACTCACAGTTTGCGTGCCTCTGCTAACATGCACCTACAATTTAACACCAAAAGGCGTTTGCAACGCGCGCAAGCTTATCAGAAACAATACCGCGAAAAACATGGCGTCTATTACAACGACGCAGGGGAATATCGGCGGCATGGTGCCTTCTTAATCGTCTCCCATTGCCCTCCCCATCAGGTCCAGCGCAACTTATTGACCGTCCGAACCACCAACCTTCCACTTCTGAAGAGGCGGCAGTAGCATTAGCGCTAACCCAGAGGCTGACAACCTCTACAGTCATCAGCGATTCTAAAACGGCCGTTCAAAAATTCGCCTCCTCCGGCTTTATTTCGCCTCAGGCACTCAATACTCTTCAGCGAGCACCCTTAACGTCCCCCGTAGAAATCATCTGGGCTCCGGCGCACGCTCGCCTGGAAAGAAATGAAGTTGCCCGCAGTACGGCTCGAGAACTCACCATCCGAGCCGGGCACAGCTCGTTCCCCTACCATAACGCCAGATCCGCTAGAGACCGGATGGCCAGCTCCTTCCCCTACCATAACGCCAGATCCGCTAGAGACCGGATGGCCACGTACAATGAAATTACCGCGCAGTCCGCCTCTCTCGCCGCGTACACACACAGTGTCTTTTACAAACGAACACATTTCCCAATCCCACTAAATTACACTTTATTCAGCCAGTCGTATCCCCTTCACCTAACTGTACTGCTTACCAGTCCCTCGGCAACCTTCAAAACCTTATGTGCCTGTTGTCCGAGAGATCCCTATATAAAACTTCAAGCCGTTTTACTAAATGTGAAAGCTGTCGGAAGTGCAGAGCAGTGATTCGCCATAATGGGCGTTATCCGCTTACTGCTACCACCCCATGCTATTCAAATTTCCCGCCTTCGCAGTGATCGCGCGCCCCCTCACTGAAACTGCGCCAGCGGGAGTTCTGTTCTCTTTGTGCTTTTCTTCTCGAACGTGCCGGCGTTACACTGCCACATTTTGCGTTTACTATTGTAAAAACCAACCCAACGGGAGTCCTTAACTAAAGGAACGCGGTCGCTGCCGGTTAATTACGTATATTTTCCTCCTGTAGTTTTCTTTGCGCTAAACAACGGGCAGATGTATCACAAGCACAAGCGTTTCACGAGTTTTGAACGCTTATGACTATATAAACCGCTTGGCTTTCGAAGCCTCTGGGGTTCGCCGCGAACAACAGCGTTACCCCGGGATGCCACCTTGGTGCTCTATATACTTGGGTCGTGCGAGCGAGCTAGGACGACAAGGCGAGCGCCTAAAGTGCTCTGCACTTAAAATAACCCCATGTGAGCAGTGGGAGGAGGCGTTGCGCTGCCCACACCAGGAGCCTCAAGCCTCACTGGTCGTCGGGGCGGCCGCGGTTGTCGCCACAATGGCGAACACCATCGTCAACCAACTGTGCTAACAAATAACTGTGTTTCTTCTTCTTTCAAGCAGGTCTGGCACCGGCCCAAGCCTTCAAGCTATTTCACAGACTTCATAAAGATGCTGAAGCCGCTATTAAATGGATTTCGGTTGTAATCGCTTTGCAGTGGAATGACGCAGCTCAAGCTGCAGCCCGCGATATTCATTTCCGGGCGTTCCCATCAGCACGGTTGAACCCGAAGTCCTCCCCTCCACCCCTCTCCACAACGGGACCCACATACTGCGCCATCCTCGCCCACTTCATTCCAGGAGGCGATATCCTCCTCCTCCCTTTCCTCCCCCTCCCCCTTCTCTCCCCTTCCCCTACCCCTTCTCTATCCTTTTTTTACCCACTACCAACTCACCCGACACTACCCGCTGTTAAGCTTCTCTATCCGCCTACGAGGCATACATCTGGCGCACGCTTCAAACCGCCTCCTCATACAACCACACCATCCTCACCCACTCACACCCTTCCCCTACAATCCCTTAGGCCTGCATTGTGTTCTCCCACTCATCCCCTCCCAGTTACTCTTCTCTTGCTCATACAACCACTGACCCTCTCCAGCGAACGCCATCGTTGGACAATGGGAGACCACACTGACAGAACCATCGCCAGAGGAACAGCACGCGCTCGTGAGTACATGCCTGAAAGCAGCACGGGCTCCGTCCTCCTGGACTAAGGGGCAGGAGAGCTTTAGTATCAGTTCATTTTGCATAATACGCATTGCTCAAGCTAATGAGGAGAGAAGTTGGCCATGGTTTGACGGGCGCTGATTACTCTTGGACAGGTTTTTACACGCAGTGTAGTCAGAAATAGGAAAAATGAAATATCGACAATAAATAACAAAGTGGTAGAATTTCTATGGAAACAAAACTTGGCGCAATTTTACTGGCTCGGAAGTTTTAGGGCTCGGCCTGTTGGCGTCTCATGTCGTCATCGTAACCGTTATCTCATGTAGTCACGGTACATGTAGCCATCTCATGTAGTCACGGACACTCGTTTACAAATCGCGCTAGAACGTAAAGCATACAAAAAAATCACCGGGCCACTCGTTCACGCCTCGCGCTAGAACGCTTCGTAAAACGTACTGAAAAACACCCGGATGTTAGTTCACGCCTCGCGCTAGAACGTTTTGTGGCTTTAAAAAACAGAAGACTTTTACAGCAAAGCTGTATACCTCTACCCCCAACGGTTTCATCTCCATTGGCAAAAAACGCCAAGGCCACCAGAATACACATAAACTGCGTGCTTCGGCCTTCCCTGAGTATTTTTTGGTTGAAGCAGGCCCATTAATTTTTTGTAGGGGTGGGCGACCTAAAATCATATAAAAAGGGTAAAAGAATGCCAGAAACCTTGGGCGAATACAAAAGACAGTGAAAAGCTTTCTCTGTGATGTATTCAGCGCATCACGTTAAGTTTTAATGCCTCTAAAGCCCTACACTACCCGCCACATGCATGCGCACTCCGAGATCATAACAATCCCAAACACAGTTGCGCGATTACCAGTTCCCGTTAAAGTCAGGAGAGAACTCACCCAACAAATCACAGTGGGTCCTGGCAACCATGTCCTTTAACGCATGCGCCAGGCGTCCCTGGGCGGTTTGAGGCTGTTTTGCTGGGAAACTGCTTCTTGAGCGGCCCGCGTGCAACCCACGCCGCAGGAACACGAAAACCATTACTCACTACCCTCTGCATGTTTTACACCTCAGCTTGGTACCTGTTCGTTGCAAAAGCAATTGTTGCAAGAAAGACGGGAAATGCCCAGCAGGCCGACACGTCTGACAAGAAGAAGGGAAAACGCATATTTGTGCCGATAGTAAAGCATTCCAGAACGCCGTGGGATACCGCTGCGGCGGTGGCCCGATTGATCAGGAGTTGTTAGTTCTCGAGCCACGACATGGACAGCCTGCTCTCCCACTGCTCTGGCAGAGGGGATAGTTCAGAGTCGGTGGGGGGGGGGGTTCGAGGATCTCAGGGCGTCGCAGGCAGGGCAGTGTTATATTGAAGTAGATATGTCTTGTGGGACCTGAAGACTTAAGAAATAAATCCAGACATTTATTCAAAAGATTTCATCCTAATCATGCTGACAAAGCCGGGAATCACAATGGGTGTCATAGTGTTTACAGATGCGGCCACGTGTAGTCATGCCAGCTAATGAACGCGGGTTCCCAGAAACTACAATGATCTAACTTTTGAGGCGTTACGCTGCCCCAAGCCTCTGCCAGCATATTAATAGTTGAAATTCTATTAAATTGTTTTCAATACATGGCGAATAAGTCAATGTTAGAATTGTTACACATCATGTGCACAGTGAGGAGACAGTATTTAAGAACCCCGTTTTCCGTAGTTTGTTTGACTCCTGGAGACCTTCCATAATTCAGGGTGGCGGGTATTATACGAGAGCGCGGTTTCTGTCAAATTGTGTGGACCGCGTACGGACTTGACGTTTCTGTTTTGCTCGACTTTTAAAGAATGGGAGAACTTGCACTGGCAGAAAGGCTGAAGTCACGTCCCAACTTCAACCTTACGGCGACATATGTTTATTACTGCTAATATAAAATTTTACGAATTCGCGGGCAGACCATTCGCTGTGAAGTGTGTGACACAGACTGTTGGAAGTAGTGGAAAGGGAGGCACGCATTGGAGACCTTTTAAGGATGAGCCTCGCTTAAGCCTTACATGGCTCAAATGGCGAAATCGTATGTGCGTGACGCGGAACGTGGGCGCCAATTCAAATTAGCGGCCAACGCGGGTATGCACAGGGCCGGATTTGTAGATACGTCTGAGGGGGCCTAGGGGAGAAGCTTTGTACCGTGAGCTACAGTGGCCAAGGTCTGAGCAGTTTCCCGTGGCTCCTGAGAGCCTTGCACAGAACGTTGCTCGCTGCCCGGCGTCTCCCACACACTCCACACGCCCAGCGTCTTGTGGCGGCCCGGTCCACTTAATGATCATGCGAGGGTTGGCCGGGTGTGGAACCGATGGCTCGTGCGTCGCAGCAACACCGGCATGCGCCTGTGGGACCAGCTTAGCTCTGGGGCGATTGGTGAAGCGGCGCCAGAGCCGCTTGATATATATACATGTGTCACATAATGCGTATACCATGTGTGTGTCATTGAAGCAGCAGTAAGCATTATAATCAAGCTAATCCTAGACAACCAGGAAAGCTAAGAATAACCAGCTGAGCCTTAGCTCAAGCTTCGTATATCTTGGGCCGTTCACACCCAAGCCCAGATATGCATTCACTAGTCTTCCTACGGAGTCGTACACGTGATTGTGTGCGTGCGGGTGAAAGAAATATTCGCAGGGCTCTATATGTACTTCGTACGACAACTTACAGATGATAGCATGAATGACGATGCATTAAAGACAGCCGCATCATTTATTTTTGTTCAGTGGCCTGTTTTCTTTCATCCACGTCCGTGGTCGCCTCATCTTCCTTCCGTGGCTGTAGTGGCTATTTTATCGGCACAAATTTGTCTGTCATACACATTTTTCAAGTTATAAGTAATCAGCTTGCTGCGCCAGGTTATTTACCTATACGTTATTCTTATTAATATTGGGTTAACCTCGCTTACACGTCCCAGTATTTTATTTTAATCATTTTTTAATAAACGCGCTATGAAGACAAAATACCACTTTGCACAGTTTGAAAAAAACTCCACTTTTGTTCCCTCATTCAGCACATTGGAGCCCCAAAAGACGTTCTTTAAACATAAAACTTAAGAAATCATAAACACCGTCCAAAGTTTGCTGTTCAGTCACGTAATACTGGGAAGGAGGTACGCAATATGGGCATCACTAAAACACAGGTGCGGGTGTTAACTGCCCGTGAGAATTCAAGGAAAAGCATTAATGAAACTAGAGGCACCACCTCAATCACCGAGTTAGGTTTCTTCGTGGTGGCTGTGGTCGGCGGCAGCGTATGCCAAACGGAAATTTTGTTACGTTATAGAAAAATCACCGGAAAGCGGCTGCAGCGTTGCCAATGTTTCTTATGTTTCTTCGTTAACTGGTTTGATTTTTTAAATCTGGAATATTAATTGTATCATGGATATCGGGACAAAGATGTCTTTTGAAAGAAACAGACTTGGATTTTGCCTTCATGTCCCTTTAAATCCCTGCCTCACCTGCCGAGGTGGCTCTGTGGCTACGAGATTGTGCTGCTGAGCACGAGGACGCAGGTTCGATTCCCGGCAATGGCGGCCGCTTTTCTGGTGAAGGTGGAAAGTAAAAACGCCCGTGCGCGACATTTCAGTGCACGTGAAAAAGCCATAGGTGGTCACAACTAATTCGGAGCCCTCCACCAAAGCGCGCCTCTTCGTCTACATTGCGTCGGCGCGTTAAACGCTACAATCAATCAAATCCCTGCTCTCACTCACCCTTTCCTTCCCACCAATAATATTTTAGAAAAAATCGCCACAAGTAATTAAATTTTGTGTATTTTCCCCTTCCCCATAATGCTTCGTTAAGTGAAAATGGAATGCTTCGAGTATTTCCCACAGAAAACAAACCCACACATATGTGTAGGGTGGGCTTCTATACATATGATCGGCGCATAGTCAGAATACCTTAAAAACGGCATCAGGCGCAGAAAAACTGCATTTTTACGCATTAATTAGTAAGTTTTATAGTGCTTTCAGGAGTACCTATATTAAAAATAGGGTTTTGTGAAAATAAACAATAATGAAGTGATTAATTTAATTAATATTATAATTAATATTATCACAAGAAATTCCGAAACTAGTTCAAGGTGAAGGCGCAAGAAAACATTACGAACGAGCCAGCAGAAAACCGCGAATAAATTAGACACCAAAAAAGCAAGAAAAAAATTTTTATCGCTAGCGCTGCAGTGCACGAGACCACTAGCCTATACCGCCCAGCAAAATTTTTGTAACGACGAAAGCCCAGCCCACACATATGTGTGGGTGCATTTTTCAAGCGTGATGACGAAACGCACACGAAGGGAACCGGTGTAGTTTTTAGCCGGTCGTGTATTTCAAAGTCCTGCAAGTCGTGTCTTACGCTTGTTATTCAGAAAATACGAGAATAGGGAGAAGAAATATCAGTTTTCGCCTTGAAGGCGGCTAGCGTGATCGCTCCTGCTGAGGCGCCGTTTTTAATGTGCGGTTTCTCGTCCCATGGTGGCAAAATGAGTGAACTACCGAAACCAATAAAGTTTTGGAAGCGTTCGCAGTGGCTACCCAGGGCTGTGATACCGAAACCGAAAGAGGCCCCACTAAGTAAACGAATTTGTTTACCCACACGTTTGTGTGGGCTGGGTCGTAAAGGGTTAATTAACTAGTCATTTATGTTATTCGCTGAGGGATCCACTTCTCTCCCTTACGAACATTTTTCAACGTTTATCTGATCAATAAGGCGATATTAAATTTTAAAAGCCAGAAAAACAAAAACTACCATGCGCGTTCGGCGGCGGCAGCACCAACTAAAGCAGTTACATCCATGCGAGGTGCTACTCTGATTGGACAATGTCCAAGAATAAAATTCAAAGTAGTTTCGGTTTAGGTTTCGCGAAACATGATGGGCATCCGACGTTATCGTTCGTTGGCTGGACAATTTGGCTATCTCAGTAATCGGCATACCGCGCTTCAGCCATGCTGTCGGCTGAAAATGCGTCATATATGCTACCAGCACGGCTTGGAATTGTAACGGTCACTAGCAGAGGCGTAGGCAATGGATGAACGCCCGCCGCGTAACCGGAGACGTTGAAATGCGATGCGCTTTTCTGTTACCTTTCGAGCTTGCATGGCTTGTGCCTGTATTGTAAGGAGCGTGTTCCTACCAGGACAGGACATGTGTCGGCTATTCGGGACTGTGGCCCGCAAGGAGTCGGTGCTTACAGCAGCACCACGGCAACGAGAACTCGCCAGAGCGTCAGTGTCAGTCTGCACGCGTTCTGCGAACTCGCTCGTGGAGCAATGAACGTTACAGCTCAATAATGGTGAATTCAGTATAGGAAACATTGCCCAAAACAAAAAAAAATCACCTTCAAAAAGAAAGAAAGAAAGAAAGAAAGAAAGAAAAGAAGGAAAGAAAGAAAGAAGGAAAGAAAGAACGAAAGAAAGAAAATATGCACTATCGGGGATTGGAACTTTCCAATTGCCAATCAACCGATCTAATGCTCCAGACCACTCGGCCAGAGCCATACGCGGTAAGAGGCTGAAATATATGGTATATATTGTGTAGCCTGTTTAAATTTTTATTTATTTTACTATTTCAACAAGCTTACATGACTATTTCTTGAATAACGCTGGTGCAGTAGGCCTTCCCGAGTTCGCATAAATACCTCATCAATCGCCACTCCATTCCTGAGAAAGAAAACCGTTCACTGATCTGCGGCCGTTCATTGGTTGGTTGGTTGGTTGGTTGGTTGATATTGATTGATTGATTGATTGATTGATTGATTGATTGATTGATTGATTGATTGATTGATTGATTGATTGATTGATTGATTGATTGATCGATCGATCGATCGATCGATCAATCGATCGATTAATTTATTGATTGTAGGGTTTGTCGCGCCGAAACAACACAGGTTATTAGGCGTGCCGTAGTGGAGGGTTCCGGGTTAGTTTTGACCAACCGGTGATCTTAACGTGCGCCGAAATCTCAAACACGCGGGCGTTTCTGCTCTTCGCCTCCGCCAGAAAAGCGCCCGCCGCGGCTGGGAATCAAACCTGCGTCCTTGGAAATGTGTGGTCGTGCTACTGATTGCTGTGCTAGTTCACCGAGCGCGAAACGTGGTTTCCGCACCTCGGTTTTACGCTGTACGATAAAAGTTTCCGTCGATTATAACAGCAAAGCCATTGAGTATATCGTTAGTGTATAGTGTCCACCGTTAAAAAAGCCGAGAAAATGTCGAGCGCCCGTGTGTGCGTTGCCTCGCAGCGACCGCCCCGCGTCCCCGAAGCACCTTTGTCAATCCTAGCATTCCCACTTAGGCAGATTGTCAAAATGGCGGCGAGCGCCCGGCAGTTAAAAAAAAATTCCGAGCGCTCGTGTGTGCGTGCTTCACCGCGACCACCCAGCGTTCCCGGCGCACGTTTTTCAAGTAAAGCATGCCCACTTAGTGATGTCTGCCGAGATTGGCAAAAACAAAAGAACTCTAGCGTTCGCAGTAATCGTGGCAACACTTGCTCAGAAAAAGAAACTCACGTCAGAGCGTACGCCCCGCCAAGGTGATGTCCAATGATTATCACTTCCAAAAAACGACGGAAGCTCACACTTCCGTAGCAGTAATGACGGAGTATAGGTCGTTGCGGCAGAGAAGAAGCAAATTGGCTAGAATCGTGAACTTAAACAGTCGTGTGATCGTGATGGTTGCGTGGGCGTCAGTATAAGCTTCCTTAGTTTTTAATTCCTTAGTACTTAATTAACTTCGATGACACCTCTCCCGCGTTTAGTTCGCTTTAGATACGTAAACTATCGTACCAGTCAGCGAAGTGTCGTATACGTGATTGTGTGGAGCTACTTGGACTTGCAGCTTGATTTGCCACAGTTTACGAACTAACGAAGTAGAGGCACATATTTCGAGGCAGAAACGTGTCGTGGCTTAGTTTTAACTAAGCGAACGAATGCGACGACCCACCAGCGGCCGGCCGACTACTCGCTGGGTGGACTGATTCTGTCGGAGGATCGGCGAGTCGTGGAGTAGCGCAGTCAAGCCAAGACATGTCATTTGAAAGCGTTACGAAACGTAAGAGGAAATCGGCAAGGAGGATGCAGGGAGGACGGCAGAACTTTTCAATTGATTTTTAACAGGGAAGCTGTTTAGCCAATCGTTATGGTTTCGTGTCGGCTGTTTAAAATGCAAAACAATGCCTTGCGCTGGTGTGTGGGTGACTCGCGGCGACCGGCCAGCGTCTCTGGAGCACGTTTTTCACGCCAAAAATACAGTACTTATAGAGATCGGCCAATATTGGCAAAAAACGTTCAGCGTTCGCTGTAACTTGTAGCAACACCTGCTCGGAACGAGAAAGACTTTAAGGAAGCTCGAAGTCATAGCAACAATGATGGAGTAAAGGTAGTTGCGGCAGTGAAGACGAAGCGAATCGGCTGCAGTAGTGTACACAAACCGTCGTGCTGGTTGGGAAGGTCGTGACAGCTTCGCTTCCTTAATTTTTTCTGCTGAATAAAGGCGCGCTATCGAAGCAAAAGTGGTCGAAACATGTTTTACAGACTCCACAATTACAACTTGTCATATTCATCCGGAAATATTTACAAATAACTTCAGTGTCCCTTAGGTCACTTTTTATATCCTAACTCACCCATCAAGATATTCACTCTCGCCCTCCTTCTCTTCCTCCTAATTCACTCATTCACCTAAATTCACTGTCACAATTAATCCAGAATTATTACTTTTAATTTTTTTGGTCTTCCTCCCCAGTTTACTTCCACCCATCTTAAAGTAACTCTGATTGCTCTTAACTATTTGAAATTTTACGAGTTCCTTTTATCATCTTTTTGATGCTGCGTTGCCATCTACGCGCGCCTAGTCATGCTATAGTTTGCTCTAACCGCCTTTAAATCTTTGGAGGCGTTCAGAATTTTTCTGTGCAGTGGGTGGGTGTGCATAACTGGTTTCGCTCAAGGACGTTGAAGGCCAGCTAACCGTCAGACACATAATGCCTTCGCAAAAAAAAGAACTATCAGCTATTCCGTCCTTTGAAGGTGTTCATGTTTCCTGCTTTCTTAAATTTGGCCAGTTTATAATTATTGCGCTATGTTATTTCTTCGCTAGATAAGTTTTCTTTGAACTTTGGGCTACTTTACACTCCGCAATGACTAGAGCCCGGCCGCCGTAACAGTGTTCCGGCAGTTCGTCTCGTTAAAATTGCCTCTTGCAACCAAGCATACCGCAAGCAAAGGCAAGCCCACGGGGCAAGGCAAAGGGTTTCGAAAAGGACATATTCTACGCCCAGCGCCACTTCCAGCATCAACATGCCACAATATCATTTACTGGTTTGATTTGCCAGCTCACAGTGGGCGCTGGAAGCTTTCAGCTAAACAAAATATAGCACGGGCCCTTAAATCTGCTTAAATGATTTTAAATCTGAAAGTGTAGCGTTAATTATAATAGCCTTCTTTGCAGCTACATCGTGTTGGCGTCTGTGTGTTCGATGTCGTATCTGAGCCCCGTGGTTACACGTTGGGATTCTGACATTGAGAACCAAGTTTAATACCCTTTTTATAATTTGTATTTTTCATTATTTCCTCTTCGCCTTGGGGAATTTGTCGAAGGGCCTTCAAATTTTTAATTGGGGGCGGGGGGGGCAGCGTAATACAGTACTGGTGTAAAACTAAGCACTGAAGATAGCGGTCGCAAGCAAATCTGCCATTCTCTGCCATTCTATAAAGCATACACAACAGTGGTAATAGGGTAACACATTCACTTTACGTCTACCGAAGAAGACCGATCAGCTGTTACTCAAGAATGTGAGCAATGCCCATAACTCTAACACCTATCTGACCCACGCATCCCAACTCCATCCTAAAACTCTCTGGCGCGCACGGCGTGACCATGGAACTTAAGCATACACATTTTACCAGAGTAGCGGTATCATCCTCGCACCTGCTTTATTGCCACCATCCTCATTGCGCCAGGGGGGTGATGCATTCGATCTCAAAGATCGTTGCACGTGCGTATAACTATGTATTAATATTCCGCACCATATCGTTTCGACCGACGTCGAGAGATGTAATGCACAGAGATTGTAAAGTTCAGCAGATGCTCTCCCACGACGGCTCCCACTTTTAAAACACGGTAACACGGTGTTCGGTGCTCTTTGGCCTCAGCTGTAACGCTGCCAATGGGACATGAAGAATTCTATTAAGTTACCGTGGAAGTATTTTGGAATGTACGCAAGTGTGGACAAAGTTTTTGGCGGAGCAGGGCAAGCGTCCCCTCGTGTGAGGAAATGGTAGCCCATTTTACCACGTGATCCAAATTTTATAAATTTTTATCGGCTCCTCCATCTTTTCGTCATCCGTGATAGAAATCTTCCCACACTGCCACTCGATAGAGAAGAGGTACGGCCGGTCGGTCCTCAACAGGCCATGCGCGGGTTCGTAAACGATGAATTTGTTGTTTTACGGCGAGTGTCTGTAAAGCGCCTTACATCGACAAGCCTCCTGCTTTGGCTCGCTCACCATTAAACGACAACCAACCTCCGCAAAGAAGGTATTAATGAGCTCCCTAAAGCACACCTCGAAATTATTATATGTCGTAATACTTTAAAAAGAGAGAAAACTTAGTTATTCAGAAGAGCCTTGTGGTAGTGGAGCGTACCTTACAGGTAGTCATGCGCCTTCCTGGATGCTGCCGCTCTCTCAAGCAGCAGGAGCTGATCGCAAGGGAGGGAGCTGAACAGTGGCTTCTCCCACTGCTCGGCGAAAAGGGAAGAGGGTGCATGTGGCAAAGCAGGCTGGCTGCATTCAAGAATAACGTGCTTGAGTGCTCCTTACTGCGTAAAGAATTTGCACTGGGCTTGATGTTGAGTTGGGAACATTAGGTGCAACAGTACTGAGTGAAGATGGGTGTGGGTTTGCACAAGTCCGAGTGTGGTTTGTTGGGGCTTTCGTTGCTGTGGGTGGGCCCACGGAAGTGTTCTCTGACTGAGTCCGTAATGCTCTGTAATTTCCTGGTAGGTCGTGAGTGGCGTATGTTCAGGTAAGTCCTCCGTGACCGGGTCAATAAAACCTCGGGCGCTGAGGTGGGCTTAGCCATTGCGTTCCAGGGAGGAGGGGGCCACTTCAGACACCACCGCGACTCCCCTGTCTGGTGGCTTGCTTGTCAGTATGCCCTATGTAAGCGGAGCCACCCAGCCCGCCTTGATACTACTTTGAGACCACCGCTAACTTGGCTTGTCCTCGCCGTATGTATTTGATTCTGCGCAGAATACTGCGGGCAGACATCCATACCATTTGTCCAGAGCTCTGGCTCTTGCTTCTCGCCTACGCTGATGGTGAACGGGATGCATATAATTTGAAAAGGACGGAATAATATTGCCTCCACCATTTCTCCGGCACTTCCTTTGTTTCGGCCAGCATCCGGCACTGGCGTCAGTTTTAATTGGGCAGGGACCTTTCGGCTGTGAGGCGAGATTTTTGGGTAGACACGTTCCCTTCAACTAGCTAGTCGACTGTATTGTGTAGCGGAACGCTTACTGGCCTGTCTTTGGACACGCTCATTGGAAGGCCGTGCGCTTGTTTCGTTGCTTTAGTGACGACGGTGCTACGTTTGTCGGTTTCTCTCTTGTTTAGCACTGCGGATGGATCTGAGTAAATTATTTTTGATAGGATGAAAGTCTGGAATAGACGAAGCTTGCCTTTCTCTTTGATGCCACTGCTCCAATCGGTGAGTCTTGCGGCAACCTGTAGCACCTTTTCTCATGTATGTAAGCGGCTGTATGAATTGGCCGTTCCTTCAGACGGGTTCTATAAAAGGTGCGTAATTCAAAGCGCTGTGCCGGGTTTGATGACCGGCTCCTGAAGGGTGACCTAGACGTTATCTTCTCGTTCGTGGCGGCGGCGCCGAAATACAAGTTCTGATTTTTGTGGTGAGTAGCTCCAACCACCTTTCTTCACATACTGGTTGCCCGTATCGGCGGCTAGTTGAAGAGTATCTTGCAGACTCTTTATCCTCCACAGGGTTACGTTGTCGGCCCTGAGGGCGTGTCTTAAGTTCGGTGTACTCTCCAGCCACCCCGACGTGACCCAAGCTGTATCTTTTTGTTGAGTTATGTTGAAGAAGGGGTGAAGTTACATCCTGTGTTCAGACATTTACGTTCCAAATCTTGCAGAAATTGGTATGTAGTTCCCTGACTTGCGTTGAGTGTGCGGGTCAGGCTAAGTTATGATTCGCCATTGCTCTTTAGTTGGTCGATTAGGTGGCACAACAGCTGCCAGCCCTTCGTCGTTTATAGAGTGGCCTAGAGTTCGTCGCATAAACTGAACCAATTTTCTTTGCCTAATTCTGCTGCGTGCTTTGCAACTTCCGTGTTTATCAACACTTTTCGTGCGGAGCTTGCGGATGTGCCTATTTTTCCCTCTTCTGGTGAGGCTATGACGACTTTCCACAGGTGGTGAATTCTTGGGTGTCTGCAGGGACTCTTGTATGCGTCTCTTGTATACTTGAGTTTGCGTCTTCACGTCTGAGGTTATCTCCCGCACCCAATCCTCATACGAGAGTCCTCATAATCACTCCCAAGCATTCTGGTCTTGTCAAATGGTTCCGATTCGACAATGCGGGCTGCACCGATGAGGGCTTTCTAATTTCTGCCTTTAACTACGAGGTGTATCTTTATCTCAGACCACTATCTTTATATCAGACCACCCCGGCTCAGACCACTGGTAGTGGTCTTAGCCGGGGTTGGTTGTAATAGTCATCCAGGAGGCGTCGAGCGGACGTCAGAGCATCAAGAGGTCTAGGATTGTGTCTCTTGACATGCTGGGGCCAACTCTGTTTGCGGTATCAGGCTCATTAAACAGGACGAGGTAGTTTTGGTTTAGTACATTCACTAACGCTTGTCCCTTCTTGGTGTTGCTCTCACCACCACCCCACCCCACCCCACCCGCAATCTACTGTGGAGCCTCAACGTGATTTAGTATCAGTGTGGGGTGATTTCGTGCTAACATTAGGTCTTATTATACTGTTTTCTACACACCGAGTAGCTTGCGCGAGGGGCAACAGCAAGTGTTTAAAGCGAATAGATTGGTCCTTTCCTCGGTTGAGTGCGTGTGGGTATGTTCCATACCTTGGAAATCTCGTGTTCAATTCGTTTCTTGGAGGGCTATTGTGTCTGCTGAGGTGGAAGGATTAACGTTAATGTTGAAGTGTTGCCGGTTAGTTTGTTTATGCCTAGAAACTTCCAGTACTGAATTGCCGTGGCGTCGAGCCTATGGTTTCGTGGCGGCATTCTAAGATACAATTCCGGGCCATCGCCATTAACTTGAAACATAGGAAGGGGTGAAACATGCAGTGAATAAGTGTACGATGCGGTTTCGATGATGCTGTTTCGATAGATAAAGTGGTTTGGAAGTTATGAAGTGTATAATGCGGTTTCGATACTGTGCTCTCTGTTCCTTAGTCCTTGGCGCCTTAGCGTTTTTGCCCAGAGAAATAAAACAGTTGGGGATACAGGTACACAATTTGCTGCAAAAGTCCCGTGTCCTTGAAACAGGGCGCGACCTTGCGCGCGTTGGAAAGCGAGTGTCCCGGTGTTTGTTTTTGTACGCATTTCAAACATTTGAGGAAGATGAAGAAACGCTTGTATTTGAACGCAAAGCCTGCTTCTAGCCCAAGCTCGTGGGCGAAATACAAGGGGTGCCTGAATAATTACACGTCTGCTATTACCGCTGCTAAACACAAATATGCTCGTTGCGACTTGCCATCGCCTCTCAAATCTAACCAGAGGAATGCGTGGGACACAATTTCAGCGTGTTAAAGCAGATAATAAGATTTATTTACATGGGAACAATCAAATTCCTGTTAGAATCGAAGACTGCTCGTCAGCATTTAATACGTATATTGCATCTGTTCTTACGTGGGAAGATCATTCCAACATCCTTGCAGTTGAAAATTTTGTCAGGTCATTCGAAGAACCCATCGAAAGCACAGTCAGGGAATCGTATCACAAATTACTAACCTCAAAACTTCAACTTCCGCTCGCATGGAAGGTATTAATTCTAAGGTGTTCAAAATACGATATTCATTTCAAGTGAGATTTTTTCACATCTTTCGACAATACTTAATGTCCGGACATCTACCCAAATACTCTAAAACTGCGAAAGTGGTTCCCGTCATTCAAAGTGGCGATAACACTTCCCCCGATAACTATCGCCCCATTTCACTGAATTGCATTTTTAATAATATTAATAATCTTTATTTCACAGCACTGAATACATGCGTGGGCCAGCCCAAGCCAAAAAAATTACGCCCACCTCCCCTCAAGGGAACCCTGGTGTGATGCGACGCTGAGGGGGGTTCAAGCGCAACGGAGAGCAACCGTCGACCGAAAGGCCGCCGAAAAGCGGCACACCGGTTATATTTGCAGCGCGCCCAAAGGAGAGGAAACCGCGGAAGAGAGAGTACTGCACATGCGCCGGCGCCAGTGCGTCTGCCACGGCTATGACGCAACACAATCCAAAACAATCCACTTTAATCCAATCCAATCCAATCCAAGCCAAGCCAAGCCAAGCCAAGCCAAGCCAAGCCAATCGATTCCAATCCAACGTGGCCTCCGCGATTTGCTGCCGGCGGCGCAGCCGCTGGTAGCCGATCGCGGAGGCCACGAATCCAGCATAGAGTTTCTTACAGTATACACTAGAGAGGAATCTGGCGCTAGCGCCTATGCGGCTCACATCAAGGTCGTCTGTGTCGTCATGGGCCGCCATTATACATCGCGCTCGCCTTAGTTTCATAATTGGCTTGGATTGAAACGTTTTAGTGACCGCACATTTAAACAAAGTGCCACAAAAACGCGAATAATGGTGTGCAATTAAGTAAGTGGAAAACAAAAACAGGCTGTTTTAAAACTAAGGAAAAAAGAAGAAAAGCGTAATTTTGCCGGAACGGTTGTGCCTGCTATTGCGCAGGCCAAGGTTGTAGTTACGAACAATGTCAATATTGGGGGGGGGGGGTCACTCATTAGAGACTGTGATTTTATTAATTTTACCATTATTTCAAGTAAGAAGTTGTTTGAAGAGCTTCGAAAGTTTTTTGAGCGTGCCTATGAAAACGTTTCCTTCGTAGTGAACCGGTGCACAGTGACCGCCAGCTAGTTTAACAAAAAAAAGAAAACCTGGCGTTAAACAGTCGTGCCCGATGACAAGATAGGATGCGTATACAAGCGCCCGTATCTGCCGTATCTTGTCTTCGTCGAAGTACGTTTTGTTTCTTTTTTTCGTCGGCTACAAATTTCGCGGCGGCATATTACCCGCTCAGTCATACGTCCTTCCACTGCGGCATGGGCAACGTCAGGTGCGATCACGCATTGCCTGCTGTTTCACTGAACACGCATACCACAGAAACGGGAGGATTTCGGCTTCCTTGTAGCTCTGAAACGTGTTAATGCATAGCGAAGAAAGCAAATCCCAAAAACGGCTTAAGAATCCAATTGTCATGCCAAGCCCAAACCAAAAAGGGCGTCTTCCCATGAACCCCATGACGACATGGCTTACGAGGCGCAGTTTCCTCTCTAGTATACTTAGTAAGAAACTCTATGCAATCCAATGCTCCTCGAGAGAGTGTTCGCTATCGGAGAGGAGAGGGGGTGAGCGGCGGAGAGCGCAGCTGGATCGGCGAGGAGAATGGGGGAGGGGTGGACGCCGACAACGCCGACAACAACGCCGGATGGATGCAGGGACAAGGCGAGTGAATGAGATGCGTCGCATCTAAAAGGCCTGTTGGGGCCTTGCCGGGAAGTTGCTGCACATTACGGACGCAGGGATACAAACATTATCGTCTGCTGAGGAAAAAAAAGTACTAAAATAAAAATAAATAAAAATCAAGAGAAAAAAATTAAAATTACAGAAAGAAGTTGGGGAATTAAAAAATCTCCAGAAAATACATTCGAAAGCTTCAACCATTCAACATTCAACCGCGTAATACAAAAACAGCGTGTCTAACTTGAGAACGGGAGCTTAGAGAAAACAGGTCGGAGGGATGGGAGTTGAGGATAGAAGGGACTGGAAAGTACGCAGCCGATCACCATACTTTGTGTGAACCCTCGGCACAACAAAGCATTCTCGTAAGCGGAGGCTACGTTGCGGTGTGCACATTATACAGTGTTCATGTGACCAAAAATATTTGAACAACACAAAGAAGTCGTGCATCCTTGACTACTGAAAAACGTCTACATGCGACTCAAGCGATGCACCATACATTACTGACTTGACAACTGATTTCAATATGCAGTTAATTTTTCTTTTTCAGAAGGCGGTACAGAAGTAAAAACTGCTAATGCCACACCCCAAGACGATATAAGCAAGTAGATAGCATATTTGTTTTCGTATGTATACCGGACATAAGGCTTTAATAGAAAACAGGAGAAAAGGAACATTTCTGAGTTGGGTACATACGTACGCTGCATGTTTATTCCAGGGCATATCAAAATAAAATAATAAACTTAAGTATTTACAGTAGATAGTTGGGCAACAGGTGCACATGCACATTGGACACAATTGCTAGTATGCAAATACATTGGAACGCGCTGAGGAATAAGCTGAGCGGGATTGCTGGAAGCAGTCTCGTGGTGACTCATTGTTGTTTATTGTAACTAAATTATCGTGGCACCACCACATTACTTGCATACAGTCATGCTGCAGGTATTCCATTGCTAGTTCCTAGTTAATACGTCTGGATACATGTACCGTATCGTGCGCATATTGGAACTCTGGAATGAGTTCAAGGACTACTGCGTTCGTTAAAGTATATATTAAATAAACTGGGAGCAAGAATAGACCCCTCAGGGACGCCTGAGGATAAATGCTCTGGATTGCTTCTCATCGAACGCAACACAACAATATGAGGACGATTGGATAGGTACTGGTTAATTAAAGATAGAAACGGACCTTTGAATCCATACTGGAACCGTTTATAAGATAAAACGGAGTGGTGAATAGAATCGAATGCCTTGGAAGCATCCAAAAACATGGCGCAGGCATATACACTATGTTCTAAAGCATTGGTTAGAAAAGCAGAAAGTTCTTCTAGAGCTTTTTTTATTCCACGCCCTCTGACAAAACCGAACTGGTTGGGCGAGATCACACCATGTGTATCAAGGACGCTCAGCAACACTGTTGCAATGTGTTTTTCTAAAATAAGGGAAATGGTAGGAAGAATGGAAATTCCACGATAGTTTGAAACGCAATTTTTCGGGCGATTTTTCTACCATAGGGTGCAAGGGCCTGTTTTAGTCCGAAGGTACATGTGGTGTACGGACGATATTCCTGATTATAGCGAGTAATACATGTTTAAGACGCTCAGAACGCCTACACAGGACTGCAACAGAAATGCCGTAAATTTCTGCAGCTTTATTTCTTTTGAAATGTTGCAAGCTCCTCGAGCATATCACCACCTTCCAGATTTAATGTCGCCTCGGGTCCAGCAATTTCTTTTAAATCGAAGCTTTTTAGCTCTACCACCCCCCCCCCCCCTCCAAGGGCCTTGTCGCGACCGTTGGTGGCAACAGAAAACTGCAGCGAACAAGTAAAAATGAAGGAAGCTCACACTAAAGCGTAAGGCTTGAAGGTAGCGCAGTTGTACGGAACCTTCAGGACCGTTACAAAGGTATAAGTGCGTGATTGCAGCCGATTTGCTTCTTCTTCGCTGTCGGAACGACCTTTGCTCCATCCTTGTTGCTATAAGTGTGAGCTTCCCTAATTTTTCTGGAAGTTGTATTCATAGGACATCACGTTCGAGGGGCGTACGCTATGACGTGTCTTTCTCGTTGCGAGAAAGCGTTGCCACGTTTACGGCGAATGCTTGAGTTCATTTTTTGGCCAATCATGGCCAATTTTTTTCGTAAGTGGGTATGCATGGCTTGCAAATGTGCGCCGGGGAGGCTGGGAGGCCGCCGCGAGGCACGCACACAGCAGCGCTCGCCATTTTCTTGGTTTTTTCACCTCCTGGCGGTCACCGTAATATGTGCCAATATTCATAAGCCGGTATGCTTGGCTTGATAAATGTGCGCGGGGACCCTGTGCAGTCGTCGCGAGGAATGCACATATGAGTTCTCCGCATTTTATTCGTTTTGTTAACTGCGGAGCAGCCGCCAAAAGGCGCACGCTTACGTACGTGCCCGCACTCGGCATTTTTATGGTATTTTACCTGCGGACATTATAAATTACCATTTGCTACATAGCTTCGCTGCTAAAAGAAGTTACTCCAACCGCCTGGAATCGAATCTGGAACTAATTGAAAAACAGAATGAGAACCCGCTGTCTTACTGATTGAATTACGAGCCCATGCGCAGCCGGGGGAGACATATGGTACACTGCCACGTGCACTGCCTGCTGAATGCCACGTGATAGCGTCACGCGACGTTTCGCGCAACTCTGCAGTCCAGCAATGGCGTATGTAGCGAGCGTGTGGACGCCTTGCGCACGCGCTAGGAATCAGTAAAAATTAAAAGAAGCTAACACCACCGCATGTCACCTCACTTCCCCTCTGTCTTGCCGCCGCCGACGTCTGTGCCACCGATCTCGTCACCCCCGTCGGCGGCGGCAGAGACGGAGAAGTGAGATGGTCTAACACCGGGTTTGAGCTTTGTGTCACTTTATAAAAAAAGAGTGACCACTCATGCGCTATACCAGTGGTTCGTGCATTGATTTCACCTTACCAAAGAATATCTCTTTCAACGAATAAAGGGTATGTTTAAGTGCATTTCACTTGTCTCTGGTTTCACTCTTTGTAGAAACACGTGTGCGAGTCCAAGTGACGTCGCATGGGTAATCGTTATGGGTGTCGTTTCCAGCTTCGCTTACCAACCATCTTCCCAGGGTGAATTGGTGTTAATTTTTTCACTAATCAACTCTGTTTTACAAAATTATTCTCATGTGACACTCAAATATTCCAATACCCGACGGCTTCCGCTTTAGCGTGGATAACAGCATACAAACTGATTGTATTTTTTAGACTCCTCTAATGCTTTTGACCGCGTATCCCAGTGCCGCCACGTCTCTAAATTATCGTCTCTTCAATTAAATTCTGTACACTATCGTGGCTCTGTCACTCTTTATTCTCACGCCAGCAACTTACAATAATCAATAGGTTCGCCTCCTCCTTTACTGGCGTCACATTAGGCATCCAACATGGTAGCGTTCGTGGCAGTTTACTCTCTTTAACTTACATTACTGACTAGCCTACTAATAACTCGTCTTCCATGCAGATTTTTGCAGATGATTGCATTATATATCGTCCCATAACCGCTCCTCATCATCATATCGCCCTTCGAAATGACCTAACCTTAATATTATTTCAACACCTGGCAGATCACCCTAAACTTTTCTAAGTACCAAACAATTTCTTTTTCTCGCTTGCGAAATAAATCTAACAGCACATAATCTATTACTACCGCTCACTTCACAAGGACAACGTCATACAAATAAATAGCGGTACACTTAACACCTCACTTGTCATGGTCGTACCGTATACACGAAGTCGGTGTCAAAGCATCAAAATCTATAGGTTACATACGCCGGAACTTCCGTAACGCACCTATCGACATCTGTACATTAGGGTATTAACTTTCGTTTGTCCACAATTAGTGTTTGCTTCATCTGTATGGTCACCACATCAAGCTCATTTAATCCCATCACTAGAATCAAATATACTTAAAGCTTCAGGCTTCATTTCTCGGTATTATGACCACCATGCTAATATTACTCAAATGAAAATAGATATATTAGTTCAGCTATTAGGAAACTCGGTGCCTAGATTGCTGTGCGATGTCTTCCGCACAAATGCATAAATTCAGCTACGCCATCCCCATTGCCTCTGGAAGCACCTATTCATGTCAGCACGGCGTCATAATCAATTCAATTTCAAGTGAATATTTAATAAAACACGTTCCTTCCACTCATCTACCCTGCCACGTGCCATTTCATTTGGGAATGATCTTGCAAACGCCATAAACTCCTTATCGAACCATGGTGCATTTCTTAAGCTGCTGACCAGTCATATTGCTTGAAATCTTATTCGCGGATATTTAAGTTGTCATATTGTAAACTATTTTTATTTCTTTGTTTAAAATTGATATTGAAGCCTACTTTCAGTGCATTAACACTTGCTCAAAATGATATAATGATGCTGTGGTATAATAATATGTTTTACACCATTTCGCACTACTTCTGCTTTACTTCTCTGCCCACCTGATACCATGATGCCCATAATATCCTGCATTACCAAATTTATGATGCTTCGTGGTGGATTTCTTTCTTTACCCTAATGGAATTTCTACGTACTGCGCCGTGTATTTTTGTTTAGCTTTCTCCCCCGTCACGCAATGCTCTTCGGAGTATGTGAGGTACTGCAAAATAAATAAATAAATCCGCATCAAAGTTAGTCTGAAATAAGACTTGTGCATGTGGCATTGAAAAAAGAGCACAAGACACCATCTTCCCTGCATGTATGCTTTTTCCAACTGTAAATCAGAGGCATTTCGATTTCTAACAACCCCGATTGTGTTTGAAGTGACCGCGTAGGGAAGGCGACTTTGTGCTGCCAATCGGGGTGCGACTGGTTTGCCGTCCTGGTTTAATTCTCCACATTTGGCACACGGCTGGCTGCAACTTTCTGGTTTCTGAAAACGCAACTTTTGGCGTTATTCAGGCACGTACAATCAAGCCCGACATCCGGTTCAGGGGTACGTGATGGCGTTGTGATAGTTCTTTCCCTGTGCAGTTTACTTTGCATAAAACGTGCCGAGACACTTACAAAGAAAGAAAGGTCAGTGCAGCCTGCAACAGGTTATTTCAGTAGTCGCTCCTCCTATGCACCTGAACAGCTGTTTCGAAATAGCCTATGCATTAGGAACAATGAAAAGGTGGAATGAAAACCAGTTGCCTGCTTCCGTCATCGTGCACATTTTGGCATATTTCTATTTGTAAACAGTAACGTGTACAATAATGGACGAATCACACTAAAAAATAATAACGTTCCTTCGAAATCATACGGTTTTAGCAATACCAAGGTCACCGGGCATCGTCACGACGTCCTTGGTCGCTTGCAGCTTTGCACGTAACATCGCGCGATACCTACTTGCCATTCAGAGTGCAATGCTAAAGCGATCGTTTCTTTAATTTACACGCACTCACGTATTTCAATTTCTTGTTTCTTTTTTTCTCAAAGGGCTCAGAGAATACTTCGCGAAGCTACGAGTGGTTTGCTATAAAAGCTGTGTCGAACTGCAGTGAAAGCAGCAGTTGGACGATCAGCAGCTAAAAGAAACCATGGTAAGTTTGCCTGCTATACGCTTTCCGAAAACACCAGTCTATAGCGAAGAGCCTCAAGCGGTGTAACACAACTAGCGGCCATCTCTAAAAAAACGCTTATCTATTGAATGTAAGACCGAATCCTACGTGGTAGCGTGAATATAGCTCTATCAGTACGGATAAACACTTTGTTGGAGCTGAACGTCTTACTTTGTCGAATAGCCTGGATAGAGGACCGACAACTTTGATGAGTGAAAGCTGCGGCATAATAGAACTGCCTCTGCAGACAAAATAATACACTTTTCTTAACATGGATACCCGTGTAATAACGCGGCCGCTTTTGGCATACGCATAAGCATTGGAAACGCCTTTCTAAGCTTTGTGAAAGTGCTAAAGAACTTACCGTAATAATGCGTCCTAAAACGAGAACATGAATGGACCCTAAACTGTCACTACATAGCTACGCCACGTCTTATCCTTATCAAAATCGCTGAAGTTCTAAAGTGAAAAGGTATAACTCTCACGATGACTACTTACTGTGCAGATTCGTGCCTGCGTTGTCCTCGCTCTGGCCACCAGCGCCTTTGCTGGTTACACCGGTTTCGCCGGCTACGGTGGCCACGGCCTTGTCGGACACGGCCTTGCCGGCTACAGCCTTGGCGGCTACGGAGTCGGGGGCTACGGCCTCGGCTACGGTGGCTACGGTCTGTCCCACTACGGCCTTGCCCATGGTGTCGGCTACTCTGGTCTCGGCCTGGGCTACAGCTACGCCCCAGCTGCCAGCTACGCCGTCGCTGCCCCAGCTGTTGCCAAGACCGTGTCCACCTACCACGCTGCTCCAGCCGTGGCCACCGTTGCCCACGCTGCCCCAGTCGCCACTTACGCCGCTGCCCCAGTCGCCACCTATGCTGCTGCTCCAGCTGTGACCCGCGTCGCCACCTACCAAACCGCTCCAGCCGTCAGCGTTGTCCGCGCTGCTGCCCCAGTCGCCACTTACGCCGCTGCCCCAGCTGTGACCCGCGTCGCCACCTACCAAGCCGCTCCAGCCGTGAGCGTTGTCCGCTCTGCCGCTCCAGCCGTGACCACTGTCGCCCACGCCGCCCCAGTCGCTAGCTACGGTGTCGGCTACGGCCTTGGTAGCTACGGCGGTTACGGCAGCTATGGGCTGTCCAACTACGGTCTTGCCCATGGCGTCGGTTACTCTGGTCTCGGCCTCGGCTACAGCTACGCCCCATCTGCCAGCTACGCCGTCGCTGCCCCAGCTGTTACCAAGACCGTGTCCACCTACCACGCTGCTCCAGCCGTGGCCACCGTCGCTCACGCTGCCCCAGTCGCCACCTACGCTGCTGCCCCAGCCGTCGCCACCACCGCCGTCCACCACGCTCCAGCTGTTGCCACCGTCGCCCACGCTGCCCCAGTTGTTGCTTCCTACGGCGTCGCCCACGCTGCCCCAGTCGTCGCCTCCTACGGCGTCGCCCACGCCGCCCCAGTCTACGGCTACGGTGTCAGCGGTCTCGGATACGGTGTCGGCCACTACGGTTTCGGCCACGGCCTCGGCTCCTACGGCCTGAACTACGGCTACGGCCTTGGCTCTCCCTTCGACTACACCACCCTCCTCCGCAAGAAGAAGTGTGAGTACTTTACGAGAATTTTGTTGAGCTCGTCGGAGTTACTTGTATGGTTAGAGGTTTTATCAGCATGAGGCTCATTTCAGGTGTATTAAGTATGTTCTTTAAACCATATTTGAAATAGCTACACCATTTCGGACCGACGAGATCTTCCGAGGCTGTAATTTCGAATACAGAATGTGGCAGGGCCTTTTTGTGATAGAACATTGAGTCAAAGCCTAATAACATACACCTGTTGAAGCATACGCGTACAGGAACAATTAAAATGCTGTCCAGCTTTCGGTTGGGTAATATTAAATATAGCTATAGCCTGTGGCCCATATAGCATGAGGCGATCTCACAATGTTGTGAACCGTAGGATGTTATTCATGAATACCTGTTCGACCCTAACTTTTTCGCGGCCTAACAGATGATTGAACAGTTTGCACTAATAAGCCCGCTGCGGATACGTTACCAATGCACGAAGTTTTGGCAGGGAAGAAATTACAGATGAGAAATAACTGTAATACAGTTTATATACCCAGCACTAATCCTTATTTCTCATGGTTTTCTTTTTCAGAAACACCTCTTTGAGGAGTATATACAGCCAATTGTGGAATATAGTCACAAATTCCGGAGCGTCATGCTTCGTCACACTGCCATCACGAAGGCTTGATGGAAGTCGTGTAATAAAGGAAGAGAATTGTGATCGCACTGTTGTCTCCTTTGTGGTCTTTTTTTGCGACCGTTGTTTTGTTTCCATGTAAAGAACGGTTTTTATTTTGTTGACAAGGAAGCTCTTTCATGCTTGGGTAGTTACACTGCTATTGTTTGTGCTTCTTTGGAAGTTGCTTTTCATGACAGGCTTTCCTCAGAACAAGAAAGTTATGTCCGAAATTAGTTTTGTTTTCGCGGGCACATTAGCATCAATTAACGCGTATATATCCACGCATTCACAGGGTGGGACAACCTTCCAGCCAAACATTTCAATTGCAGAAGAGTTTCCACGCTCCAACATACATATACGTGAGTCTTTTATAGGCAGACGGTCAGCGTGATTGAAAAGTGTCTCGTTGGACTTTTTACGCGGTGTTTTGCAAAGCTTTTAAAGAAGGCGCAAACGTATTCTACGGAGGAAAACGTTTTCTAGGCGATATAGCTAAGATAGACTCAAGCCAGCCCCTCCGTATGTTGAACGGCCAATCAGCTATGCTGAGAGTAATAGGTTGAGGTCCATCTCTTCTTAGCAGTGACGGCACTTTTGCATTGGATGCCGCAGGAAAGTCTGAGACCCGAATTGGGGGCGGAGGGCTCTCCAGAACTTCTTCTCTTCCTTACAAAGTACAAAGTACCCGTAACCAACTCTGGCTGCATGCATAAGCTTTTTTTTTTTCGGGTATTAAGGCGAAAACCTCACCTGCCCCATTTTCCAAAAGAGCGCTATTGTTTTTGTTGCCCGTTAAAGGACATGGCTCCCGCTGTAAAGGGTAAATGTCGAAAAAACACAGGTGCGATCTTCTTGGATCTGTAACAGGGTGCGATGTTTCATTCTGTGTATTTTACAAATACCACCCATCCTGCGCGGCACAAAGCATGAATTCAAGATAGTGATAGGCTGCACACTACCTAACGCAATCTAAAACATACTGAACCACTGTTATCTACAGAAACATGGGCACAGATATTGATTTATATTTTGAAAAATCCCCAGGTATTAATTTCCATTTCGTCAGCCGTACAGAAGCGGGCCTTCCTGCTTGACGCAAGGCATCAATTAAAGACAGTGCACACTGTACACTGCACGCTGCTGCACCCTGCCTATAACGATGATATAAAACATATCTAACCGCTCGGTTTCTGCAAAAAATGGGTACTGGTATTGATTCACAATTCTTGCACAAAAATGGCTCGAAGTTGAAAAAAATTCCCCCGCACCTCCCCGAAGGTAATCGTGCAGAAATGTGAACGCATTGGGTGCACCGATGAGTGTGTTGCGAGTAATGGCGTAATTAATGACGAGAGTGTGAACGTAATCATTTATTCATCAGCACCTGTTTGTGTTATCGTTGTACCTGACGGCCACAATCACTGCCTTGTGATCGCTAAAGTGCACGGTCAAAGGGTCTTTGAGAAGCATACGCGCGTCACAGTTTCGCGTAAAGACCAGATCAATGCAACTCACGTGAATGGTAGTGGGGCACGTGTCGAAGCCGGCAGAGAGACAATGCATAGAGTGCCTGGTCTGCATGTACTCGACCAGCCACTCGCCACTCTTCTTGCGCACGTCAACGTTGAAGTCGCCAACCAAGACTATGGGGTCAGAGGGTTTGGAGCGCACGCGCACACTTTCCATAGCCGCGTCCAGCTGCGCGGCAACGGCGTCTCGAGCGAGGTTGGGCGCGAGGTACACGGTCACCACAAAGACTCCGTCTCCGGTGTAGGCAAGGGTGTACAAGTCCTTGTACGGAGACGTGTCTCGAACGGGACACGTGGCAACGGCGTGCGATATCAAGTTCCCATGCACGTTAGACACGAGACTAACACCGCAGTACTCGCCGTCCTTGCCGCTTCGAGCAAACTAGTACAGCTCGCTTCAAGCGCATGCGTTCGGCATTGAGCGCGGAGAGATAACACCTGCGTGCGCACGCCGACGGTGATCGACAACCCCCGACTAAGAAATGCATTCGCATTTACGACGAGGCCGACGACGAAGGCAGAACTACGAGGCGCGCGCTCACGTGCGCTCGCGCTGGAGGAATGCAGGCGCACGCCGCTCGATGGACGCAAGACAACCCCCGACTAATAAATGCATTCGCATTTAAAAAAGAAAACACGCAACTTTGCTGCGACTCGAGCACAGGCCTTTGTAATAGGAGCCGAACTCTTCCTTAAAGCCACGAACATCGAACGGCGGGTCCTCTTTATCAGTGGGTCAGAAAACGATCCATCGATCAGTCAGTCAGTCAGTCAATCAATCAATCAATCAATCAATCAATCAATCAATCAATCAATCAATCAATCAATCAATCAATCAATCAATCAATCAATCAATCAATCAATCGTTTTATTCCAGTTTTTTACAGACAAAAGAAAGCTCAGGTTGGCTTAGTGTTCAAAGCAATCTTGTAGATTGTCGCTTCTTCTGTATCGCGCACGAAACGGAATAACGCAACACGGGTCTCCACAGGCGCAGCCCGATGCACTTCCTACTGTGCTGTCCTTACTTTAGCCGCTATCTGAGAACCTTGCGAGCAGCAGAACAAGGGTAGTTGTGGCTATTGCTGTTCCGTTCTTCTAAGCAGATGCCCACACGAGGGATTGAGCCCGAATTGGGAGCTATGAGGGGCTAATGCGGCCGCCTCACAAAATTAAGAAAAACTATGAATTGTAAACGTAAACGTTCTACCTCGTGCATGTTGCCTGACACCACACCGTGATGACATGTGAGTAGAACAGGTGGTGCACACCAGCCGTGCAGACCCCTGATATCATGGGGGTTGTGGCGTGTGCCAGACTTGCTGTTGACGTAATTTGCGGAGTAAGCCGAAGAAATGAAAGCGAAGAGACGGTCGCAAACACGACGTAGCAGAAGAAAAAGCCAGTCAAAGTATTTCGGGCCAATAGACAAACAAACAACACCTAAAAAAGACACACAAATGCCATCTAGCAGTACGCAAGTAGTTAAAGGGACATTAAAGGCTGAAGGAAATTTTGTTTTAACGGCAACAATACAGTCATGTCTCGTTAATATGGACCCCATTAATATGGACACCCCGTAATACGGACGAAATTTTCGGCGACCGGTCTCTCACCATGCAATTCTGCCCCGTTAATATAGAAACCCCGCAGTCCGGACTATGGACTGCTATTATGGGGACGAAACGGGTAATTGCAGGCCTTTTTGTCTCGTTATTATGGTCACGGGTCCATAAAGAACAAAATATAAAAATGACTGATATGAAGAAATATGGGTTCTTTGCTTCAATGTTAAGCGACGTACGAATACTGTTCTTTTCAGTTGCGGAATGCAGCTTTTGCGTCCCTTCCCGCGCTCGCAGTCTCACGTGATGCTGCCGCGCGTCTTCAGTTACGGGATCGGATTGTTTTCTGCCACCGGTGATCTCTTTCAGAAACGCCGAAGGGAATGCCGACACGAACGCCAAGCTACACCCCCCCTCCCCCCCCCCCCACACGCCATTGTGGTCATTTCGGCGGAGGCAATGGTTGGGGTTAAGCGTAAAAGGTCTGAGCTTTCCGCTGAGCTCAAAAAGGAGCTTGTCGGCTGATCCTCTCAACAGTCCCAGCAACTCGAGGACAGCTTTTCGCCGTCGTAAGCAGCCGATGAAGAAGACAGACCGACCGTCACCCGACGTGAAGCTGGCCGTGGCTTGGAGACGGCTATCGCATACATTTAACAGGAGGGACACGCAGAACGCGAACTTCCGGTAGCGGACGTGGTGCACTTTCTAGAGACTACAGTAGGATCGAAGGCATTAGTGCAAACCCACATCTCGTTTTTTGGCTGAATAAACCGTGGTATTTCCTGGAACGATTCTTCCTTAATGTTTGTGTTTTTTACCTTGATTCATTAGTATGGGCGATTCACATCATGGACGATTTTGGGGGGGAGCGGAGCCGTCCATATTAACGAGACATGACTGAAAACGTTTCTTAGCTCTCTCGGCTTTTGTTCAACAAGCAACGATGCGTTCTTTGTTGAGCAAAAAGAAAAAAAGGGTGGCATTTTTCTCAGCCGCTTCCCTTTCAATTTTTCGGGACGTAGTCTTTGCGTCACAAACTAGTAGCGGGGCTCTGGTGCGATCTAGGCGCTTTCACGCTGGGCGCGGTAGCTTTTATGTCTGCAAGCAACGGCCGACGTCGACAACGTTTGTCTGTCCTAGCGGGCTGGCTTGGACTGTTATTACTTCCCCGCGCCGGAACAAGAAATGCTTTTCACCGCTCCAGGGGCCGGTGTGCTCGCATGCACCGTACACACGACCGCGAGGATCACGCCGACCGCGAGCGAAGAATCGGCAAACGTCGTTTCAAGTATCGTGCAAGCGCGACTGCCTGCTTCTGCGTCGCTCAAGCGGGAGACTTCATTTCACCTCGCCTGCAGCGATCACGTCTATCTCACATTCTGTTCTCTCCCGCGACGCGCCAGCCTCCCGTGTAATACATACGCGCTTTTTGCAGCGGTATCGAGTAGTCCTCGCGGCCAAGGCTTCGATCGGCCGAATCTGACCAGGGTAGAGCTACGCGCGCTTGATTTACGGATTATTTATCAATCGCGGCTCACAGCAAACTGAAAATAACAAGTTCGGATCATTGCGATAATCATTTGCATTTGTGCCCTAACATTCCACGGTCGGTAAGTTTCGAACGGGGCGCAGGCCAGCTTTATACCATCCGATAGCAACATCCGGGCGCGGAGAACGTATTACAATCCAAGTCGGGTCGCTTAAGAATATGCAGTGCCTCTTGTTCCTTTTGCCACTTCCTGTCGGAGATATTGCTTGAAGCAGCTCAGGCATTCACTGTTGTGTTTATTCACTTGGCAAATTGCCCGCGATAGCTTTTCCAAAACGAAACTGAAAGCATGATGGCCGACTCTGAAGAGCGAGGGGAACAGCCCGTCTCGTAATGTACAAGAACTGTAATCTGTATTTTTGTATTTTTAAAATGATCAGATCGCGGAAAGGTGTAATTTACATGTATTTCACGTGCTCAACCACTTCGGAACTGTTCATTTGAGGAAAAAATTTATAGATGCTTCTCCAATAAGTTGTCGACATTCACAACGTTTGTGACGTCACAAACTGTAGTACCCAAAAGCGTATGACGCGTCGTCGCCCGTTTTTCCGTTTCTGGCGTTTTCTGTCCTAATAAAAAACTGCTGGTCGCGAGAATGGCGGATTTAGATTCTCGGCACCGTAATCTACCGATACAGGCCAACGTGTTTCCACTCCTTAGTGTTTCTTTTATACGCCTCGAGATTCGCAATCGCTGCGCCGCCTGCCGCCGCTTCTCCGCGGCGTTTACGGGATTAGCACTCCGTGGCTGATAGGTGGTCATGCAGTGTTTTGGTTCTCTTTCGCTTCTCTTTGCCTTTCCGCACTCTAAACAACTTGTTATGGTGACGTCTGTAAGCTAACTGCACGTTTAGGGCACTTAAAAAAAAACAGCTGCGTCTTGGTAGAGCACTCTAACGCCAACAAGAACTACCCGGGGAGTCGGTTCTGCGCGCTTCTTGGCCGCTCTTGCGGGCGTCGGCGATGGCAGCAGCATATCACCGCTGTCACCTTCGAACACGTCAGCACAAGTGAATTCTATTCATTGTCGCCTCGTTTAGACCTGATATTGGCACTGTAAGAGGTTGGTTCGTTTTGCAGCGCAGACAACAAATGCGGCTTTGCTTCGAATATGTACGTCGTAGAAAAATATGTTTCGGGGACGTGATAACCCAATAGCTGACAAAAACGTGTGCCTTTTATGGGAATATAAGCCACGCAAAAATGTTAAGTACACTCAGAGGCTGTGCATTGTCAGATATGTGCCCACTCATGCCTTATAGTAAGAACCAAGGTATATGTTAATGAAACCACGGGAAAATGAATGGTCTGCAAGTAGGGAATAAATAGAATAGTCGTACGGGAATGAAAAAAAAACCGAGTGCAGCTTCTGAAATGCTAAAGACGTTTGTTTGAGCAAGGTAGTATTCACGAGACCAACTAGATGCGAAATACACTGATATTTCGCTAGACATGGGGGGGTATGAGGAGGAGGACGCTCAACTGTCGTTGTTTACAAATGCGGAGCGAAATCAACGAATGAACGTTTTAGTAATCACGCACACAAGCTGCGTGTTCACTTTTCGTTTGTTTTTCGCCTTGAAAAACGGCTGATCACTCGGCGGGCTCATTTTTTGAAGAATACAGGGTAGGCAGTTCACAAGCGATACGAGGTGTCGTTAGAAGAGTTGATTGATTGATTGCAGGATTTAACGCGCCGACGCAACGGAGACGATGAGGCACGCCTTAGTGGAGGGCTCCGGATTAATTTTGACCACCTGGAGAGCCTTGACGTGCGCCGAAATCTCGTACACACGGGCTCGTTGGAAGAGTGTCGTATCTGATAAGGGTCTCTGATTTCGGTTTATGCTAGATTCTGCAGTCTCCCCGTGTCATGACTCATATGACGATGTTTCGAAGAAGAGTTTGGTCACGGACGCGGATTACTCTGTAAGCCCATCTTCGCGCTTCTCGTGGAGGATAAATGTAACAGATAAATCTTTGCGAGCGCTCACCTCGGGACAAGACGACCCAGCATTAAATTTGTCGTCGTGTGCTGACTCCGGAGTGTAATTTTGCATTATCCATCGTGCTTCTTTGGTACAATGTTTGGGAAATTTATGCCGTATTGGCTTGTTCATGGTACTGATCAATATCTGATATGTGATATTGGCAAACGTAACTTGCGTGCTGTCAGGTACGAGTGCTCCGCTAGATTTTGTAAGTGCACAAAGTCGATTTACATCATAGTGTGTATGGCCGCAACATGACCATCGGAGGAAACACTGCTTACGGAGACACTGTCACTAAATTTCAGGGCAGCGGAATTGCAATCAGCTGCATGCAAATGCTGGCTTCGGGACGCCGGCCTGTGACACACGCCCGGCGCTCACATAGATCTCACTAAGATCGCGTCATAAACGTTTATACTCTCGTGAACATACCATGCTTGAAAACAGAGTGCCTGCTCCACGTTATTCAGTATTTCGAACGCGGACAAACGGTAAATCGCTGTCTTGCAACGAGCCCCAAAAGCAACGGCGACAGGGGGGAGCGGGCCGGGGACTCCCGCGCCTGCTTTCGAAACGGGCCGCTAGGGGGATTTCAGTGGCGCCCCTACAGGCCGCGCTCGAGGCGTATAGGAATCGCCGTAAGCATACTAAATTGTCCGGACGAGTTTTCTTGCAAATAATAAGCGGGTGCGTGACTAAAATATATTTTTTTAAACAGCGCCGACTGTTAAGTTCGGGCTCCGCATGTAATTAATGAAGGCCGCCGGTGGCCCATGTATTGGCGTCGCCTCCGCTGGTGGCTACTTTAGATTCGACGCGGGTTCGACACCACCACCGCCGGTCACCCACCGGTCTAGACGAATGGGTACAAGCGGCACCCCGGCCTGGCGCTCGGCTACTCACGGGTCGTGCTCGCTTGGAGAGAACCCTGGAAAACCCCACCCACGACGACCGGCGTGTCGGAAGAGGAAGTGCTAGCTAGCGACGGAGATGTTAGACGGGCCCAAGAACGCGGAACGCGGGGGCAGGTGTGGCGGCGCAGGTGCGACATCGTCGTACGCGTTACCGCCGGGTAGGGTGTTCCTTCTCTCCCGGGAGCAGAGGACACCGCGAGCCAAACCAGGGTTCGTGTAGAATCAGCTGGTGGCGCACGAAACGGAATCAGTTTCCGTGCGACGGTCGGTGTGTGCCGCCGTGGAAGGGGGGTTGCGCTGAGTAGTGTGCAGTGCTAGACAGAACGGTTCAGTGTTGTTTGCCGCACACGTAGTTGTTAGCGTTTTTTTTTTGTTTTTTTTCTAGGTGTGTAGGGTTCACCCAGATAGGGATTACTGTTAACTTTACCTCTACTGTCGTTCTTCCCCTTGTTATTATTCTTTTGTGTATGCGTATGTTGGTTGCGTTCAACTGTCGTAAGACGTGTGCTTTGCGAGTAGCGCAGCTGGGTGGTTTTAACGCTTTATTCTTGAGGAGTAGAGCCGCTGTTACAGCGCGGTAGGGAGTTTACCTCTGGGTACAATGGCGAGTGCATTCCTTTATTTGCGCTCGTTGGCATGTGGTCATGGTGGGCCATGGAATGTGACGGGTGGGGCCCCCTTGTTGGCGCTTGCGTGCGAACTAGTGTCTGAAGTGCTGAAAAGTGAACTTTCAGAACATCGCATGTGGACAGCAAATGAACCGCAGCCGGGATGAACAATCTGGTGCATTCTGAAAGAACAGGCGTCTGCGAGTGCGTGAAGAGGCGCTGAACTTCCTTAAATGTTTTTTTTTATTTGTACAGGAGTAGCCTCTTTTGGTACGTTTGGGTTTCGTTCGGGTGTTGTTTTTTTTTCTTTCATTAGAGTGAAAGAATGTTCCTACATGCGCTGAACGGTTAAGGATGGATGGTTCATTCATTCCAGTTGTCAAGGTGTAACATTTATACCCTTCGTGGGGTTGGTTGCCCTTTAATGGTAGAGGGTGCCACGAGTTTTGTTCTCACGGGCCCTGTAGTTGAGCGTCTTCGTTTATTGTTTGATGTTGCGCAAGCCATGGCTAGGCAAAGGCACTGAGTATGCCGTGTTGTATCCGTTTTTTGGTGCAGTTGGCCCGGCGCGTTGTGCTGTTGGGTTGTGTGTGTAGCGGGTTAATTTTTTTTGTTGTACTGTATTGTACCCGCGTTGTATTGTACTTGCGTAAACGGCTTGAGTGTGTTTTTTTTAGTTCTGACTCTGCCGTAAGACATAACCTGCAGGAGAGTTAATGTTGTACGTACAGCTAGTGTACGGACAACATTCTTAGTGCGGAGGTGCTTAAGTTCGGGCTCCGCATGTAATTAATGAAGGCCGCCGGTGGCCCATGTATTGGCGTCGCCTCCGCTGTGGTGGCTACTTTTCCGTGTTTCTTTCATGTAGCCGCGGCGGACGCCAAGTTCGGAGCCGCGGAGAGCTGTTGTGCCCGTCCTTTTGTGTGTCAAAGGATGGGGGCGATTAGCCTGAGTGCCTCTGTCGCGTCGAGGGTGGCAGGGTCATTCGGCATAACACGCTGACGGGCGGCCAGATGATCGTATCTCTAGTGTTGAAAGCGCGCGCGGTGTAAGTTTGGAAAATCTTCGACTCCGGCGGCGGGCGCTCTTCGTCGACGGGTCGTTCGCCTCGACGATGGTCGCCATCGGCTGGCAGCGTCTCTCCCCGTGGTCTGTTCAGGTGGCCGGCGGCGCCCCTTTAGTCTGGGAGGGGAATTAGCAACCCTCATTGTCCACGCCCGCGCGCGCAGGACGCCCGACGTCGCGGGAGGCGCCGCGCGGAGGGAGGTCAGCCGCGCGAGGACCGCTCCGGGCCCTCGGCTTGGCTGTTGTTTGTGCAGATGCCGCCCGCTGAACGTAATGGATGGTTCATTTAGGCCGCAGATGGCCTGTATTTTCTGGCCGGGTGCAACAGCGTGCGTAGGAAACGCACCTATGAGTGTGTAAGAGAGAGTGTTAGGTCACGTGACCGCAGGTGGGGACATGTGTGTGATTGGCTGGTTCCTGTGGCCAATCAATGGTTTCTATTAATTGTTTGAAGGTTTTTTCTCTCTTTCTTGTACGCCCCTTTGGAGGCAGGGTTTTTGTTATCAAAACCGGAGTGTTGGGTTTTCTCGGGGGTCGGTCGAGAGGGGATCTAGTTCAGGATAGATCTCGGCCGAACAGGCTGCTGCTGTTAGAGTGACAATGTAGCCGTCACTCTGACGTGATGTAAACGCGGAGTCATGTAAATAATGTAAATAAACCTAATATCCAGCAAGGAAGGCAGTCCTCATCCCTCACCCGCTCCAAGCATCGGTCGTCGGTCATCGGAGCGAGTCGAGATAGTCCTCTCGGCTCGCGCATCACTATTTCGTCTCCATCAGTTCGCCAAGAAGATGGAGAGGCGAAATTTAACTCCGACGACGGGACAAAGCAAGGGAACCGCGGAAAACAGGCGCAGAGGAGCAATTTATGCGCTTCATAGCGAAACTAATATAGGGAAATATATATATATTCGTGCCACAATAAAGCGTGCTCAATGGTTTATCAGCGCCTGGGTTATGTGGCTGCCGTGCTCTGTCCAGTTGCATGCGCTCCTTTTCACAGAAGTACCATGTACCAGATGCGACTTAACCCAACCCTCCTGAAATCATTTTTGTTGTTGCCATTACTGCCCTGAACATCCCAATTTAGCAAAAAGTCGTTATTGTTTTTTTTTAGAAAAGAAGGGTGGAAGGCACGTTGAGCAATTGACAAATAGGGAAAAGGAATACCAGTCACAGGCAGTATTCACGAGAAACATTTTACGTCACGAAGTAAAACAGACTCTAAACGCTCCAGGAGCAGGAAAATAAGGTTCATCAGAAGAAATGCTCAGTAGTAATATACATATTTAGGACAGGTACTCATACGGCTGCCCCAGCCCCTACCCCCCACACACACATACAAGGCGTCGTGAAAACGTTTTAAATCAACATCTACAGCGGAAACGAGCTGTTAAGGATACCGCTCAACTTCTCTTTTGTAGAAACCTTCATGCTAGTTTCGAAAGGGAGATTTTTACGAAAAGAAAGGTGAGAACACTTGGAACTTCTAATGTGTTGTAAGTGCGAAAGCATAAATACCTAGCTGAACTCTTCAGACGCCTTCTTTTGCCTCGCATCTTCGAGGCGTATTGCTATGTTCCCGTTGGTGACGCTCTGCTTCGTGATGCGCCTTAACGCTGTAGAATGGCTCGTATCCAACGTGTCACGCCGCTACCCGTTAATGCCGGCTTGTAACGGTCGATTTGACGACGGTGATGAATATTGCTTCACCTTCGTCTCCCTTTGTCTGGGGTATACTGGTGGGGACGACCACAATTCGCCACTGCCGAGTTTAAGCAGACGCTTCTAAACACCTGCGATGCTGCCGCTTTTTTTTTAAGTACGCGGTATACCTGTTTTTGCCCTCAATTGGACATTTCCGGCCTAATTAAAAGGTGAGTTTTCTCCCTCCATTGCGAACTACCTTTCAAACTAATGGTGGTCGTTGTACGTACAAAGTACAGAAATACGAGAGAACTATTCAGAAAACAAAGGCGGCCAGCGCTCGCGACGGAAGTTTGCGTCATTGTGAATGGACCGGCCTGCCCAGCCGGCTGCACCACAAACAGCCAGATGTAACACATAAATGTCACAGAGTAGCCCGGTTAACCGACAACAGGGGATGCGAGGTGTGTGTTGGATTCTGTTTGTTTATAATCCAAAGTTTACATCAAACAGGGGACCGTACGTTTCGCTCAGCAATTGAACGCCAATTGCAGGCATGCCTGGTGATCAATCGGTAGTTATGTTCTATTGGTGGCCGTGCGATGCTCTGGCCTCCTGGTGCATGACCAAAGTACGCAAAGCAGCGTGTTTCCTATTGCCCAGAACACTCCTGCCGTTTCCGCCATTTTCCCAGCGGGCAGCCGGCTCTCTTCTCCCAGCGAAATCTGTCGTGGAGTATCTCGATGACGCGACCGAGGCGCCAATGCCACAGAAGCATGCTCATGACCGCACGGAGTTTGTCAGAGCGCGTTGTGAGCCACATCGTTTCAACGTCACTGGGCATGGCCGACGTAGCGCAGGGGTTACGCACAGTTAGTCGTATGCTCGTTAGGACAAAATATATCGGAGCATTGAGCGGCGCTGATAAATGTTATTTGAGTTCTCACAACTACGTCAGTCATACCGCCAACACATCTCCCTGTGGGCCCACGCAAGCCTGGTAGAGTGCGGAGTGGTAAACACATAAATTGGATAATGGCGGCAAGTCGGTGCGTTGTATATTTTGGAGATAGTAGAAACTGGAACCAAAGAACCAATAGAACACGCGTCCTGCACTAAAATCAGTTAGCCAAAACCTGCATACTTTCGAGGCACCTGGAAGCCCACCATGTCACCTTCTGGATGACGGGACTCAACAAGCGGCTTGATTCAGGGCTGATTCCGCAATAGTGGCAGTTCCTGTAACCTATGAACCGCACAGTCATAAGTTCCAGCAGAAGTACTATGTAGGACTAGGCTACGAAAAGTCATGGGATTCCACCGACGCACTAAATATCGACGTCCCTACGAAAAGTGGTCGTGTACCTGTTTTATTCGACCTCTGCTGAGATATGTCCCTCCAGCCTGCACGACGCTGTTGCCGAACTACACAGGTTGCTGCGGTCGCTGCGTGAAAATATGCCCCTTTGATGACGGGGCCCCCGAACTACAAGCGTCATGTTTAACCTTCGGTGCAACGACCCTCTTATCAACATTGCACTGATGCACTAAAAAGAAGAGGCCCAAGTATTTAGTGTGCATACGCGGACATATGCGTACTTGTACTGCACCAAATCGTTCCCATGGACATACGAGCAAAGAAACTTCATCGTGCGCACATCCAAGCTCAAATATAAACTCTTAAACTCTACGATTGCTCCCGTACACGCACATATGACTGCGTGCTTGCGGTGGAAAGCAGATATTCGCAGGATCTCTTATGTTATCCCTACGACGACTTACAGGTGAAAGCATCAATAACCATGTAGCAAAGATCACCACATCATTTGATTCGTTTAGGGGCCTCTCTTTTCATATTCACGCACACCATCGGTTCACGTTTCTTCCTGTGCCAGCGAGACTATTTATCGTCAACTTTTGCAATGATGTACACGCAGATTTCATATGTCATCCATATTTTTGGACTTTAAATAGTCCTAATATTGCACCCTGTAAATTAGCTATTCAAATATTTTATGAATTATATGGATAAATTATCTTAGGCATCCCCGATATTCCATTTAATAATCTCTTTAAAAGGGCTGTGAGGACAAATTACCATTTTTCTCAGTTCTAAAAACTTGATTTGGTCGCTAACTTAGCTTCCTTCCACCGTGAAAGACGCTTTTTAGCCAAACTAATCAAGAAATATCGAAAGTCAAGTTTCGCGGTGCAGTGACGTAACATGGTTAGGGGTGACGTAATATGGGCATGAGGTAAAAATATATTTATCGCTCTGCCAACTGCACGTTAGTGCTGCAGCGATGCGATCAAATAGAACTATATAGAGGCCACACCCACGATTACCCCGCTATCGTTCGCGACGGTGGCGCAGATCGGACGCCAACAATCGCACAATCAAGATTTCGTGACGTCATAAAAAATCACCGGAAAGAGTTCTGCAGGTTAACCACCGGTTCATACATTTTCTTTTGTACCTATTTATTTTTCTGAAGTCTGCAATATAAATTAGTATAATTGTTTTGCCGTCAAAGATGTCCTTTAAAGAACCAAGCTTCTAATTTCGTTAATGGCCTCTTATAATCATGGCCTCACTTACTTTGATTTGTTAGTCATTCATGCTAACTAACTTACTCATCCAACATATTCGCTTAGTAATCTATCTTGATTAGCTTTGCAATGCATTCTAAATTTCTTTAACGTTTTTATACCCCTTACTTTCCTTGTGTTCCTCAATAGGGACTCACACATCTACTTCAATTCCCTTGATTTCCCTTTGATTTTCTTTACGTCGCTTTGATAGACTAGATATCATTTAGTCGTCAATTCCACTTCAGTTCGATTCCCGTTAATTCACAATAATTACTTTTATTTTGCACCTGAAAAATGCGGTGAGCCGCAGCTGCGGAAAGGTTGTCTGGAATTTATACCACCACATGCCCACAAGACCACTCTACCAATATTTCGAGTTTTGCTTAGTGCTCCAAATCAGTAGATTCATAATAAATGACTTAGTATCTTTGTTTAAGAATTTTGTCTCACCGCTGTTTCGTGGTCTAACCAGCTTCACTGGTCATCTGCCTTTGAAGAGTGGAATCGCTCCTAATTGTTTGTATTATTACCCAGTGCATTCCTCTCTCGAAGTGAAAAATTATACTTAAGGTTTCTGGTTGTTTGTTCTAGTCCTTCAGATGTTTTGTGGTAAAAAAAAGACACCGTAAGGCATGGTTGCCATATGTCATCATAGACATTTCATCGGAGCAATTTTTTTATTTCTCGCACCTCCTGCTTTCTAAGAAAGGAAACAGTGCCACGTCCATGTGGCTATATAATTATTGTTTATGTTTTCTGAGACCAAATCCACATTGTTGCATTGATTTTCTCCGAAGCTCCCAAACGATGCCGTGATGTCCGAATGCAGAATACAAATCCTCCTTAGCCAACCCGGTACACTCAGCTTGAGCTTTCAGATTCAAAACCACGCAGCCCGTGTTAATTTAACAAACTAACCCTGCGATTCTGCGGCAACCAACATCAACATGACCACGAATTTATGCGGCTGGTCACTGCGACGTAAATGTTTACGTTCACGAGTTTCGGTCCTTTTACAGCGGAGTGCTATGCGGCTGGGGCTCAACAAATTTTCGTTCCTAGGTCAGAAAACCACCGAGCGCCCTCAACGAGGAGCAAAGAGAACTAACAAGCACGTCCCTGACACATTGCGTAATCAAATGAAAGTAAGAAAATCGATATACTACGCTGCGTTGTGTGTGGCACGATCATAGATTCGGCTGCCTAGGGATGGAGGCCCCTTAGGAGGCCGAATGACGAGATGGTAAAGGTGAGGGCGATCAGCAGCGGAGGCGGCGGGTATCAGTTAAAATTTCCCCCGAGAAGATGGTATATACGGCAGGGTCGACAGGAATATGAGGGCAGCAAAAGATGAGAATACGGCGAAGCGACGCTGGTAAAATGTCCGTAAATTGAGCAAGCACAAAGGCGGCTACGCGAGATATGTAACAGACTTTCTCGAAAGAGCCTTTCGGTTCAGTTGTGTTCGTTGTGAAAGACTGGGGTTCGTAAAGCATTTGATGGTGATTTGAATCGTTGAAGGTGTCGCGAAAGAGAGAGAAAGAGAGAGGGAAACTTCATTGTGAACAGATTGGTTGACACGGGGTGGCCACTGCAGACTGCTGGTGACTAAAGCAGCTCGTTCAACCAGACCTCTGGTGTGGCAGGTCATATCTGCCCAGCGTCTTTTCCCCCTGATCAATGCTGGAGATAGCGGAAAGAGCTCTTGATGGCGCCCCCACATGCAAGGGAATGCGATGCATATGCACCACAAAGGGTACCATGAGGAGAGGTGGGGGCGAGAAAGGATTCTGTACTTCTCGGTGCTGTGCCCGGGATGTGTGCGACAAACGAATACAGCAGGCGACCGTTTTTTTCGGACTCCAAAAATTCGTACCCACTGGATATTCCGGACTTTCCCGAGGAACCGCCAGTTCTCCCATAGGAGCAATGTATATGAGCAACGAATACATTGGAGAAAATAGAGGCAAATGTTCTATTTTCCGGACAACATTTTCCAGGACAGGCCACGATGCGACTCCAGGACGACGACATTTTTTATTGACTCCCGCTTGACTCCCGCCGGGGTAACAAATTTTGATATTGGAGGCCGTAATTTTGCATGTAGTCGGGGCGGAAGCAATATCAAAACCGGTAACGGGTAATACGTGGCCAGGTTTTTTTTTTTCTTGACACCACTTTTTAAAGCACGAAGTGAGGCTGGGTTATCAGCAGCATCATCATAAGGGTTGTCCTGAACCATTCGTGACTTCTTCATTCCTATCTAAATGAACTGAAGTTCATTATTGCGACTCGCAGATTTTTCGGACTGCCCTTTTTTTTTCGGACTGTATTTCGATCCCCTCCAGGTGCAAAAGATCGGTCGGCTATTGTACGCGCGCGAACCCCCCCCCCTCAAGCAGCTATGCAGCCAATCTGGTTAACCCTGTCGCGGGACGGAAAAGCATTGAATTTTTATGGAATGTACAACCGGAACACCATTTTAAACGAATGTCCTCTCAGAATTCTCTATGCTGTTTCGTACGGTTTTTAATGTGGTTCAAAATCAGGTCTGCAATGTGGCCGAACTAACTGTTCTTCAAACGTTTATCGCTGAAACACAGCGACTGCAACCTCCCTTCCGTCGCCGTCACCTCCGTGACGTAAGCAAAATACAGCAACTTCGAGACAACCTTGCAGCCAGAATTCCTTTCATCGTAGTGTTTGCACCTTTTTTGTTGTGTCCTACGTCCGTATATACAGCGCCCTTACTCTTAGGGTATATGAACAAATAAACGAACAAATTAACACTAATGGCGAAAACATCTCCGTGCATATTCCAACGGTGTACGAAGTATAATGTAACGATGAAGAACTAAAAGACTGGTATTAAATTTATTACCTCGCTGAGCACTGAACGGATGTTTATGCGGGGAATTTTGCGTTGTGATTGTAAAGATATTACTCTGTTCTTTTTTTCTAGGCATTATTTTATGTGTAACAGCTGTAAAGAAGTATTTCTAACGGCGGAATATCTGCTTTGTGCAATTGAATTTTTTTTCCTCCAAGGACTCTGACGCATGTTTAGACTCAACCCGCCGCGGTGGCTCAGTGGCTAAGGCGTTTCGCTACTGAGCACAAGGTCACGGGTTCGATTCCCGGCCGCGGCGGCCGCTTTTCTGATGGAGGCGAAAAGCAAAAACGCCCGTATGGGCGAGATTTCTGCTCACGTTAAAGATCCCCAGGTGGTCAAAATTAATCCGGAGCCCTCCACTACGGCGCGCCTCATCGCCTGCGTTGCGTCGGCGCGTTAAACCCCGCAATCAATCAATCAATGTTTAGACTCCACTGGCTTCTTTAAAGCGAAGCTTTCTATGCCCTCACTAAGGCCGACCTTCACGTCTCAAACATGCACGGCAAGAAAGCCAAGCTTACGAATGCAATGTTTTATAAAACAATGATGATTATAAGCGAAGGCACGTCAAGCGCGTCCATAAAAAAGAATCTCTCCGCGGTTGCAATTAGCCTGGGTACCTGTCTTTATGAAGCCAACGTTATTCAGATTGCGTTATTCCAAGACGGTTCGGAGAAGTTTAGATTTAAACTAAAGTTTTCTTTTCTTTAAATCAAAATGAAAACAAAAGTCTGTGAACAAAACTCGGTGAAACTTTAGAACCCCAACGACAGTGAACAAATTCCTTCACGAGAAGGCTAAGCGTTTCTGCCACCGTGGTCGTCAGATGAAAGGGGCGTTCGGTTTTTATCGCAAACTTTCAAATTCCAAGGAGACGCAGTTGGGCTAGTTAAGAATTAACAGCCCGGTATGAAAGCGGAGAAAAGGCAGGACAAGTAAACAACAAAAAAGCGCCTTTCCCTTCGTTATGTTCTCGCCAACGTTCTCTAAGTTAAATGTAGTGAAATAGTTTCAAGAGGAACCGCTAAAATCAAACGACAATTGGTCCCTGGCGTAATTATGCCACGGCGCGTTCCGGCATATAAGTCCCCAAAATAGGACTAGTACACTCAAATAACAACAGCGAGTTGCAATACGAACGGGTATTTCGTTCTTCCCGATGTTGGCGAGCGGGACTTTTCAGTGTACTCGAAATGCACGCCAATTTGCATAACTCAGCACGTATTGACGGGTACCACTTGATTTATCCCTTTCCAACGACCTGTTATTTGGCTGCTGTAACATTCTATGTGCAGGCACTAGAAATGCACGGCGGCTTATATTACATTCATGAAAATGGTCATATCGAAATCTGTAATCATTAGAGTCGTACTTAGTGAGGTTCTTTATAAAGTTGTACTACTATTTAGTCTTCAGTTCCTCCGGGAAAGGGCCCCAACTCGCCATCTACAAATGTTGGATACCGGCCGCCAAATATGGCTAGTTCTTTATTACGTACATTGCATCGGTAATTACATATTTAGGCCATTTTCATGGATGAACTTGCTGTATAATTCCTATAAAACGCCCATAGC